>JAOXNN020000037.1:2075525-2086789 GCA_028571205.2 Hydropsyche betteni | reverse complement strand
TTTTTTTATTGTGCTATGGACAAAAATGATGATGTTTATCTAGGTATTTCGTAAATAATTTTTTTTTTTTTGTGTACGGACAGGATGAAAAAAGATCGATATAACGATAAATTGACAGCAATATCCTGTTGGATGACAAGTACTTATTATCATACGATAAACGCGCGCCATTTCAATGAAATTGATTCGTGTATTTTCGTAATCGAATATGATCGATTGAACAAGTATCAATTTTATTTCCAATCAACGCTTGACTTATAAACTCCATAAGCCACTTCTTATTTTATTAACTAAATTAAAATTCCGTTTCGAATAACACAAAACTGAATATTTACCTTCCAATACTCAATATACCATTTTTCGACCTTTCAAGTACCCCTCCATCAAGAAAGTCACCTCTTAACCTGTAACGTATACAATTTCACGCGTACCTTCCAAGAGCTGCTCAAAGTTGGTCTAATGGCCGCAAATGGGACTCAATACGAGAGTCGTTTAACCGTTCTCGTACCCCTATATCCCTTACAGGCTGTATGCCAAGATATAAAAGACATACGATACTGTGGCACTGCGGGACGCCTCATCCCGGAACAGGGTGTCCTGTCGTCCATCGTCACCTTTGTGTGTCTTCTGCGACGCTAAAGTCGAGGATGGTTTACTGAGTCAACATGGACCATGTGTGGTGTGTGGAAAATAGGGACGGATGCGTAGGGTGCTGATTCGAGAGGGTATCTCTGTTTTGAGAGTTGATTATAGTAGGGATGTTGTTAAATCAATGGTTATTGAAGGTGAATCGTGAAGAATTTCTGTAGTTTTTGCATTAAAATTGTAAATTTTTAATACTATTTCACATAAACTGTTGAGAAGAAGAATTTTCAATGTTTTCATTGCAATATAAATAGATAAGATTTTACGGATTACAAAAAAAATTCTAACAATTTAATAAAATTAAATACATTACATAAATCGGATTTGGAGAGTGAAATTTCTTAGAATATAAAGTATTTAACTATACAATTAAATAATAACAACACTTTTCTCTTACGGATACAGCATAATAATATAATAAATATATATAAATACGAAAACATTTCATAAACGTGAAAGAAGATAATTCCGAAAACAGTTTGTGTTATTAATAATGAAAGTATATTAATTAATCGTACGATACCTAAGATGTTTTCGGTAAATGAATCTTTTATCAGGCGTGGGCCACGAAAAAAATAACGTCTATGTATTTTGCCCAGAGCGCGGAATTCCGACAACTGTCATCATCAATTATATGTTAACACGCACATATAATAAACAAAGAGTTCAGAAGAGGTAATGACCTTAACCTTACATATAATAAATAAAATTAGATTTGTTGAAGAAGAACAAACAAAAATAGAATTCGAATCAAACAAATTCAACACGCGGTTTAACTGTAAAACGACGTTCACCCGATACGCCCTGCGCGAACCTATGGGGAAAGTCTCCCATAAGTTGTGCGAAGCAACGCTTTTTTATGTTGCTACCTTTACAAGAATAATGTTAAAGGGCGAAAAAGTTTTTCTTCGACAAACATGCGGAGAACGAGCGGAAAAACCTCGAGTGAAATATCATCACGAAACTCAGCGATTTTTCCGTGCAAACACTTGCACACACACACTCCCACTGTGTTACAATTCGAACCAAGATATGTCCTACATCGAGTATACCCATCACTTTCGTTACAACTGTACGTGTGAGATGAAAAGTTATATTTCAATTCGGCCGTTCGATTTAATGTTCGAAATGCGGCCGTACAACGGGAAGACGTTCAACGGTTATCAAAGGCTCGGGATTATAAAACGGCGCTCGTGGATGATAAAGTTCAATCCTTGACAGCGGAATTTACGATCCCGGGACGAAATCAAGGAGCTGGAAGGAATCCGGGGACGCACAGATACAGGCGGGATATCCTTTCCAGGTGGCGGGGAGACTGAGACAATGTTATTTCTGCGAAAGGACACTTTGACGTCGGCCAACTAATATTTGCTCGTCGTGACGAAAAGAGACTTTCATGCCTCATGTGACTCTAGAAGTCGGCATTTAAAGTACATTATATATATTTTATCTTCGAAATTAATTCCACGATGAATTTTATTCAAATAGCGCCGATCTTTCTCTTATCTCCGTTATACATAGGTAGATTAATAATATAACGGTCTTTTCTTTGATCTTGAGCAGAATGATTAAAAAAAAGATTGGGTTCGACGAGATTTATAATCTCTTTAGCATAAAGCGATGGTTTTCCCCCCTTCTAACAATCGCAAACGGTTCATATATTTTTCAACAAAGGCGATTTCTAAAGATTTTTTTAATGAATTGCAATGTGGGTTTTTCATCCGAATTTAGAAATAAATTATAATTTCGTGACTTATTTTAATTCTTGAATTATTTTATATATTCCATACAATTTTTATTTTTCTTTATTTTTTGAAAAAAAAAATCCATATGAAAACAACAAGTGACATTTTGAATTGGGTAATTTAATTCGAATTTCACTCGGTTCATTTGAGTTAAATAACTACTTTAACCTAAGGTCAGAGTATCTTATGGGCAATTTTCGTCGATTAAAAAAATATCCAAAGGTTACATTCACTAGGATTTTTTTGTGTGCGAAACTCTCGCCTACCAGACACCTGTTTCGAGTTTTTACGTGAAAGCACATTACTTCTTTTCGCACGAGAAACTTCTCCTTCACGACTTTCCACCGAAAGAGAGAGCAGTACTTAGCGTATTTATATATGTTTTCATCTTGCAGAAAGGCCAAAGAGGGTGACCCCTCTTTATGATAATATTTTTTGACCAACTTTCGCAATATTTCCGCTGAGCTCTTTCCGCCTGATGCAACTATTGTTGAACTTTAACAATTTCCGCGGCAAACTTAATTCGAACTCGACGAACTCGCTAACTTTATAATTGCGATATTTATTGAGGTCACGAAACAATTTATTTTCGCATACATAAAGGTCTTATAGTACGAAAGACAACGTATCTAAGAGCGGGTGATCATCAATCAAACGCTGCCGACGAAGACTTGCGAACAATGTATGAGGTACAAAAACTTACTACTAAAAAAGTCTATCTTATACTATGATGGATATAAATCATGTAAGATATTATATGTGAATCGACATTTGACCTTTTTTCGTTACATTTAATAATGTAATTGCCGTCGGAAAAAGTAACATTTATTATATTATGTGTCCGATTAACGTCCGCGATTCTGTAATTGTTTCAATTTAAACACGAATGTTTTTTCATTACTGAATCGTTTAAGGCTCTGAAAAACAACTATGAGCTTTTTGTAAAGTCGACGTTTAACGTTACCGGAATAAACACAATTTTGCGAAATCCAAGCGCATTTAGCAGACAAAAGAAAGAAGTCAACTCTGATGAAATCGTCTCGTCTCTAGACTACATAATGGAAATTGGCAACATCTCCCGTAGTACTTTTATTTCTTAAAAAAATAAACATAAATGCATTTCATGAAATAGCGTATTTAAGTCGGAATTGAAAAACACGTTTGACTATTTCCCGAGCTTGCTTCAAAGAAAAGTTAATTTTGAGATTTTCATCAGAACCGGTTATAATTCGAGCTTGAACCTCCGTTGATTTTAATTCCATAACGAAATTTCATTTCGAGGCATTTTTTTTTTAAATAAAATCAATTTTTTCTCTACAAGTTTAATATAAAACATCGCTACTAATAGTAAAATAATTATCGAAGTATAATACGACGAGATTAACGATCACGTATGCGAGCAATTGTCGTTCGCGGCGATATTTATCAAATAAAAGGTGGGTGCGGAAACACCGCCGCATGAATCTTTCATAGTCTTTACTTTGAAAACAAATAAAACAAGAGGCCGACCTCCGGGATTCGAGTCACGTTCCCTGTTTTTCCCCAAAGACTCCCGTTCCTTGAGGTCACCGCGGAAAAACACACACGCCAAAGTACGTACCGAAGAAGGAACGAGCTTCGAGGAAAAAAGAAACGGGCCACGCGGCTTAAGGGGAAAAATTGCCACCGGACCTTAATTGAAAACATTTCCTACACGCGGCCGCCGGGTGATTTGTCATGGGACCGTGACGGATAATTGAAATAATAAGGGCCATAACCGAAAAAGGGACAAAGTCCTCTCACGAACAACAAAATGAAACGTCTTTATTATGCTTGCTTGTATCGCGAGCGGATCGCGTTATATAAAGAGAAATTACAAAACCTGGGCGGCGGATAAACCCTGTTTTTTCGTGAGAAGAAGAACGATGGGTTTAAAAGAAAAGTTTTACCCCGGGAAATTTTGTCTAGAGTGCACTAATGGTGCAACTGCGGATAAACAATAAAAACTTCGCCATTAATTCAAAGCGCCATTCTTTCGCGTCAGAGTTTATAAAATTACTGTGCAATCTCAGGTGATTTAATGAATTTAGTTATTTATAATATATGTTTATCTTTGAAACACGAATAGCGTCACAATTTAAAATACTTTTGAACGAAAAAGTGTGTCGCGCATATAGAAAATTTTACCCCACTTTTCAAAATGCTGAAAGCTCTTCCCCTCTGGCGTACATTTTCCATTAAGCCTTAATTGATCGATCGCCTTTTTTTCTCACTGAAAACTTTCAAATTTAATATACGCGCGCATATAAATATCGTATTTATTTTCGTATTTCATTCTGTATGCTGAATACGATACGACCTAAAAGTCGCTCCGGGTTGACCCAAATGTACGTAACATGTACATACATTGCTTACTGCAAACGGTGGGAACTAACGTAAGATTGTAACAGGAAAGTTGGTGTGTTTAAATGTTATGTGCTCACTTAGTGTGAAAATCCGATAAATATAAACTGTATATGTATAAATTGTACATCCATACAACGTATATAATTCGTTGAATTATATGTGTGACTTAGAGGAAGTCGGAGCGGGCGAAATGCAACTATTAAAACGAAAATTAACAACTAACTTTGGCACTTAAATACATATTCAAATTAATTGAAGTTTAGTCCAAAAACGTGGTTTATTTCTTATGTTAATAGGGGGCAAGCACTTTAATTAAATTTAAACTCTTTAATGATTTAAATTTATAATTACAACTGAATGTTTTGTTTAATTGTTCGAAAAAGTATCCCGCATTCGAACGCAGTGCTTTAACTGAAATTAATGTTCGCAACTATTTCGGGTATGCAAGCTGTTCATTTACATAATATAGTTTTCACATTAATATCAGGAATAACCTAGGTAAGAACTGAATAGTACCCAAAGGATATAACGTTAGTTAAAAAAATAAAATAAAAATTTAATTATTTAAGCATGTGTTGTGAATTCATTACGATCTCATTGAATTTTTTAAATAGAAAAATCTCATAAATTGTTTAAACCTTATTGCATGAACCAGTTTTGTGGATTACTAAAATCAAACAACTAATTATACAGCCAAGAAACTGTTTTTATATATCAAAAGAATATAAAACGTAGAAGCTCATGATGTGATCTAATAAAAACGAGTAAGCATATACATATGTATAATATGATACATACATTCACAATCAAGCCTCTCCTCGAGCAAACTCGAACCACAAATCAAACATTTCCAATATTGATGCATTCCCCACAAACGACATCGCATGCAAAAAATTTCCCCGATCGTCGCCGAACTAATTTATTGCACTTTCCGCGAACGAAATCGCAATTTATAGCGTTCGACGCGCGACCAGCAGCCCCTACGCCCGCCCACAGCCCACCCCTGTTACGTTTGTATCGGCCCGAGTTTCGCCACTTTACGGCCCGCCTCTGGTGCGGTAAAGTTTTCACTTTGTACAACATTTCCTGCAGCGGATAACGTCGGCTCAAGGCGGCCGCTCGCGGTCGAAAGGACCGCAGGAATATTAGACGCCGCTGGCTTAATTTCAATTTGAGACCGATGGTCTTATAGTGGGATTGTCGTCGAGTTTTTCCATTGCATTTTAATGAATATGGATGCCGTGCCGGTGCTGTGGTTCGATCCCTCGAGAGACTCGTCGAGATTATTCCTGAGGCGGAACGTTTAATGTAGGTTTTGCATTTTAGAATGACGTTTGTTTTATTCTTGAAAAGTATTTTATGGATGGTTCGAGTTTTTGATAAAATGAGTTTAAAGAATCGAAACGATGTGGTTTTATGAATTATTAATAATATTAATCGTATATTTAATTGAAAATTTTCGATATTGTGAAAAAATATATGCAGTGAAAATATTAAATGGATCCGTTCATTGTCACTTTCATTATTTCTGTTGGCGACAGGAGTTTTTACACATTTCTCGCATTCATCTACATTGGTTGTTGTTCTTTCATTTTTTCCCGAACGCGTAAATGCAAACGTAAATAAAAAATATAACTTTTCGCCCGAGCGGATATAATGCAAAATAAAGTAAAAAAAGGAAAGCGAGAAGGCTTTCCCTATTGTTGTTGGAGGATGGCCCCTTATTTCTCATTACTTCTCTTTCGTTTTGATTTTTCTTTGTCTATTGAAATGCAAACCTATGAAAAAAGACTGTTAAAAGATTTTTTTCGCGCTCGCTAAAAATTTTTCCGAATGAAATCACTTTTTTAGTATAATTGCAAAATAAAAAAAATACCATAGATCGAAAAATCAAACAAGAAATGCAATGCCTTATAATTTAAGAAACATCATTTTATTCATTGAAATTTTCCCAAGATTGAATCGAATTTAATTTATTTGCGAAATACTTTGCTATTTTTTATTGAAATGGAATTTCTTCAACGTTCCGCTCTTTTATCGCCGTTAGCATTTGTGTGCATTTAATATGTGAATAGTCTACCGTTTTTCACTTTGAAATTTACGTGCATTCTGAAAAACGATCTTGTCGCAGTGCTGTTTAATTTATACAGCTCTAAAATTTCCAGACGAGACGTAAAATCGTGTGTCTGCTTTCTTTTCGAGTCACTCGCGTCGAAAGTGTACTCAAATATTCGCCGAACTTTACCAATTATCAAATGAAATAAATATGCATTTCGCCTCGAGATTCAAATTTCGCATTGCAAATATGAAATACTTTATTTTCATTTTAGAATGCATTTTCTCTGAAAGCAATTTCAATTTGTAACATTAAATAATTCTTATTAAGTTTTTTTTTATATTATGGACCAAACTTTCAAGAACTTCTATTATAAAAATGTTGTTTAGCAAAATAAAATCATTTCTTTTAATGTGATAGTAAATAAAATGGAATATTCTTCATAAAGAAAAATTTCTTTGGAAACTCATGATGTTGCGACGCAAACGTTGCGTGACACGTTATCGTCTTTAGTTATAAGTGTATTACCTTAAATTTTAGTGATTTATTTCGAAAAACTTCTCTTTATTAGATAGAACTACTAAAATAATATACATGAAAAATTTTATACTAATACCATTAATCTTATACCTCTTAAAGAGATCATCATAAAAAAGTATGAAAAAAAATTACCCGATTAAATTTGATGAGAAAATTATAAAAAAATTCTTATAAAAAGCATGCTTATATTACTCGTTAAATATTTTATAAAGGTTTCGACAGTTATTTGAAATAAATAAATTGAAATTACTTGAAACATCATAAACAGACGCACGTGAGCGTCGAAAATAATCTTTACGACATTAACGTCAGAATTTACATTAATTCCAAAAATATAACACCGACCATTATCAGAATAGATATTTTGAGTCAGTGCCATAACAAGTCGAGCACGCGCCCTCGGGGAGAGATAAAATTACGCACACCTACCCCCAATTTACTGCATTAGCATAAATTTGACTTATGTACGCGAAGAATACGGAAAATAAAATCCGCCGGCAAACGAAAGCCGCTTCGGAGACTAATTTCGGGAAATTATTCAGGAGTCGTGTCCCGAAACAAGACTCTCGGGACCGGTGCAAAAACTTAAGAACGCTTCGCAATTATTTCGATCCAGCTGCAGCGTCGAACCTACACCATCGCGGTTGGAAAACGTCGACAAACATTGCCGACAAGTGTTAGAAGCAGAAAAAGCTCTGCAAATAGCGAGCGAAGCTGTTGTGCTAACTCCACTGCTGACCGAAGAACTCCTTTGCTTTTGAGCCGGATGTTGAAAAGTCGACACACAAAGCGAGCAGATTTTCCAAGTACGTATTGTTAGGATTCTGTTTCATATCTTTAATGAGCATTTTTCGGTGCGAATACGAATGTTTTAATCCTTTTATATTTAAAAAAAATCACAGAAAAACTCTATGATGAGCAAGTCAGAGGTGAAGTTAGGGGGGAGAAGGGGGATACAGAGACCCCAAGGCACCAAACTGAAAAAGGTGAAAAAACTATGTTTAAAATATATATTTATTTTTAAAATAAACCTCATTTTTCGATATTTTTTATATTAACCTTTCCCTTACGGTGCTAAAACAAAAGGCGCGTTCCGGTGCTGTGTAGTCACTACACATTCAAAAATAAGCAATTTAAAATCAGAAAAATAAAAATATTCATAGATAATCCCCTTAATTAATTATAATTGAAGTAAAAAATTATAATAATTGTGTTTTATTTGTTGAAATCATTAAAAAACCATCTGGAAACGCTCACGAAATGGACATAAATCCGATCCATTTGGAAGCCCGAGGGCCACTGCACCGTGCAGTAGACGGGAATGCTCCCCACTCTCGACTGAGAACGTTGAGCTACTCGCACTTCTACAGTGAAGTATGCAAGAGTGAAATGCGAATATGTAAGTAAATTGAACACAACGCTGTTATTTAAGCGAATTTGTTCACAAGATAGCTTAAATGTCCTCGATAAATTCTGATTATTATTAATGTTATCTTTTAAATCAATGCGTTAATATACTACGGAGGAATACCTATAATCTTAACCCTTTCCACCTATAATCCTATAATCTTATAATAAATACCTATAATCTTACAATATTCATTCAATTCAGCGTAAAATATTTATAAGCAAACATACAGAATCGGCGTTATATTTCGAATTTTGTAATTGGCGCACCTATGTGAAATTCTGAGCTATAAAGTGATAGAGCCTTGGTGAGTCCAGCACGCCCAGCGAGTGGAAAGGGTTAACCTTGTATTTATTATATTTATAGAGATGTTGATGGTTATTAGAGCAATGTGCAGAAGATACACATCACCGGTAAGGAAAGGTTAACATCGGACCTATGTACTAGTAGAACCATAAACGTTTTCAGCCTCGTTCAAAAAAAAAAATTAAACACATCCCAATCAATCCGAAACCAAACAAATCAAACCGAAAACAATCCAAAAAAAAAAAAAAACACGACCTACCGAAAATAACCCCGAAAAATAAATAAAAACGCGCACTCAGTCCGAGCGTAGTGCTTTTGAAGCGCTGTCAATAACTCTGGAGACAGACTGGCGTCTGTCACTCTCTCGTCCTCCGTCACTCCCACACCGTCGGTCCTCCGACACGCCGCAGTCTTCCCTCGGCCCGCCGCCCTCCCGCCCGCCGCCCCCGCCCAGTGTCTGTGGACTTCTTCTTCCCCTCGCCGCCCACCGGCCTCCTCGGTCCGTGTCGCCTTTCTCGACAGCCGGAGTGACGGCGAGGCAAGTGACGGCTCGTCCAACGTGTCACCGGTGATGGCTTGACGCGTGTCATCGCCAGAAGACCCGTCATCCGTGGCCGTTCGTTAAAACCGAGAATATAATTACGGGTGTGTTTGTGTTTTTGCGTATTGTTGGGTTTTTTTTGGTGGTGGTGGTTGATTTTTGATTTTTTTGGGTAGGTGTGTGTGTGTGTGTTTTTGGGGATTTGGGTGATGAGAATAGATGATGTTTGGTCATTGAATGTTTTTTTAAAGATTGTCTTTAATTGATTTTGTGAATCAGTGAAATGAATTAATGTTGGATACTTTGAGCCTATATCGTTCAAATGCATTTGAAACAAGCAGTTAACACGTAAAAATGTCAAAAATAAAATTAAAATTGAAAAACCTAACCCTCCTATATCGTGGAATATATCTTGACGTTATAGGGGATTTTCTGTACTTACTTTTCATAGTATGTGTAACAGTTTCAATTTTAATCCCCTATATATAATAGTGGATATCTGTGTGTGTGTGTGTGTGTGTGTGTGTGTGTGTGTGTGTGTGTGTGTGTGTGTGTGTGTGTGTGTGTGTGTGTGTGTCCGTTCGATGACGCTCGCGACTTTAAAATGATCGACCCGTCGATACGATCGTATTTTCGAATTATTCAAAAAAAAAATATATTCATTCGTTTTTATTCAAATCGGGTATAATCGCCAAACAAACTTATATTTTGGAGATAATAAACGAAATATTTATTGGGCATCGACGGCATTTCGCAACGATACAGTTATAAAATATTTTTGCATAGATATATTTAATTTTTATTTCATTACGTAATAGTATAGTAATCAATTCACAGCCGATGTTATTAACATCAGGCCTATATACTAGTACATTAATAATATCGAATTTAGTTACTGAAACTAGACATCATCGTTGTCGTATAATTACAGAACCCTTTCAATTATTCGATTACTTTTGTATATAATGATAAAGCAAGGTATGCTTTATCCTCTTTTTACACGGTCCCGAAATAACATGATTCAAGGAAATAGAACTGATAATTTTTTTACGCGGTTTTTTCGCTTAAAAACTATATTAAAAAATGCATTTTTATGTTACAATGATAAGATTCAGTGCAGGCCAGTATGCTGTTATAATTATAGTTATTATATTTTTTTAAAATCGATGTTTTTATGTGACAAAATTCTTTCACATTACGCATTTTTATAAAGTACATTTGGATGAAAGTTTTATCCAAATATAATACATTGATGGAAACTATCTTCGAGTTTTGTATGATCACCATAAATTTTTTTTACATGATATTCTCTAGAATGTGTTCTCCATGTATGAAGAGGATTGGGTGTACTTTTAAAAGAGTTCTAATTTATCTTAGGTCAACAACATGTGATTACAATTTTATACTGATTGTATAAATTGTCAATTAATTAATACACTCAATTAAATTATATTATTCTCAAATCAATCAGATCTATTTATTGAACAGACCATGTTAAGAACCAAATTAAACTTATGAAAAGCCCTAAATTCATCGAACAATGAAATTTTTAAACAATTTCTTTTTCTAAATCAACATTTTTTTACAGTTTGGCATTACAAAGGCAACCGTTAAGCAGCTTAATTTATTCTCATCGGT
>JAOXNN020000037.1:2033352-2075425 GCA_028571205.2 Hydropsyche betteni | reverse complement strand
TTCACAAAATAGCTTAGATGTACTCGATAAATTCTGATTATTATTAATATTATTTTTTAAATCAATGCGTAAATATACTATGGAGGAATACTTAAAATTTTAACCATGTATTTATTATATTTATAGAGATATTGATGGTTATTAGAGCAATGTGTAGAAGATACAAATCACCGGTAAGGAAAGGTTAAGTCATTGCAAAAGTTTCGTCGTAATTTCTTTATCAAACATCTTATTTTGGAACCAAATCGATACAATGCTAATACCAAAATAACATAATAATAACAATAAAAAAAAATCCCCTCTATCGCACGCAACAAATTTCAAATTACCAATAATTGAAAAGCGCAACAATTTAGTCCACACATTCTGAATAGATTGCACGGCAAATTATCTTCATGCGGATCGCACGTAATCGTCCAATGTCGGAAGCGCCTCACAGGGTAGGCCATTAGGCCGATGTAAATAGATTTTCCTGTCCCGCAACTTCCGAGTCCGGGACTCATACACCCAACACCCATCGCCCGGCTCCCGACCCACCCGTTGCCCATGAATGGCGCATATAAATCTTTAACTCGGCCATTTATCATTCGGCCGCGGGGGAGGGACGTCGGCGCGGGAACAGGGGATGGAAGTGGACGCCGCAAGCTGGACATTATTAATACAGCAGAATGGCTTATTGTAGTCTTCGGCCTCCTTAATATCCCGCATTTTTCCCGGAGACGAGATGACTTTATTGTATAGGACGCAAAGCCGAAACTGGCGATCTGAACCTAAACAGATGTGGCGATCAATATAAAATAAAAACTGTATGTTGTCGGGGAATCGTTGGAGAGTTTCGGCGGTCGTACGAAAGGGCTTGGATCGTATTCTGGTCACGTAGTGTTTAAATCGCAATATCAATATGTCGGATTGGCCGCTCGGTAAAATGCGCTTTGCATATTCGCATACTGATTCGTGCAGTTGGTGGATTCGGAGCGTTTGTTGTATCAAATTGAAAAGGTCGAAAGTCAGTTAAATTTCATTGTGTGTATTTCCATTTGAATTCGCTCCTTTATTCGGAACTATAGTATATTTTCGCGATTGTCGTTGTTTTATGTATTTTTTATTTCGAATATGAAATTTTTGACGATCCAATAATTTTGATGGGCCAATGTAAAATTTTTAAAGCCTTTAAATATTTTTATATCGAACAATAAACGTAGGTTTTTTTTCATGGACTTCATCAAAACTTTTTTTTTCAAATTTCAACAAGAACTATTTCACAAAAACCCATATCATTTCCCTGAAAAAAAAAATCGATAGAACTTTCCACCTCATGATTGACGGCTCAACGTCATGCCTGTCGGAGCCGAAGTCCGCGGCGACAATGGCATCGGAAATTCTCCTATGCAGACGACAAAATCGGCAAAAGAGGGTCGAAATCCCACCCCTCCCCAGTGGGTGGGTGGGTGGGTGGTTGTCGCCTGTTTTCGCGATCCGAACCGATGAGCGATGGAGCCGGGCTCCACCGGGCGTCGAAGAATGAACACCATTGTTATCTGTGACAACAACAAATGACCTCATCCCCAAGGCCCGTGGTAGACAAATTCGTCGGATCTGGCTGCACCCGCGATATCGCAGCTTTTCGAATATCGCCTACGCGGCATTTTATTTTTGCATCCGTTTCAGATGTGCGACTTTTCTATAGAATCATTCATGATGTGTCTGATATTGTACGTGATTGTATTATGAAAATTCTGTCTTTTGTCTTATTTTTATATGACAAATATTATTATTTTTTTCCTCGAAGTTTCTTAATTCATTCGATTATAAGAAAAAAGGGGATTTTAGTGGATTCATTTACATCGCTTAGTGTTATGGTGTCTATGAATTTCAGATTAAGGTTTGTATGATCTTGTTATTATTAATGATTCGCGGAGAAAATAATCTATGAAACTCCCTTCCCTATATGTGCTTAGACTGCACATATAATAAATATATAATGATCGCATCGAACAGGTCATTTTCTCCCATACATAATTCATGTGTGTGCGCACGTAAAACGAAAAATCGCGTTTCACACCATTTGTTCGAAGCCGTCGGCCGAAATTGTTCGATTCCAATTTATATCTTATTTAAGTGCCTACTTTCATGAAACAAACCCCGGATTGCATTTGGCCATATTTTATACGTAAGTGCCGAATTTTGTTTCTTTTTTTCTGAGAAAATTCATTATTTTTCTTTTGAATCCAGCAGCCAAATATATATCAATAAAATATATGAAAAAAATCGTTTATAGAAAAAGTTTCAAACTTCAGAATATAATCGCGTTCATTCACGAGTGTTTTATGGTGATGCGGGAAAATTTTCAATTAAGGCCAAATTTGTCGCGGTGAGGCTAAAAGTTTGCTTCACCCCGTTTAAGTTTTATTGTTGAATTAACAAATGACCTAGGCGTAATTTATTAGCTGAAAAAGCTTTGGCAACCCAAGAGATAGGACGCCCACACACGAGCGTATCCGTTTTGGGTCATCCAACAACCCATAAATAAGACGCTTTATTATTTACGGTCTAATAAAGCCCTTAGGGATCGGAACCTTTTGTTGCGGAATTAAATGCAAAATCGAGCCAGCGAGATCTTCGCACAATTTTATTCAAATCTTTGAAGCTGCTGCGTAAACATTTATCGGAGAGAAGCGTTAATGCGTTTTTGATTGCCTCCCGTTCATCGCCTCGATGGTGAAATGTCGTTTGTGTTTATATGCGGTATGGGTATATTTTTAATTGTGTGAGGTCCTCGAAACTGCATCGCAACGGACTTTGGCTGCAGAGGACATGTTGAGAGTCCTTGAAACCAAATCGCATCGGACTTGTAATTTAATTGGGTTCTTTAGCACAAGCACGGAAGCTGTTTTCTCCGGGGAATGGACATAGGGATTTTGTTGACAATAGACTCGTTGTAAAAGAACTGAAGAAAACATTTATATTTTAATAGTGTTGAAAAGAATGCATCTTTACTGGATTTTATGTCCGCACTAGGTCAAACGACGATTGTGATTGGTTGAATTGTGAGATAAAATTTCAAATGAATTATTCAACTTTATGATTTCCACATAAAGATGAATCAAATATTTTCAGTCTACATTATCAGGCATTCATTTCAGATTTTTTTTTTCATATTGTAATATTATACAAAAACCTTCACATTTAAAAATTTCTATATTTATATTCAAATAATTTGATTAAATAATAGTTTTTAATAATTCTTTTCCGGAAAGACGCGGATATCTAGATCTTTAAATTACATAATAGGTGAACAAGGCGATATAAACAAAACGTAATTTTTTCTCGCAAATATGTTAACGACGAATTTGACAATTTGTTTGTGCACGATGAATATGATGAAACATGACATGAAAAGGAAATATGTTTTGGCTACACAAGTATAAA
Source organism: Hydropsyche betteni (assembly GCA_028571205.2). Classification (NCBI taxonomy): domain Eukaryota; kingdom Metazoa; phylum Arthropoda; class Insecta; order Trichoptera; family Hydropsychidae; genus Hydropsyche; species Hydropsyche betteni. The sequence continues at coordinate 2,071,996 of JAOXNN020000037.1, read as the reverse complement.
ATGTTCGAATCGCTGGCGTGTTTTTATTTTCGGCCTCTTGTACCTCGTTTTGTATGAAAACGCAGTCGTGTATATATTTATATATGATGTTATTTTTTCGCATTTTCCTTTGAATCGTATTCAAGAGGTAATTTTTGGCATAATTCGAATATAACGTATCAGAAAAATTTTCGTATACGAAAGGGAAATCAGACACGGCTCGTTCCGACATCGTCGTCCTTTCATCTCGAAAAAAAAGCGTAACGCTGATTGGCATACGGTTTGATTGAAGGATAATTATTTGTATCGTATAATATTGATTTCGAATCAAATTCAATCCGATATAGAATATATAAAATAACTGCTCATTTCAAGTACTTTTTTTGGTAGGAAACATTGTTAACTAAGTTAATCTATTATTGAAGTTTAGCATCGTGTTTGCTGACGAACTGAATATTCATGAAACCCACAACATTCAGAGTATCACTGTCAATATTCTCCAATGCTACACGATTGACTTTCACTAGTGATAACAGATGCAAATTGCACCAACAACGTCGACATGCTCGGAAAGCGCATCCTCGAATACTACATGTCGCCGAGGAAATCTTCTGGAATTTCTCGCAAATTCGTTCATGTGTTACGCTCTAATCTTGCCTGAAATAAAGTGATGAATATCCTATAAAATTCACAACCATATTATATTCTCAAAGTACATATTAATATCTCACAAAATATAAATAGCTGAAATACAATATTGTTCAAACGCAAATTTCATTACGTTAATATGGAAAATACTACGTAGAAAACGTAAGATATTAAGCTCAAAAACATTTGGGCATACTGACAAAAAGTCATTATAAATTCAGCTTGCGTTTTGAATGTAAATTCAACTCGCACTAGGTTTTTGACTTCGCCTTCAGGAAGTATACATACGCAAACGTGCAAATGCTTCTTTGTTTGTTCAGGTGAGGTCTCAAGTTAAAGAAAACAAACCCTTTCGTGGGCAATATCCTCAGTCAGACTTCTTCCTTTGAACTTTCGTCTTATATCTTCCGAAGAATTCCTTTATGAAGTTAATAACCTCTGATTTTCGAACTGAGAAATGGTTTAAATCACTTTATATCAAAAATCGAAATGAATTTTCTTTGGTTCAGTACAGTATTAAATATCATAGAATACCCAAAATTTTAGCTTTGAAGTACAAAAATATTTATAATATTATGTATCAAAATTTCGATTAATTTTATTTGAAATAAATTGATGTATTTTTACGTGAAAGAGATTTTCCAATATTTTATCACATTCTCTCGATTTTATTTAGGCTCTCTTTGTGTGTATGTTAAGGCTCCCAAATATTCATTGAATTCAGCTATTCAAATAAAGAATAGAAAATAAAAAATAGTATTTTGAGCACTGTGTATTGTTTCTCGAAATTTTTTCATATAATTTTTCAAATTTCGTTGGTAATTTTGCATTTTTTTTAAATGGAGATACAGTACTGTCAAATAAATAATTATTGTTAAAAATAACTACCGAGAATTGGACCTAAAACTATATTTAGTTTATTGACTGCATTGTGAGTAGTAGTGAATTTTCTAGAAAGATGCAATACTTATCGACAGTAAGTCACAGAACATGTATAATAATTAAAAGAAAACTGTTTTAAAATATTGGATTCTGACTATTTGTATATATTTAATTTATGTATTGTGTTTTTTTAATATTTTTTTTTATAGAGGGTGAAAATTAATATATATACTACGAACAAAATATTTTCGCTTTATGTTTTTATTCAATTACTTTTTTAAATAAATTGAAGTTTTGATCACAAAAAATAAAGCTTGATAGTTTATCAACTCAACAGTAAATCTTACCGAGTACGAAGTGATCTATGAAAAATACAATATTTCAAAATTAAATCACACAGTGTTTGAAAAAAAATGCTTGTCTTGCAAAAAAAAGGACACGAATAATATTCCAATATTTTATCAATAATTCAAATAGCAAAAAGTTACTAAATGGACGAATAATTCGAATATTGGATTGAAAGTTCTAGTATTTATCAAAAAGACAGATTTCAACTACGGAATGATCAAAGCTTTCGTTTAATTAACTCAAATCAAACGGCGTCGTTCAAAACTGATTCCTTTCTCTGTTTGCAAACGATTATCTCAATCCATTTAGATTATACATGGACTGTTGAAAAATCGTACCCTAATATCACAATATATAAAGTAACATTAGAAATAATCAGTTCAATATATTTAAATACAAGAAAATATTCAACGTTTTTATAATGATACACTCTGTATGAATGGAGATCGAGTTTCGCATAAATTTAAATAATCTTTAGCTCTAAACAAAGTCTCATTCCAGTCGTATAAAGTACTATCTTGTACATTTATTTTTGCATCGATATTCGAACGGCGAATACGAATCTTGTGTGAGCTCAATTCTATTTCCTTTTCTGCGGTGCATTCTATCGATAGTGTATAGCCTGATTGCCAATTAAACACTAATGAACACCGAAAGAGCTTACTTTTATTTAATCCACCAAGTGGAAAAATCAATTCCTTTTATAAATTCTTTTGAACGAAATTTTGATGTTGAATAAATAAAATCAAGCGAATTGCGTAGCGATGCTTCTTTCGATTAATGTCCCTATACTAAAAAAAAAACACCGTTATACAAATACATTCGTAAAATTTTCAAATTTCATTGAAGCGATCAAAATTATTCACGATATTAACAACCGTGTTGATTTTAATTCATACTATGAATAAACAATACAGTTTTTCTTGAAACTGATATTCAGTTTATGTTCGGTTCGGATATATATTTCAAAAATAATAATCGTTGTATTAAATAAATTATTGTGGTGGAATGTTCGTGTTGAACCGATAAATGGTTCAACTACGACTTTTTTCTATAGAAGATCGTGTAAAACTAACGATATATATTTTTTCTGGGTTATTTGAGTTTAATAGCTATCGAGAACTTACGTTCTTTCCGCTAAGCAGTTCTATAGTCACCCGTTAAAGCTTTAACTTATGCGCTGCATTCGTAAAACGCTCTTTAAATTAATATAACGTTTATTTATATAAAAAGAATAACTAAAATACGGATGCATATTTCGATATTAATACTGATCAGATAGATACTACTATTCGAGTACAAGAGCTGACCGTTAATTACATTTTATGAAACTAATCGATAGTCCCACCATAAAACGGTCGAGTGGTTATTGAATTTTAACAAGTAAAACGTTAATTATGAACACACGATATTTATGATTAAGCCGCATAAAAGCTTGTATGACACAGTACAATTGAATTATAAAATAACTAACGAGTACTTACACTCATTAATCAAAATTGCACGTGTAATTACGTGAGGGATATCAGTTTTCTGATACATTTAAAATTTACTATATAATATTTCATGAATTTAGTCAGCACATAAAAATATATGTAAAATTATACTCTGAATTTCCTTATTAGATAAATACAAAACGAATAGATTCAAATATTTTATTGCGAAACATTAAAATTTCTTACAATTAATCCGTGAAAAGGAAAATCATATAAATTCAAAATAATTTACGAGAGATACAATAGAAAATACATCGACATGTGCTCATTAGATGCAAACATTCTCAAAACTTTTCTTGCTTAATGCTTATGAGCCCGCCTACGGACTTATAATTCCTTGAATTATTAATATAATATTTCGAACATTTTCCCGTTTCTCGGAAGTCTACTTTTCAGAAATGATCCGGCCGCGAAAATATGGGTTTTCCGCGTTTTTTCAGGGTTTTCCGTTGTGTAGTCGCCATAACGCAATTACGCCTTTTGCGCGCGCTGCAAACGATTATTATTAAATTGTTCTGTACGTCAAAACGAGCGCGCAAATATTTTGCGGGCACTCGACGCAAATTGGATTCGAAAGGTTCCCGGCGAATGTCTTTTTGTTTGGCGTATATTGTTTTTGAAGTCTCTCTGGGAAAAAATTGAATAAAAAAATGAAAAAAATTCGATATGAAAAACGCTCAAACGTAACGTCTCAAAACGAAAGAGACGTGGCGGATTTAATAAAAACACTGTTAATCCACTTTGTGTGCGGCTTTTTCGGATTGTGGATCTCTCCTTTGTCGCCTTTTTGTTCCACCCTTTAGTGACCCATGGCAAGTGTGATGGTCGTCCAAATAAACATTTATTTTATAATACATCAAATAATGCGAAACTTCGTCATTAATCATGGTCAGAATGAAAAAGACACGAGCGCGCAGACATATCACATTCGCGTATCAGACGCAGCCCGCTCAAATCCATTTGTGCGAATATATGTTGGGAAAATTCAAAAAAATGTATAAGTATCAAGTTTGTGTATGAAACTATGTGCCATATATTAAGGTCTTGGGTGATAAAGGCAAAACTCGCGATGAGCGTTTCAGATTTTACTTTTTCGTATATTTTCATGGTTTTACAGATATATTAAGTTGAAAATTTGATTACATAAAGATTTGTTTGCGTAAGCTTGGTTTATCATAATTATATTTAGATTATAACATTGACACTCAAATTAATAATTAATTAATTAATCAACAAATTTATAATGTATATGTATAACAAATTAACCTCTTCACAATCAACCGATTTTCTATTTAATTCTTAAATTACTTACAGAAATTATCTTAGGAAAAATTTTTTTTCATGGATCTAGAATTATTTATCTTATTATACTATCATAACTTCACAGAAAAGAACCATAAAACTTTAAGCTTTAAACGTGATAGCGTTAATATCTTTTTATCATCAATATCTAATGCTTTGAATCAACAAAATAAGAATATATGACAGTTTTAAACTAAAAATTAATTTCGGAAAAAATATTAAACATAAGCATTATTAATAACCTTATAAATATCTGAATCAAATAACTATTTCGAACTATGTTTTCTTGACCATATACTCTCTATTATGTTATTTTTCCGCTGTGATTTTCCTCGGTCGGGTTATCTGTGAAAAAGTTTTCCGCGAAAATCGAATTAGCGCTGTTGAATGGACGAACGAACGGTCAGAGAGAAGAACAGAAAAAGCATTAAATAAACAATGCAAACTTTTCTCGAGAAAATGCAAGAGGGTCGCGTCTTAATCCAATTACGGACTCTCTTCGCCGCCATCACGTACTTTCCTTGACAACTTTCGACCAAAAAAAGACCACGCTGGATAATTTGACCCAATGCTTATTATATGGCTTCATTCTATTGAATATGATTTGTATAATGCTCAATGTTCGCCTTTATTGTAAATAATTATCGGAAATTACTCGTTAAATTTGGTTTGAAATAAATAACGTCAAAGTAAAATTTTATGAAAAAACAATCAATTTTCAAGTTTAGAGCTAGGTTAGTTTAAGTTCAGGACAAAAATGCGAAAAGTTTAAAGGACTTGAGGTTGAGGTGAAAGTTCAAGGACTATTTAAATAATAAAGTTTGTGTAAGTCTTAAGATTTAATTATAATACTTTAGAAGCATCGTAAGGTATTTTTTTTGAAAATTCTCAAAAATTCGATCAACGTACCCTAAAAAAAATCTTAATAACTTGCCAAAAAATTTCCGTAAATGTAATTTCAATTGTATTATAAATTAAATTATATGTTGGCATAAATCACTGAAACATAAAAAGTTCATATTTAAATTACATCCACTAATAACCTTTTTTATTCCAAAACTCTGTCAATTAGAGAATATTATCTGTATGAATTTCTGAATTTCAAAAGGCAAAATTGAACTAAATTTATCATCCGACTAAAAGTTACAAAACACATTATAATAGGACACCGCAGATTTCACCGCATCGAGTATTTCCAGAGCCACATATGGCCCCAAGGTCCCACATCACCAACCTTGTTCAAAATTTTAATATCAAAACCCGCAGAAGCAAAAAACTTAAAACCGAAACTATAAAACGATACCCTAATCCGTTCAAAACTCCACAGCAGCACAGCATCCAGCACATATTTCCGTTGCGAAACTCTCCCATTTTTCAAATCCGCCGCAATACTTTAAAGAAATTGCAATCCATACGAGGGATATCTTTCGTATAAAGTTGGCCTGTTCGATATAAAGAGGGTGAATTCGCATCTCGCTAGTATACCGTGATTAAATAGAGCCGTCGCGCTCGAAGTTCCCCGAGACGAGATAGCACAATCTTACGACTGGTGCAATTGAATTAACAAAGTTTACATCTCCTCCTACCATCTCGTTCCATTGCAGTCCTCAAGTTCCACATCGAAGTCCCCGAAGGAGCGGAGAAATGGAGCGATGCACACGAATGCAGCGCTGATTGAATGAACGTAGACGACGACGTTAAGGAACGCCGAACGGGAAATGAGCAGAGGATTTGCTTTATTTTATATGGGGAGAAATAGTGGTGGTTCTTTTCGTCTCGTTTCCTTAATAGCTCCGTGTAGGTTTGTTGGATTTTTCTGGGAATACGCGTACGTTTGCGCGTTTTCAATATCCGGCGTAGGGGGGAAATCGCATACGTTCACGCGATTCGTTTTTCGATTATTTAAAATTGTTTTTTGTGTTAAAATCGTGCGTGTGCACAGTGTTGTGCTTGATTGTGTGTGCGTTTGATTTTAATAATATTTGTAGAATATTTTTGGTACTGAAGTTTGAATATGTCGATGTCACGTCATTTGCGTATAATGTTATTTGAATTTTATATTTGGAAAAGGTTTTAGATATTTTTATAGTAAATCGATATGCTATTTATGAAAAGTAACATTTCGTTAAAAAAAATATCGAGCACTTAATTCAATTTATATTACGATATTGCAAAATCTTAATTCGAGTAATTACAACCACTCAATCCTATCCGATTAGATATTTTATCGAGTGATTAGTTTTATCATGAAATTTAATTGCTTTTTGAAATATAATAAGCATTAACGAATGAGTTACTAACTTTTATACGTTCCAATCCTATTGTTATACTTAAAATATTTGAAGAGATTTACTAACAAGAATAAGTCATGCAAAAGTTGCACAGTTAAAAGTTTAAATTAAAATTCCCCTCAGTAGCAAGAATGAAAGTTTCTGAAATAAAATTTCAAATTGAGTCAACATATAGCACACACATTCACATATAATTTCGATGTGATAATAAATTTTTGAACCGAATAAATTTGCGATACATCGACGGCTTTGCGAACCTCGATATTTATGTGGAAATTACATTGCTCTTACATTTATATACGACTCGTTCCACTCGAGCGATCTAAGCGCTCGCAACATCGAGATATTACAGAATCTACATTGCAGATGAATACGATAATATTGAATATTCACATACACATCTTCCAATATACAAAACTACAATAACATTTTATCCGCACCGCATCTAAATAATTGCATTCGAGCAGCGCACTGAAAACACCTGCAACGACACGGAAATATTCCAACCCTTTCGACGAGAGGAAATTTTCTCTGGATCAACAATATGACTAAAACATGTGATTCATTTAAATGGGGAAATTTTTTGAATCAAAATTGGATGATATTTTTAGTATTCTAAATATGTGGGGTGCATGTAACAGGCGGGATGGTGGGCTTCCCCTTCGACAATATTCTAAATATCGCTGAGCGAAAATTAAATATTAGAGTTTTTTTTTTTTAATTCAAATTAAGTGATTAAGATATTATTTTCTCATATTATAATATGTCCAAAATATTATAGAAAATTTATGAGATTTTCAATACTTTGAGCATTCTATTGCCAAAATACAATCTGCAACCAAACACAAAAGCGGCAACCCCAAAACAAATCACGTCACCGAAAAGAACCCGGTCCCAGCCAGAACCAACAGTGACCCGAAACACATCCCGGATCCCGGCTGATTTATACCGAATAGAAACAGGAACCGTTTGTCTTTGGACCACATGTTATTGTTGTCGAATCACGTGTTGCAGGAGAGTTAATTAATTTCGCACAAGATCGATCCTGTCGCGTCCCGTTTGCGGCCGCCGTTTAACACGAGCTGCATTAGCGGATTATTGTGTGACGAATTGTGCCCGCGAAAGCGTAATTAATTTGCCGTTTTGCGCCATTTCGCACTAATTCTAATGACGATTCATAAATTCGGTGCGGGAAATTCGACGACCCGGCCGGTGAAGTTGGCCAGTTTGAGCCGGGCCCGCAGTTGGTGCTTGCGCGTTTGGTTTTGTTATAGTATGGTCGTGTTTAGTTTCGGTACTTGAATTTAATCGGTGGTGTATATGGTTGATTGTATATTGAGTTTCGTAATAATTTGGATGTAATAACCGTAATTTCATTTCGTGTTGTTAGGCGGCCTCGACTGGGTCGGCCTAGTAAGGTCGGGGTATATGGAACAGACAGTCTAATGAATTTACCTTTTGTTATATTCTGATGGGTATCGAAAACTATGAAGTTTCTATAATGTTTTAAAGTAGTATAGTAAATATAGTATTTAAAGTATTTCAAATAAATAACAAGCCATTGTTTTTATTTATATAATATAAACAACGAATAAAATAAATATGGGTTCTATCATCCGTAAAACGAGAAAATCTCATTACATTTTGCACAACATAATAAATATAACAATGTCATATTTGAATACTAAGAAACAATTTTGACAAAACATACAAAATCTTCACATTCGCGGAGAAAATAAAGATCCCTGACTGAATTTTGTAAATTTTAAGGAAAATATAGTTATTTATTTCAATATAATATTAAATATTAGATAATAAAATACTCAATACATAACAATGTCATAATTCATATTGATACTAATTGAAGTGGTTATTCTAAACTAGCTGGTTTTGATAACTGTCTTAAACAGTCGCTTTCATCGAGATCGATCCATTATCATTCTCCGAGAAAGGAGAAACTGCGCGCGAATATTACGAAACCATCATGAACGTTTCACGTAAAAAAATCAATCTCATGCCAAACGGTCAATTAAAACTCCAACGAAACAAAAAAAAAACACTTTATACATCACGAATAGTATCACCGCCTTCCTCCAGCATACGTTACACATACATCAGCCGCAATCACAACGCTGGAACATTTGATTGAAATCGAATAAAAGCGTAAATCGATCACCGGTTTCGGGTCTCGGCGCGCGTGTCTTGACTAATGAACGCCACGAGCACACGTCTGCTTCGCCTCAGAGACGTTTCCAACCACCCGCCGAAGACTGCCACCCACCGACCACCCACTTTCCACCCACGCCTCGAGAACAATGCGGGGCTAATCGCAATAATGTATTTGGTCTGGGAGGTCGGCGAGGCATTAGCGTAATCGGGCCTCCCCCGGAACGCAGGGCCTCCCGCTTTCTGCGAACTTCCTCACACCATTCGTGGCCTCTGACAGGTGAGATATTGACCGAATCAGGTATTTGCCGACGAGCGTGGGTGTGTAGGTCGGGCACATTAATGCCCCGGGTACTATGCTGTGGGTATTCGCCGCGATTTTTGAAACGGGCGGTCGGTCTTTTGTGCGCGGGATGTGCGGGATTTTTAATTACTGCTTGGAGCGGGTATAGTTTAGAGTGTAGTGTAAATGTTGCGGTGTCGTGTTTGGTTGATCGTGCGTGTTTTCGATCGCAATAATGGGATTTCGGGGATTAATATCCGTTGATCAAATATTCAATAAGCTCAGTGATATCGAATGTTTTATTTGTGGCCGAATATATATTGTGGTAATTAATATTGTCAGATAATAATTGTTTATTCACTCTATAGTTTTGCCTTATTATAATAGTTTCGTGATAAATTATACGTAAAATGCAAGCTTGATATACATAGTCTATAACTTTTTGCCATCAATTTTTTTATGGTTAATATTTAAATATATAGAGTTTTCTTTCTGATTGCATAATTTTTCGATTCTATTATGCAAGAAATTCATATAAAGCGTACAATCGGTGCATAATCGTATTCAATGATTATCATTTTCGAACAATAAAAAATATAATAAAATATTATATTTTCAACCAAGAGTATATTCCACTGAACAAAAAATGATGTCTTCAAATAATTTTTTAAAGCACGGAATCACATTTCACGAAAAACCGCATCAAAAGAACAATAAATTATTTAAAATTAAATAAGAAAAGATTTTTAATATCATTATAAATCTAATGCACTGATAAATTTAATTCAATTTAAAAATATATCACATACACCATATGATTAATTGCAATGACTATAAAAGCTAACAATACAGTTTAATTTAGAACAAAAATACCCCAAAAAAGAACCGAAACCGAAAAAGAGTATAAAAATAAGGCCATCATCGCAGACGCACACGTAGATAACGTAGACAGATTGGCGTGCGCGACGCGAGAAGCACGTAAACCGTGACTTATCTACCTGCGGCTTAGGCACGGCCCCGACATTCTCAACTTTCACGAAAACTTTCCACACCCTACCATCAGAAGAAGAAGTAGAAGAAGGCAGAGGACTTTCTCTCCTCTATTCCGGGGATAATGTCGCTTTTTTGTCGCCCGGTCGACCACCCCAGCTCGTCCCAAGTGTCGGCCGAGGATAGCCCCGCGTTCACTTTTGTTATTAATTGATTAAGTTGATGCTGGGGGAGGCTTTGTGATTCGGAGACAGTTATTACTGTGAGATAAAGTTGAAATTATTTTTTATGTCGTGGAAGCGATTAGGTTACGAAAGATGTTTAGTAGAGTACATTCGAGACTCATTACATTAATTGTTATGATGTCGAGTTCTTATTATTTTTTTTTTTTCGTTAAAAATTATTATATTTATCAAAAAATAAAAGTCAGCTTGGCAACATAATTGATATTTTTATTAAAGTATAAAATGAAATTTCCTAGAAAATTTTTCGGATACTTTGCATATTTTCATGTTCAGTTTGTATTATTATGAATAAATATAAAGAAAATATTCGATGAATAGCGACAGTGAATCATAAGTAGGAAGACCGTTAGAGTGCCAGGTTTCATTTAAAATATGACGTTTTTCCTGCGCATTCTGACCTCGAAATAAAATGAGACATTTTGCCCTAAACGAAACTATCCTTCGAGTACTTTGCACGTACGAAAAAGCACACAAAATATACACACAAGCGCCGCCGGCTCATTCAGAAGTGCGGCTCTTCATGATAAATGCGGAGCCACTTCTGAATGGATGAAAAGCTCGTTCTTATATATGTATATCTCCATCATCATGGAATCGCATAGCGAAAACTCAAATTCACCAGTTGAAATACCCACATCGTATATATACTATTATACAATTTCTCACACGCGATCGAAACTATCTATATACATGCAATTTAATCAAAACACAAAAGAAAATCGAGATTAAAACGCAAAAACGATCATCGGCTCATGCAACTCGAACTAACGACCTTTTATTGGAATCACAATTGCACTACGGATAGTACATTTTGTATTTTCAGCCGAGCAAAATTAACAATACGGCGGCGTTTTGCATTTTCGTTCGAAGCCTCCCGTTTCGGAACCGCCGCTGAAAAAGGCGGATTAATAGCGCTAAGCTTTGTTAACAAACAATGCCGCAAACTCGCAAACGCAATTACAAAGGTGCCGAAGCGAAATTTCAGTTTTGAGCCCGCACACCGGAACGACATTGTATTCGTTTAAACTATGTCGTGTTTGCGATTCGGACGCAAAAGTCGGCGGTCGTTTGTGTCGTCCGTTTTCATTGTTATTTTAAGCGCAAGTTTCGAGGTGTTGATAAAATAATCATGAACGTACTCTTTTCAAGTTTTCATTGAATATATTCGATTTGATGTATTTTAATTGACTATTAAATTGGGATAATTTTGTAGTGAAAAGTATGTATATGTATATAAAGAAAGTGAGCTTATAAGATAGGGCGAATGGAATTTTTCTTATGAAATAGCTATATATCAATAATGCTTAGATACATTTCAGACACGGAAGGGGCAGACAACTGTTGTTCGACAAGCGAGCTTTCCGAACGTCGACACGTGCTCTTTTACTACTACCTCATCCTTATCCATCTTAGACCAACGACCACATCGTACCATACCACGGTTTCTATGGCACAATAAGGCTGCAGACGCGCTACAATTCTGCTGAATCTTGGGAATCAGGCTCTTTGGAAAAAACAAGCAGAATAACCCTACGAAAATGTTTATATGACGTGGTACAAATAACAAGATGATACCTGACATACATTTTTCAGTATATAATATTATATTGTTACATATTCATCGTGTAAAAATTTTAGAGTTGGCTATAAGGAGTTTTTGTAAAAACATATAAATACTCATATTTATTAAAAATGTATAATATTTCATAAATAAAAAATGCTTATGCTTTTTGAATATTACATCCAGTTTGAGATCCATTTTCTCATACCTATCTCTCGCACAGCGACACTAATCCGACTTACATAACCAGAATATAGTTGACATTAAATGAAAATTATGATAACCACCTATGGACACTCGGCATGGTAAATTTACTGAAATACAATTTACCAGATTACATCCATCTACTGACTACATTAAATATTGCCAAAATGTAAACACCAACACTTAACATTTCAATCAAAATCCCATTAACATAATACGAAAATTTAAACTCCCATTCATCTTTTTGGGCTGAAACAGCAATATACATGTACCGCCCCATATTACAAACTTTGTACCACGACCAAATCAAGCTCATATTCGTTTTGATCGAGCCTTTCATCGTCGGCCCTCGTAATTCGAGGACGCGACCATTCATCGAGGATCTATCAGCGGAGATCTATTGTGTGTACGAAATAAAATAGCGGTCTCACTTTGTACCGTGTGTCGAGTACGCTTTACCAAATTAACTGTCCATACGTTCAATACAAACACACCGGCTGAATAGTCTTTTGTAAACGGAACTCGGAGGCTCGTTGTGTGTGTGCTGTATTTTTTCTTTTTGCCTCGTCTTTTGTCGGGCGGCGAATTTATTTCGGGAAATTCACGAAAGACGCAGTTAGTTATATAAAATGATCATCTGACAAAATAATTAAATGTTTTTTTTTTTTAAATTTAAATATTATTTAATATGAATAATGCATCCGATGGAAAACTTTGAAAATAATAATTTAATTATTGTGATTCTTTATCATATTCATAAGAATACTCCGAAAAATAGTAGTAACGAAAAAAATAATAGTTATAATTGAACATAATTTTATTCCAATAAAAAGTTGATTGAATATAAAAATAAATAATTATTTTTTCAGTTACGAAATGCAATTCAAGAGTCTGACCATTTACTAAGGCAAAGTGTACTTGGTAACAACAAAAAACGACAAAATTTGGAGGTCCCTTGTGAGCTTTAATTCTTTGTGTTTTCAAGTTTTCAACCCTTTACACATTAATTAACAGTGACGTTCCCTTTTACAAAACAGGAAAAAAGTTAAAGTAAAACCACCGAGCTTAGATTACTGTACTGTGAAAGTTAGCCGTATATCTGATAACTATGTGAAAGAGGAAACTTTTGTTTTAACAATGAATTAAATGGGTTATTTCTCGTCCAAAATTGTTTTTAAGCGATTAATCACAATCAAAATTTTAATATTATATATTCGCATGCTTATGAAAATCCATTTTTTATCATGCAACTCGGTTTGTAAATAAAAATGTAATTCCAAAAGCTTATTCAATTATAAGTTTTCCAATTGCAGTTAAAATTGATTTCACATTGAATTATGAAAAGTTTTTACACTTTCAATACACAACCATGATAAAAAAAATACACTGTGAATAACCGCCGACCGCAAAAACCAACAATTTTTCATAGCGCAATCTCTTATTTACTTTGCTGAATTGGGAAATTTGCGGTATTAAACTTAAATTATCTTTAAACATTCAATGCAAATGAAGAGATCTCATTTAGAATGTCACCACTCTAGTCCTTTGAGCCTTTGGAACAATACAGCGGCACCTAAACACCGTGCAATTTTAAGGCTTACAAAATGCATTCGTGCAGCAAAGAATCCTTTTACGACTATCATAATATAATATATTATTATAAAAATGGTTTTCCCTACAGAAAATTAGTATTATTCCTTAAAGCGCGAATAAAGAATATATTACGAGCTCTTCACGCACAAAAATGAGTTTGGAATATATCTTTTCTCGGTAAATTTTAATATGTCGTATAAAATTATATTTTATATAAATAGAATAATAAGAATGCCAAGATATTCAACTTTTTTCAACAAAAATAACGTCGAAACAGTTCACCGACATTTTTTCTAATTATCACTTAAAAATATTTACATAAAAAGATAAAAACAAGAGCATTAGACTAACAATAATGCGTACAAAAAAATATAAACAATATATTACATTTTCCCAAAATCCAACAGCAAACGTCAATTTCAAACATAATCACAATAAATAATTATCAATAGACTCGTGTCGCGTCCGGAATAGCTCCAGCCCCACCAATAATATATTTCAGAACCGCATTGTTTTCAGCTGAAATGTCCGCAGGCCAACGTGTCTCGTCGATGGCCGTTCAAACAGCATCGAAGCGGGTCACCCCCGGTACAATGAACTTCCGCAAATATTTGCCAAGTTGCGAAACGTCAGACCGAAACAACAACTGCGTTCTGTTAGTGTTGACTGACGACATATGACAAACATGTAGGCCTGACTACCAATGGTCTGTATGCAATATCAAGATGGATTTGCAAGTTGTTTTTTTTTTATAGATGGATTTATTAAGTGTGATCGAAGCAAATGTTTTAATCGGATTTTATTATTGTGTGTTTGGTATGTTATTCTAGTTTTCTTGATTAAATATGAACGAAATAAATTTAATATTGAAATATGTAGGACAAGGCATTGCTATTTTATTTAACTGTATGCACATGTATTATATATTATTTAAATGACATTGATGTATTAAAAAATTCATACGTGTTTGTTATTTTCATTTTCTAAAAGTTGAATAATTCGTTTGGAAAATTTATATCTTAATTGAGTGTAATAATGTTTTATATAATACATTCAAATTCATTAATTGACCTTATCTATGCTGTCATTTTCAGACGCAAATATTTATAATTTGATTATGATTTACTTTATGATTTATGATGTACGCAAAATACACATATATATATACTCCGAGGAGAACATAATCAACAATTTTAGTTCATACGTTGCAGAAAAACTACGTAAAATAAATATTGAAAATGTTTTCGAAAATTCAATGGATTTTCACATCGATAATTGGAATCGCGAGCATACAAGCAAATGGACCTCTACCAACTATAGGTAAAAAAATATTTCACAGTACAACATAGGAGGAAAAGTGATAAATTTTAATTAGCAAACCTGCATCCCGACTCGAATTCGTTCGCGATGCATTTTTTTCTGGGTTTTTCAAAACGAACTTTTTCAACTCGGAACCACTGGCCGCGATTTCAGTTGACCCGTCAGGTGCTGACGACATTTACAAATTACTCGGTCCGAGGAATTTGAAGCAAGAAAGTAACATTGTAAACGTATAGTGAACGCGTTGGAAAAAACAACTCTTTTCAGGCCCTTGTCAAGTCGGGAAAGCCTCCAGAAAAAATACCTTTGTCAAATTAATATCGCGTTAAGATAGTATAATATTTAATCAGTCGTTAAAAAGTCTGAAATCGGAGATTCTTTTCTGACAAAAAAATAAATACAAATTTATGTCTTTTAGTATTGCCACGTGAATTAACGACTTACACACTCAATGATTTTCTTGATCCGATTTTGATCAATTTGCAATTCCCCGAAGAGACTAATTGCAGTCGTGCTTGCGAAGACGGATTGAACATAATTTGCTATTTGAAGATGCACGTCGAATCCTATCAAGCAATGGGAGCGTAAGTTCTGTTAGATTATGTCATTATAATTATATTTCATCTAAAAAACAAAAATTATAATAATTTAATATTAGTGCATGTGGCTTGTGCGCTTTAGGCGTACAAGAAGATTGTAAAAACCTTCAGTGTATTACTACAGATGGTATAGAAAAGAATGTGGTATCTATAAATAGGAAAATTCCGGGGCCTTTAATACAAGTAAGAATGACCTCAAGTATAATATATACTTAAATATTCGAAGATTTCCAAAATATGTATACTTCCAGGCATGTCAAAACGATCTTATCGTAGTGGACGTATACAATCAAATGCATTCTGACTCTCTTTCGATACACTGGCATGGAATGCATCAAAAACACACTCAGTACATGGATGGCGTACCTTTCATCACCCAATGTCCAATAAACCCAAATAATCGATTCAGATACAGCTTTTGGGCCAAAGAAACTGGAACACATTTCTACCATTCGCATTCGGGTAAAGAACCTAACTTTTTACATAACAATCGACCACTTTATTGAATCGGACCGTTTCAGGTATTCAAAGATACAATGGCGCCTTCGGAGGATTAATCATAAGGAAACCATTATCTCTTGAAGCAGCATCCGAGCATTACGATATGGATGAACACGTCATAATACTAAGCGACTGGTCGCACAATGCACCGGAACTGTTCTACGTGGGACTTCCAACCAGAAAATCGGGAGCCGACGCAGTGCTAATAAACGGAAAAGGAAAATTCTTGGACGTAAGCTGGGAAAATCGTTTTATTACGCTCCGCGGAGGAGGACGCTTTTAAACGTGCCGGCCGTATTAAAATTCGAACCCGCTCCCGACAGAAATACCAAACGGGAAAAATAAATGCGCAAACGTCCCGAAGAAGAAAGAGACTGAGATCTCGTCACGTTTCGGTAAATATGCGTAATTTCGTCACATTTCGCCCGTGTAATGTGAAGACGTGAGTTTGAAATACGGTTTTTCGCGCTCGCGCATACCGCGTATATTATATTATATGTATGGGGCGTTGCTCAGTTTCTCAACTTTTCGCCGTTATAAATAACGTTCTATGGCGGTGAAAAAAATAATATGTGATGTTTGCTCTACTATACGATACGTAATAATGTTCCTCGCATAGCCGAGCGAAATTTATTCAGCGCAAACAAATACGAGTTTTTTTCACGTGCATAAATATTCTTTAAAATACGAATATTTCCATTCGGGTGCAGCTTCGAAAGCCCTGGCCGTGAGAAACAATGTAATAATATATTATACGTATCTGGCTTCGTTTAATATTCCTGCTTGTTTGCCGCCACAGAAACGCCGCTCACTTTGTCAAAAACAAATATATAATATAACGTATACATCACGCGAGCGTTTTCCCCCGCCTTGGATTTTTCGCATTTTTATTTTCATGCTTTCTGCGGTGTTTTACTTCTTTTTTGAGTCTCGTGTGTGCGCTGTTTTCAGCCCGAGACCCAGACGTTCACTCCTACACCGTATGAGACTTTTTACGTGACTGGAGATTTGAGATACCGGTTCAGAATCATCAATGCTGGAAGTGGTAATTGTCCGATGGAAATGCAAGTATGTATTTTTAAAAAGGGTATTTTATCAACTGTAGTCATAGGTTTGTTTTTTTTGATGAACGTCCTTTTAATCATTTTATATGCTTATTCCTTTTTTATAGATTCAAGATCATAAAATGACTGTGATATCTGTCGATGGTAATGATGTAGAACCAGTGACCATTGACACTTTGGTAATGGCGACAGGCGAAAGATATGATGTGATTATAAAAACAGATAAAAACCCTGGATCGTATTGGATTTTAGTTAAACTCATAGGAACGTGTAAAAATCTAGGGATTTTTCAAGTAATATTTTTTTGTCATATATAATATAATATGATTTTTTTTTGTTTGCTTAAATGTATTTTTCAGAACGCCATCTTATCATACGAGGAGATTTTAAAAAGCAATTTCATATTCCCATCTAGTACGCCCAATTATGATGGCTATCCAAGAAGCGAAGTATGAATATGATATAATAACTTGTGTCGTTCTATTTCATTTAAATAAACAAGAAACAAATTACTTATGTTCTGTTATTCTAGACAATGAACGACAACTTTGAGTCTTGTGATCCGCCAAAAAACTGGTGTATTAAAAATCTAAGAGCACTGGAAAAAAGTTTCGATTGGTTTCAACCAGTAGATCTGAAAATATATTTAACATTTAGCATGAGATTTTTGAACTATACAGAATTCTTCAACAACTCATACACTCCATTCTTTAGTAAAAATTTACTTAAGTTATCATAGAAAGTTGAATTAAATTTTGAATATTATTTTTCTTTTCCTTCAGATTCTAGAAATAACAGATTAATTCTTGGAACGATGAATGGACTCTCATTTCACCCTCCATCACATCCGCTTATATCACAAAACAGCGAAAACGATATAAATAAATTTTGCCACGATAACACTTTACTTCCTAAACACTGCGAAGACATGCAAATCTGCACATGCACACACATAATCGATATACCGCAAAATTCTTTCGTAGAACTGATATTAATAGACGAAGAAAGAGGTATCCTCGAGTTCACACAAAAAATATTTCCATGAAATATTTATACATAATATTTTTTTATTTATAGATATAACTTCACGAATACACCCGATACATTTGCACGGATATCGTTTCGCCTTAATGACACAGGGCCGAATTTTAATAAACGGACCACTAACCGAGGAGATAATCAAAGACCACGAAGCAAAAGGACAATTACGAAACGACAATCCCAATCCCGTTCAAAAAGACAACCTAGTCCTACCGAGTCACGGATACGCCGCAGTCAGATTCCTGGCCGACAATCCCGGTTGAAATGCTAACATATTCGAACTGGCACCATTTCGAACGAAACATAGTCGTCTCTAAAGTCTATATATGAACGTTTCAGGGCCGTGGATGTTGCACTGTCACGTAGAAGATCACATGGTGTTCGGAATGAGCGCGGTCGTAAGAGTCGGTGGCAATGTACCGCTCGCTCCGTTCAATTTTCCGAGATGCGGGGACTTTTGAGAAAACGCTTTTACGGCTTATTTAAAGCCGCAAGAAGGTTTCCATGGAACTGCTCTGTTCGTTTTTATATTAAAAGTCTTTTTTAATGTGAGATGTGTGCATGAACGTGAGCTTGTATTGTTTTGCCTAATGGCTATATGATCATCTGAACGTTATTTATTATTTATTTTTAATATATGAATCAATTAATTTTACTTATGATGAATCATATATAATATTATACTTCTTACTTTTTTAAATATAATTTTCTAATAAACATCTCCGTTTTTATTAATTATTAAATAATTAAAGATGCTTGTACTCGGTGTACATTTCATGCATTTTCATGGTTTCAAATTCTACATCTTATATCCCATGGGCAATTTACAACTAATGGATCGCTGACAATCGATGCGATAAAATGGCAGTATGAAACCCAAGTCCACCTCAAGGGAAATAACAAGTCCGTTGTACAAGAATACGATGACCGTTCAGTGCCGAAGTTACGCAACGGCCAGATTTGTGGTTGATAATCTTAGCACGATAAATAAAGTATTTATAAATATATATATTTATATTCACTACCATATAACACGAATAATTTTAAAAATTCGATTATATGATTTGTTCAATTTTGAACAAGAGTGTGCTTTTATAAATAAATTTAAATCTATTAAAACTGGGATATTTAATTATTATAATATATTTTAATAATTCATAGATCACTCGCGTTGAATATCTTGAAAGATCTGGATTTCATACGATTCGTCCAAGAGGGATATACTATTTGACGACGGTAGCAGATCCGTAAAACCGAATACGTACTTCTCCGACAACAATTCAAGCCATTCAGGAGTGAGTTTCCCTTTTTGCTGTGGATCATATAAATATTCATTTCATGGGCGGTGTTAACGGCGAAAGCCTTCGTCGCACATAAATAATGATAAAAGACTCGTGTCCTTGCAGACATCCGCGAACGAAATATTTTCCTACTTACCATGAACGGAATAAGTTTCGAAAGGCCACCATTTCCGTTATTTGGTAGAATCATGCTACATAGCATAAATTTTAACAACAATGACAAGATTCAGGTAATAATATGTGCTTTTCAAATCTTCTTTTCGTTGAATGTTTCATAAAATTTTATCATATGAGAATTTAATGCTCAAAAATAAAATGAAGAACCATTGAAATGTTAATGTATTAAAGTCTAAAAATATTATGCTTTCAAATTGATTTGTCGAATGGCATAAATTTGATTTACGACATGTCCTTTAGAAAATCTACAATAAAAATTTCTTAAAATAGGTTTCTTATTCGATGCATCTATTTTAAAAATCTTCAAACAAAGAATCACAAGCAAAGTGCATTTGTTAGAATATCTTTTATATTCTCAAAACTATTTGATATCTATTCTAAAATAACTTTATTTTTTTAATATGCAGGACTATTTAATGCATAATTTTTTCGAAATTATGTCAAAATTATGCACGTAATATCGAATCCATCGAAAAAATTGGAACTCTTTTCGACAAATTGATAGGACGAAATCCGTCGTCCATCCAACTGCAGAGAACGACTGTATCAAAGAAGAAATGGTAATGTGACATCTCCTTTTCCCAAGATTTAATATCGCAAGGACTTTTTTCTCTTTCGTTCCATTTCGTAAACGGAGGAAGGTGGGTAAGAAAAAACACGGACCTCACATTAGGATAATGAGGTTACAGGGAACATGTGTAAGTCTGAAGTAAAACCTAGATCGAAATGAAAATACATAAAAAGTATTGTCAGTTATGTCGTGAACATGAAAATGCAAATATGATAAGACACCGGTTACAAAGTGAAATGTTCCCTTTTATTATAATATATTATATAATATTTACGTAATTTTATAAAAAAAAATGTAACCTAGATGTTAGTAAAAATGGCATTAAATAGTATATATTAAATTACTAGTAATTTCACACAATTGAAACCGTTAATTAGGAAAATTAAACCCAACTAATTAGCTGTAATATTTCATATCGTTGAATAAACGCAATAAAAAACACATTTTAAGATGTTGGCGTTAAAAAAACATTAGGATGTTACACAGCAACGATAGAGCGTGACTCCTTTATATCGTACAATGTCGCGGAACTAACGGTTTTCCACCGAACAAAACCTGCAGCACCTAGATAAAGTGCAACCATATACACAGACTCGTATACGAAAAGTGAAAAATCTCAGTGCACGGACCGTATCGCAAGTGTGTCTGTGCTTTTATTCCCACGGTTTTCCGTTGGCTCAGCAAGAATAATTCCGTTCGGATTTCGCGGTATTGAAAACGGGTGTCCACCTCGGAGGCCATTGTCGGAAGGCAAGCGGGGATTTATCGTTGGTGGAAAACCTCGGAAAAACCCTTTTGGACCCGTGGAAAACCTTGTCGAATAAAAATCAAACCGGACGACTCTGGTCGTAATAGAAATGTGACATCAGGGGACACGTGAGGTTCGGATATGAGATTGACTCGCATTCGTGTCACACGTGTCCTATATACGGCATCTGTATAATGCGAAGTTTGTTTTTTGTGTGGAAATGCTATGTGTCTTTTCTATTGCATGAAATTGATTCAGATTGGTTGCGCTTGAAAAGACGAATGCAAATGTTGGCGATTCAATTTGCTCGTTTTTGTTTTGTTTTTCTTCATGAGAACAACGCATGGAAAGTCCCCTGCAACGTTCTGGTATTTTATTTGAGTCGTAAATACGCCGAAAGACGTTATAAAGTGTTCTTGAAAAATCACAACCCATATCAAAAGCAAAACGTTAAAAGCAGAAATCTAAAGAAATTGAATAGTATGGGAAAACAAATATAAAAGTACATATAAAGTAAAATAACACACAACTGTACATATAAAATAAAATAAAAACACAACTACACTATATGTTCAATACACTGCTTTTGAGCACGTTTACTAGTCTTTTGATGTTGAATATTTTCAATTTTTCACTTTGTAAATATTTACACGAAAAGGGATCGTTTTATTTCGTTTCGGTTAGTTTTGGATTTTACACAAAAAAAATTGCAGGAATGTTTCATGGGAAAACCGTTTACTATTTCTACGAAAATAGTTTTATTCACTTTGAAAGAAGATTACGGTTACCAAACCAATTTCCAGTATATACAAACAATCGAAGAACAATTTGACATAAGATAGATTTTCCTTTAATAAAAGTAGTTTATCAAATTGATTTAGTTAAATACAAAAGAAATACTTTCAATGTATACACATTTAATTTAATTTTACAAAAAAATTTTTAGTAAAAAGCGATAAATATTAATTTTTAAAATATAATAATTCAAACCTAATCTACATAACACATCCCAAGACAAATCAAACGCGCTTCGTGAAAACACAACCCGTATCACTCCCCTACCCTTAAACTAGCACACCGCGATAAAAGCTGAGGCGAAAGTTGTCGACCTGGATCGTCCCTTTCGTATATATGATACAGAATAAACCGCACTAAATTTGCCGTAATGAAAACTTTCGTATGACGAAATAAATCATGCGGTCCGTCTCGCTCCCGCTAACGACGACAAAGCTCGGGTAAAAAATCGGACCGGCCCTGCGGTCAAACAATCCCTCCGCCCTTTTAGCGACCCGAGAAAAAATTATGCCCCGGCCGCCGAGGAAAGTTCCACTTTGTTTTATGTGTCCGAGAACCCGTACAAAATAAATAAAAACATCTTGCGCCGCGTCGTGTGCCCTTCGAAGGGCTGGCCGAGGGAAAAAAGTTGCCGGGTCCGGCGCTCCTGAAAGTGAAAAAGCGGCCAGATATGCGAAAGGAAAAGCGGCGCTCGAAACGCGTGAAAACTCTATTATTTTCCATCGGCGCAAAAGGGAAAACTGCGAAGGAAATTGCGTGAAAAAATTCGCAGCGACCCTTTCCTATACGGTGCGCTTTACTTAATTTGTATCTGAAGGACACGTTTTTTGTGACGATTTTTTTCGTTTTTATAAGAATTGAAATGTTCCATTGAACTCACCGAGAAAATATATTCAGAATATTTTATAAAATAAAATAAATCCATTTTATAACACATTTCATCATCAAAAGTAGTCATTCATCATTTATTGTTACTAATCATATTAGTTATATTCATCCAATCCTACAATTTATATTAATATTATAGAACGAATTTTTGATCAAACAAATTACGAATATTGCTTTTAATTTGATTTAATTACCCTTTCATATCGTAAAAGTACCTCTTGAACAAACACACGCATGTAAAAACCACTCGAAACTTCAGAGTCCTTTCCGTGAAATATGCCATGTTCAAACATTGCATCACAGGCCAAATAACTTTGGGACTAGCACAAAGCCACCAAGCATTCCATAACAAGGACTCGTTGGAACTTATATGCGAAGGTCCCAAATGCAATTGTCCATTCCGAGAACTGGAACGAGGGTCATATACAACGCACAGCCCTTCAGTTGTCGACAGAGTCCGGCTAACGATCGAGGAAAAATCTTCAAATTTTCTCTTAATTGTCGTATCAACTCGGCCGTGGACGTCCTTTTTCCTTTTGCTCGGCAGGCGCCTTTGTTTATTCAGGACAATTTATTTAATGTTCGGAAAGGAGCGATATCTAAACGATTTTCCCGGTCGTTAATTGCGGGTTGGTTTCCCTTGATTCGAGTGTCGCTCATTCGTCCGGGGCAATGTACCGCAAATCATTGTTGCGCCCCAAAGAAAGCGATTGGAACAAAGGGTCGAACTGGAGCGACTATTAAACGGGGCTCGTCGGAAAAATGTGGATCTTCATTCAGAAAAAGAGCGCAATTATTTAATTATTTAATTTTATTAACGCTTCTAGGGTAAATTAATCGATCGAGCGTTTAAGTGGAGTGAGATACGATATTAATAGAAAGAAAATGTACTCCGGTATTTATTTTCGAGAGTAAACAAACATCTTGACATTAATTCGATTAAAGTCGAGCTGATCTTCGACAAGTATTAAATATTTGTTAATATTTTACTTGACTTTTGAACGGAATTTTCCGATGAATTTGTTTCCGTCGATCGTCGAGAGTCTTTAAAATTGCAACGTATTTCAGTTATTGGTTAACTTGAAATTTTTGAATTAATTTGAAAGCACAAATGCAAAATTTGAAAATAATTACTTTTATAATAAACAGATGTATGTATAAATGTGTTCTGAAATCAAGAATGTTTATTTTTTCGTAGAGCATTGAAAAACATTCGTCAAGATCACCTTGCTACAATAAATTTGCGAGAGGAAACGTATTTGGGAATAACGCGAAGATACTCGTAAACGTAACGTGAATATATCGTTTCTTCACACACACACAATGCAAAATCCAATAACCACTAGATATACACATATAATACATAAAAGAAAACAAGGAACGAAAGTAATCTGCGATAATTTAAAAAGGCAGCTTAATCTAGAACATTATTATAATTAAACGGTTTAGGAATTTAGAGCAATAAATATGCCGAGTTTTATACAAGAATGTTTTAATATGGGTATAGTAGTTAGACGCTTTTCGTAAGTGGATAGTTTCCTGGGTCGGCTCAGGTTTCAGTTAATGAATCAAAATTAAGCCCTGTAAGTAAATTTTTCTCATCATTTAAAAAGCAAAAATTAAATATTCCTTTATGGTTAAATTTCTAAAATTATATTATAATACTAAGTATATTTTAATTAAATGACGTGGTAATACCGATAACTTTTCCTTATATTATATATATTTTCTGTAATAATGTAAATATAATATTATTAAATTATTATAGAAAATATAATTTTGTATAATATTACAATCATCACGAAAAAATAACGCATTATAAAACATAAATAATACTGAATTCCGTTAGATATAATATTTATAAAACAAAAACATTTTATGTATAAAAAAAATTGAATAACTGCATATATCAATAAAAGTTCCAATTTATAAAAACAACACAAATCCGATATAACTTTTCGTATATCGCCGAGCCGCTCGTTGGATTTTAATGGAAATTCGTAAAAAAAAATTTACAAGAGTCGATAATATTTTCACACTTTTCTTTTTGATACTTCCCAGAATACCTCTGATACGCCTATGAGATTCACATAAAATATATTCGAAAGTTATGCGAACACGTTAAAAGTATCGAGATCGAATCTTAATCCGACTTATATCTTCAAGACTTGAGCCTTTCTAGAACTGACTTTAGCGCACATTATATTCTCGCATCGATACATTCTATTCTAAAATTATGATAAAGAATTCGAGCAATATATTCTCAAATAACGTAGATTCGATAAATCTATTCCGACTGATACAAATTGAGGCAGTGAAATTTTAAATTATTCTAATACTGTATGTCACCAAAGCATAAATATTTGAATTTCGAGGCGTCTCGTCACAAAGTTACGTCACGTTATCAAAAACAAAGAGAAAACGCTTTTAAAAAAAATACGATTACGAACACAAATTAAATTCGGTGACAGATTTAATTTATTCTGATGCCGCAAAATCGCAGAACACGTCCAAATAAATTACGCATGAGCGTACTTCTGAAAAGTCATCGCATTAACGACTCGTATACGTCGCCTATAGACAAAATTTTCATACAAGTATACAACATTTCGAAAATGAAATAATTTCATTATCATTAATATAATACTTACAAAAACATCCACCACAATATTTTCAAACGACAATTTATTAAAAAACGCACATTAAAATAGTCACTATACAATATTATAACAAACATTATTTTACTCTTCGAAAAATAAAAAAGAAAACCTTATTTTTTATGGCCTAAATATGACAACATCTTCATTGATAAAAGAAACAGAATATATCGCGTTGGTACGAAAAAAAGACACATTGTCCCATTTAGGTCAACATTCCACCCTCCCACCACGCATTATACGTCGCTCCGACACTACGACCCCATAATACGATCTTGAATTAATAAAATGGACGTTTCAGTGACCGGATCATATAAATAAAATCAAATATAAATAACGTTCGTCGGTACAGATAAATCAATAGCGAACGGCGCATTAACGCGCCGAAAGCGCTCTCGTCTATCGGCCGTAGGAATTTTCGCGTTTTTGCTCGCCGACATTAGGAAAATAGTGGAAAATTATGCGGAAGCGGAAACCGCAAGAGGCGGAAAAGGGTGATTTATACACGGTGTTACTATATTCGTGTTTAGCTGGAAACGGCTAAACGATCAGTGACACGACACCGACGATTAACTGGCTTGTAATTGACGTGTATGAATCAATATGGTCCGGTATGAAATGGATTTTTTTGTTGATTGATTTTTTTTATATATTATATTTAGTGAATATTTGAATCATTGATAATTGATCTATTGCTCTTTATAATCCGTTTTGGGTTATACTTCATAAATTTTGTAACGACACGCATTATTATTTTAACGAGTTGCTGCCTATGGTCATTTTGTATTTAATGATCTGAAACAATTTTGCGTATTATTTTTTTATATTCAGTAATGAAGGTATTCAAATTCTAGAATCGCCACGAATATAATGGTATTTTTCGCGTTATTTTAGCGCGATCGTTTTGTGTCATTTTTTGTGACAGCCTGGAAAAATTTCTTGCGGACGGTAATTTTTCATTTTCCACAATTCATCCAAATACGAAAAAAAAATGCGCTATATCCACACATATTTTTTCACCGACGTTTAATTTGACAAAGCGTATTTCACCTTTAATTATTCAAATTGGCTTATTATTTCTATCTCTCAATGATGAATATATTTTATATTTCACGTCTCATGACTAAATTTTTCAAATGTTTACTCTAGTTGGTATTCTTTTCTTACGGCAACAGAGCTTAACAAACAGTGGCTATAAAAGAGACGCCAGTTTCGAAAGCTTCTCGAGTTTCCGTTTGTAATAAAGAAGATTCCGAATTTATAACCAAAAATAATAATAAAAAAAATCTTAGTATTTCCGTGTGAAATAGGATCAGCAATAAAACCAGAAATACACCGTAATGAGACCAATTTATATGCACCGAAACCAAATTACAAAAAGACAGTAAATTTTTAACCACGCTAAATTCGACCTGCATTTGCCTGTAGCGTTCAATTGCACTTTCTTTTTTTTTAATCGGATTTTGATTGCCGCGAAACTTTTGCGACTGCTACCATCACAATCATTTATACTGCATGTTGCGAATGTTAGTTTTCTTAATATATTCGCTCCATTTCTGCGCAAGATACGCTCAGTTTATATGGACTTGGTCGAACTTTTACGAGTGCGCGCGCAAAGTTTTTTGATCTATTCAGCCTTTGCGGAAGAGAAAATTACACTTCTCGCGAGAGAAAAATTTCCCCAGCACTGTTCAACGGCGATATTTCCTCGCATCTACATATCGAATTTTCTTGGATAAGAAAAGAAAACACATATTTTTCGCGCACACGCGCCGGGTTCCTCGCCCACGAAGAAACAAGTACGTGTTTGAAAGTGCACGAGAAAATCGAAAAATACCTAAAACGCCCAACTGATTGATTTCTCCGAATGAAAGGAAATATATAAAATGCGTTAATATTTGAAAAATAAATTGAACATAAGTTATTTATATTGATTTATTATTGAAATAAAAAAAACCTAATCAATATTTTTTTTATTTTAAATGATTTAATTTTTTGATTCACAGCTTGATTTTCATTTCCCGTAGAACCATAATATAGGTCTCATACATAGACTATGAGACTAATAAGCTAAGAAATTATTATTATTTAATTAACTGAAATCACAAATTGTGATCATAAATAATTACGTTTTTCACCTCATAAAATATTTCAAGAGCTCTTTAATGTTTATTTATATCTCCTTTATTATTTAAAAACACACATGAAGTACTCGTCGCTAATTTATCAATACCATTAAAATAGTCTCCCAATATTATTTATTTCCTTATATTCTAATTTATTATATATTCTGTAAACTAACACATACATAAATTAAAAACAACCTTTCATAATTTTTCAACAGCTTCGAATCGATAATGCTACCCAAAAAAACTCAACATCCACAACATTAACTCCGTGAACAACCACGACCGGACCACGACCGACCACCCTCGGAAAAACCTAATTTCCTATGGATTTTCCAGTTTTTTCAAGTGGATTTCGAACCAGAGCACATATCGGAATTGTAGCCGGTAAACAGGACGCGTTCGCCGTTAATCCACGGAATTAGCGAGTCCTCGTTCACGGTGTGGTGAACCTTTATGATTGCACCATCTGTTATTCACGACCGGACGTAATAACGGCAAAGCTGCCCGCTCGCATCGCGTGCATTTGTCGGAAAAAATTGTACTATTTTTGTCAGTTCATCCGATTGTTGTTTTGGTTTTTCGCGGTTTTTTCGTTAGTATTTTCGTCGGATTTATGATGTGTTTATATTTTTGGTATAGATTTTTTGCACGAAAATTTCAATGTGCGTTTTGTTTGTTCATTCGTAATCTCTTTGATTTCAATGGATTTTTATATATCATTCATGTAGATGTAAAAGCGATAAAAAAAATGTTGGCAAATCTCTTTCTTTATTCAGATCGAATTCTTCGAAATGTTTCTATTATTATAAAAAAATGAACGAATTTATAATTAAAGAATTTGATTTAACTGCACGATAAAACTCCTAATTATCCTCAGATTTGAATCTCGGAATCTAAATGGGTCAACGTAACGGCTCGAACTAATAAGAACGTACGAAAGTTTCCAGCTGTGCGTTCAATTTTTCAAAAGAAAAACACTTATAAGCGCAAAGTATACATCGTCCAACCCTTTTACGTATCTGAAATGGAATATCAAAAAGGAACACGAGCCCTAGAACCAAACAAATTAAACCTAAGTATAGGAGATTACGAAATATGTTTTGGCTAATTTTATACTATAATTCACATTTCCTGAGCTCATGTGAGCTTTAATTTCTTGTCATATTATATACAATATTTTTTTTGTTCTTTGTTAATCAAACGTTTCTGAAAAGCTTCATTAATTATGCATGTCAACGCATGTTGCACGATGAGTTCAACAATGCAAATGCATACAAATATTGCAGTGCAGCTTGTCGCAATTGCAACATTGTATCCCACACTTTGGCTAACTGCTATTTACGGCAACATGTTTCTGCTAAACGCTATATGGTCAAAGGGCTAACTGTCTGCACGGACTGCCTAACTTACGACTTACGTAATTATAATTTTGCATAAGTATACGAATCCGCAACGAGCGAATCCGAGAAATACAATTTACAATTTCCAACTTCTACGTAGTTTACAAAAATCGAAGCATTCGTTAATATTAAACTGGAACTCTCGACCCAGATTTATATAGCGTACGTTCGATTCGTGGATTTCTGTTCGAAAAATGTCACACTTTTAATGGTTTTCTGCAGAATTCCATCCAATGAACCTACTGTGAGTTTGCTTGTTTGTTTGTATAAATGCATTTATATTCTATTATATGCACAATTTTCATTTAGATTTGGTTTGATTTGAAATAATTTTTTCATGAAAAGAATTTTTTCTTAAATACAGGCAATAAAAATTCGAATTCTTCGTTCGATTCGGAGTTCGTTTGCAATTCAAATGAACAGATAACTAAATAGTACCGGGTTGATAATTCGATTTGCACAAAGTAAGAAAATCGAATATTTTCGATAAATACATTTTCAAGCTGCTTCGAAAGTTAAAAATATAAATTTCAACTAAAATTTCAAATCGATGAAGTTTTCGTATAATATTAAATGACTTAATCGAATTACAGCATAACGCAGGTTCAAACTCTAACCGAACTAATAGTTCAATTAAACCACGCTCGAATTACATGAGAGATCTCAATTAGCAATAAACATATAATTATATATTTTTCTAATGGATTAAAAGCTTCCACTCGAATAATTCGCAAAAAAAAATATAAATACCAATTCTTTCGTTATCCTCTATCTTTATTCGATTCATCTAGGACGGATTAAATGAAACTAAGTCGGAAAGCACGCATTAGATCATAGATCCTCAAACTATATTTAGTTCTAAAATTTTTTTGATAGTTTTGTATATAATATTTATATTGATATGTTATAACTTCTTTAAAAAAATGGTTGTATAGACACCAAATAAATTGGGATTTTGAATTAGAAAGATTGAACCAACCATTTTTATTAAATCGCAAAATTATCTGAATCACGTGTTCATGATTATTAAATGTGAATGAGAAAATTTTTCATGATTGCGACAATATAACCTAATACGTAGCGTTACTGTACACGAGCTTACGGATTACAGAAATGCGACTATATAACCCAACAATTTATTTAACAAAAACAATAAAATTTACATACCCTTAATTCAGGACATTACAGATTCGACCTCACCAAAAAAAAAAACTTCATAAACAACAACATCCCGCATAAACCAGCGACCATTTGAGAGCCGCTAATCCTTCGACTATTGTCCAGATTATCCGTAATTAAAACGGACGCGCTTACGTATATATCCTTTGTGAGCGCGACACGTCCTCGGCGCCCGGCACAAAGGCGGAACGATTCGCCGTTACCAAATTGATTGTAACGGCTCCGTTATTATTACGAAAGAGCACTCGAATCGATAAATTAACGGCGAGGCTCCGTCGTGGTCCTCTAATGCTCCGGGACGGAGCCGCTCTGCGGTAATCCCGGCTGATAACGGACGTACCCTGTATCAATTTTGCAGGTTAATAGATTACCATCACAATAATGGACGCGGCCTCTATTGTTTCCAATTCAGAAAATTGATACTTGATCTTGTTATGAGATGGCCTTCTGGGAACCTGTGTTGTAGGTCAGTGCTCTGCAATCTTTTTTATTTCGCGGCACACTAACGATATTTCCATAATTTCAAAGCACACCTATCGAGTTTTCGAAAATTTTAAATATTGAAAACAACTGGATAAGATTGAAAATAATAAGTTATAATAAGTCGATCTTCGTGTAATTTTTGGTCAATTCTCAAAATTTTGTGGTTTTTATATCACTATCTCGATTTGCGAAACTAAAGAAGAACGAAAAATTCGACGTGTTTTATGAAAATCTCAAATTTTTCTCGAGTTGTTGACGCTACCTATTGCAAAAAAAAAACACTCGAGTGCAAAGAGTTAATATTTCATGTTTATATGAAAACAATTATAGCGCAACATGTAAAATGAAAAATAAATTACGTGCAATTTTTTTTAAACAATTCTTAGTTAATTTTGATTGCAAAAATGATTTGCAACTGAAAATTCGTTTTTATTTCACTTTTATTTCTTCATTTATAGAGAAACATATTTTTTCTAACAATAAGTATGGTGAATTTCAATTTCACAAAAACGATAAGACAAACGCAAAACGCAAAAAAAACCGGACTGTTTCAGCCAAAACTGGACGTTCGGTCACCCCAAATAAAAGATATTTACAAAAATGTACTTTTATTTATAGAATTACATTAATTTTATATTATAGGCAAATTATTTGAATTCTTTTCATATGTTATATTTGCAAATGCGTCGCAGCACAGCCGGCATTGTCTCGCTGCACAGTAGTGTGCTACAGCACAGTATAAAAAGTGATAAAAGATGGGGTTTTTATACTAAATTATTACAAATTTCATAAATTCGCAAACATTTCGCACCCTAGTTCTCGGTGAAATTACAAAACGCTACACGCGTGCTCATCAAAAATGCACCCTCGGGCGCATCGTGCGTCAAATAGTCATCTTCATACATATGCGATTTTTTCCCCGCACATGAATTCTCACTTTATTTTCAGCCTTTTCTCACAAATCTATTCATAGTTTGTAAGCCATAAACTATATTTTATGACACGTTCTTGTATCTGTCAACCTTTTTGAATCACAACTTTTATCACACACAGTTGTGCATAAATTTTTAAACATCGCATTCCGAAAATGGACATTTATCAATAATTCATACGAATGCAATTGCACCGTAAATATAAATGTCTGTTTTATTTTACCCATAAACGCATTCATAACATTTTCGAACGTACTTTCCCATCCATCGAGATCCTCCGATAGGACCATAACGGCTTATCGGCCCGGCGAAAAAACAGGGTGGATCTAATTCTTTTTTTTCCTATTCCCATACACAGCAGTCCTGTGTGTCACGTGTCGTGATGATAGTTTTCGATATAGGCGAATCGGATCCTAGTAATTTATCGGCGATGGGGGCGAATGTTCTGACACCAGTTCGGTGATGCGAAAAAGTGACGCGTGTGATGTCGATCGTGCTAAATGGTCAGGATTCTATAGAAATTCTAGTTTGAAAATAGTTATTTTAGAAATTGTAAAGTATTTGGTTTAAATAAAAGGGGTGAATGTATAATATTATAATATAATGTGTAATAATTATAGAGCAGATATAGCCAATTTAAATCGATTGGGAATTATTAATAGTATATAATTTTCTATTGGAGTGCATTGAAAGAAAATAGAATAAAATCAATATTCAGGGATAATAAATAAAATATAAGCAACAAATCCCATACTTTCAAAGGAAATCGAAATTTTATTTTCAACGCATAAAATAAAACGAATAATAAAAAAAACCTCTGCAAAATTGTACACGACTCAATCGTGAATATTTTAACTATCAATATGAGTTTTCCAACACAAATACAATTAGAATCAATCAAAAATAATCAAACCCGACATTCTGCGGACAGAAACACTTCTAAATAAATACACACATCACCTCATAGCCGTCTTATAATTTTAGGCCGTAGCAACGTTAACACACGATCCTTGCATAATGCATCGAATCAACATAACTAACCGGCACTACCCCGTATAACGTACTACGTACACCGCAAAACGACCTCAATCGGAAGAAGCAGGGCGTGTAATCAAGTTTCGATTCCCCATTATTTCGCTACGGACGTCGTTTTAATTATTCAACCCCTAAATGCACCGCACATTGGCTATATACACTCGCCTAAATTCGCCGGTATAAAACGAACCGTACCGGGTGTTCGCTAAGTCGTGTAATGGGAGTAAAAAATGGGTAATGTGGGGATTGTGTTGTGAGCGAAACATTTGTTCTGTATCCTTGCGGGAATTCTGTACAGACTTTCAGCTGAAATGAAAGAATTTTTTTCAGTTTTTAATCTTTTATCGATGGATGTTTTGTTAGTTTTGTAAAATTGTGGAATCAAGAAGGATTTTGTCCAAGTGAATTTATCAAAGATTGACTAAAATATATAATATTCAATCATTTTCATTCAATTTTGAATGTAATGTATTTTTTTAATATATATCTGAAATTATATGAAAAAAATTCTTCATGTTCCAAAATATTTATCAATGTTTCAAAAGACATTTCGAATTATATATAGTTCGTATAACCAGTGTATTAATTATGTACCACCAGACATCCAACAAGGCTACAGAATGCACTTCTGAAAAAACATGATCAAAGGAAAAAACAGAAATAAAAACGTAGTTTCATCGATCGAGTTCACTCTGGCGTGAAATTTCTTTCACCCGTCTCGTATTTATATACAGTTTACATTTTTAACGAGGCGACGAACTCCAGCGCCATTTCCAATAAAGATTCTTTCAAACCTATATGTGGTATAGTGGAGTGTTCTCATTGTAAATATTTCTTATTGACAATTGAAAATAGTTTGATTTGAACGTGTTTGTGACTATAAATATACTGCAAAAACATGATTTTTTTGTTTTCTAAATAGAAACGATGAAAACGTATAAATAATCTAGATCCTACAAGATTACAAACCTTTTATATACTCGCATTCAGTTATACTATTGTAATAAAATTATATTACATGAGTTCACTTACGTATGGATATTACGAGTATTAGTTAAAAGGGAGCTTTCAATGTTATTATAGAATCCAAAAGGGAATTCTTTTGATTCAGTAATTGGACCCTTCACTTCCTAATGTAATCGGTCCAAGAATTTTATTATAAATAAATTGAGTTTATATTTTGTAAAATATATTAAATAAAATATCTATCTTATATATACTCGTATATTCGATAGACCCAATATGAATATTCGAAATCTATGAAACCGTGTAATTTGGAGGTGTGCCTTCAAATATTAAATAACAGTCATCTACTAGCACTATTTTTATATAATAGATTCTTTTGCATATTTAATTACATATATATTTCATATTAGCATAATATTAACATAAACGCAAAAAATTTTATTCAGTAATTATTTTTCAATTATCTTTATTTGATAGCATTGATTGAGTTCCAAAATACTGTTTACTTATTATATTTCAATTTAATCATTTGATTTGTTGTTTTCGTATATAGTAAATAATAAAAAAAGTTCGAACTGACGTAAAATTATATACCGAAAACCATTAATTCCAAACTCCTTGTACGTCATGAATGTTTTCCGAAAACTTTCAGAAAATTCTATGACCCGATCCACAAGAAACTATTGAAGCAATAAAAATTAATTCGCATCACGCAACACTGACACCGCATACAAAATAACATCATGCAACACGACCCTAAACGAAGAAGTCCACCGTCAACAACCGGCACGAAATTCGGAGAAGGGTCGATTGATTAATAAAGCACGTATCGCGCATTTCGAATCCGAAAATTTTCTTAACCGAGTGTTGTACGTGTACCCCCAAAAATGAAGATTTATAACCAACACGGTGGCTCTTCGGCTGACCACCGCAACCACGATCGCTGATTAATAGCCGCAATCTATCAACGGTCCGAAGCCGATTGATTATCGGGTGTTCTAGCAGTTTTCGACTACCAGCATGGGGACTGAATGCGATAAATAAAATCACGTGCATTTGGCATAGATAGGGGACTGCCGAACGATTGTCTGCGAGCTGTTAAACTGGTAGAATTCCGTTTGATTGTGAGAAAAATCGGTGTGAAATCGACGCTATTTAGATATGTCTAGTCATGTTAATGACGCGTCATTTATCTCATTTTTATTATTTTTATCAAAAATTTGAATTGAACACCCCCGTTGATAAATTGTAAGAGGGGAATGGTGAAAATCTTAGTGCGAAGGCGTCAATTGGTTACGGCATCACAGCACGTGCAAGAATGCTGCAATTGACAACCGATTTCTGGACTTTATTGCACCAGAATTGTATGCCACAATGGTGCCGAATCTACTATATATTTTTGCGACATTTGCGATTTAGGGGGTAGTATTAGTAATGTCGCAGATTTTGTAAGTTTAATAATGAATCACTACCTAAATGAATCAAACGTTTTGTGCCTAATGGAATAATTAATGTGAAACGTCATACCGCTTTTATGGCATAGTAGGGGTTATTAAAAGAGAGGGTTGCTTTATCTGCAACGTTTAAACTGTAATATTGTAAGTAGCATGGCAACATTTTTAGTTATTACTAGTAAAGAGTGATTAGAGAAATTCCTTGCAACTATTTAGATATGAATTTATTTTCAGCTACGAATAATATGTGCTTAAAATTTCATATTCTTTGATAAAACAGAAAGCGGCTCATTAAATTACAAATATTTGATATGAAAATATGAAGAATATATGCATAATAGATTATCACGAAGTTTAATTTTTAAAATAAACTTTGTACGAATATTATTATATATTATATATTCGGTTATAAGTAAATATCCAGAATTTTATTACCGAGAACAATGAAATATGACACGATTTTTTATTTTAATAGTGATTCTTCACATTTATAAAAGATATTTACATATTTTCTTCTATATTTTATAGGCCTGCGTGAGCGTATGAAAAATTATTTACGCACCCTTGTACCTGATAAAAAGTACACGCCCCCGAAAAATTGAAGGGTGCGTCTTTTTTATTACATTTTGTTAGCAGTTAAATTCGAGAGGGTGGGCAATTCAAAGTGTTTGAAAAAAAAACTATTCAGCATATTTATTAAAGGAATATACATAATTTAAAAAGTACGCTCTTTGATTTTGAAAAAAAGTTATCATGGAACATAATTTATAGCGCGGTATGCATCTATTTACCATATTGTAGTACATAATTTGGCCTTCTTATTATTCGCAATGGGTAAATTTTTCTTGGATAAAAAAAAAGAAAAATGCAATACAAGTGAGAAATTTCCAAAAGATACGTTTTGCATTTTAAAAGATGCTGCATCTTTTTAATAAATTTCTCGAATTATAATATCAAACGATACATGTTTTTTACACTTTATTTTGCTACGTAATGTTTTAATTGAATACATGTTTTTAGAAACACTTCCAAATTGAAAAAATAGTAATTCGTATAGGAATACTCCTATTCTAAAATTAATGAGCACTAGTCAGCAATCGTGTGCGAGACTATTTACAACTGCTAGGATTTCCGTAATATCTACGGAATGCCATCAGCAAGATTGCACCAGAAAGCAATAAAGGTCTTATCAAAGATAGCCTTGGAGATATAAGAGTCGTATAAGTGCAAATACAGAGGGACAAAGAGGGGTTGAAGAATGGTCTAAGGGTCTTGCAGATGTCCGTTGAGAAATAAAACACATACAGCAGCCGATTGCAATTTATAGCAGCATAAAGATAAAAATTTAATAAAATATAAAACATGCATTACCTTTAAAAATAATAAACGATTTTAGTTTTTTTTTGAATATTTATTAATATTAGAAAATTTATTATGAATAAATCTGATGAAAAATTACATAATACCCATAATGACTTGCGCATTAATTCAAGGTACTTACAAATCCTTCGATAATCCTCGTACAAAAGCTTAAAAACACTAATTCCGCCACTGTTGCTAATCGAGAAAAAACGTACATACTTACCAAATCGCATTTGTACAACAGTACATGGGGTGTCTCGCAAGATCGTGAAACATATAATTTGAATGGGAATACACGGGGGCACCATATGCGGGTGACTCACCGTACAGATTCGGCAAACCCCCCTTTCATAATACCCACCATACCATATTGTACCAAAGTTTCTCAATATTTTTATGAAAAGATCCGTTTTTTCACAAATTGAAATATAAAAAAAAATTTCATCATATTCTATGAAAATGTTTTTTTTTATCATTAGAAGTATTATTATTATAGTTTTTTTCATAATATGTTAATCTATATACAATCAGATGTTGAAAATATTCATTATTAACCAATGATACCCGATCACTTACCCAATTACTGTTTAAATCATTTCAGCTTAAATTGCGACATTTTTTTAACATCGCGTATCATCGATTGAGAAGTCACACCGAAGCATAGTTAACCGTACCTTAGCATCCCCCTAACCACCCTGTAGTCATAGTGCGAAGGGCCATTAGTGACTTCGTCATGGGGGCCCTCTTGTATAGGGTTTGAGGTAGTGCCCAGCACGTTTCCAATAAACGCGGCTTTCGACCGACGCGAATTATGATGGATTTATGGCCAGACCGTGGTCTATTGACAGACCGATAGCACTCCGATAAATACGAATTAAAACGCGATTTTTCATACGACATGAATCAGAGAGCTGTGCGGATATCGCTTCGGGCAAATGAGATATCTTTTTAATGTTCGAATTTGTCATATGGGTAAATAAATGTCAGATTTAAAATTAATCTATTTTGAAAATATATAAAGATTATATTTTTTTATATAACATTAATAAAAAAATGTTTGTTTTTTATAAAATAAATGTGTTCACATTCAGATTATCGAATAAGCGAAATGTGAAAGTTTATTATTATGTAAATAAGTTGGGAGGCGAACATATTCTTGTATGGTTATATACATGACCGAATCCTTTGTACGGCACAAAAGGAAGAAAAAAATTCAGAAAAAGGGAACAGTTTAAATATATACCACATTACCCATGTCATTTGTTGCAATGTCATCGAGATGGCCGCCCTCCCATACCGTGTAAAATGTCAACGTTTCCCTCTTCTCGCACACAAATGACATTCTTACGCGATGAAAATCATTCCATAAAAATGCGGGCAAAATAGAAAAGAAGAGAGGACGAAATTAAAAATGAATAACACTTGTTTTTTTTGAACGCTCAAAACGCGCAACAAAATGTTTAATTTTCGCCGACCGTTATTTTTGCAGGGCAATTTGAAAGAATTGCTTATTAAGACGAAATAAGCTTTAGCTAATTAGAAAAACCGGAGATCTTTTTCGTCCCACCTGCTTTCGTTGCTTTCGCAGTGGAAAATTGTGCGCTAATTTTTTATACGCCGAAAAAAAGTTTATGAAGCGCTCGAGGAGAAAGTTCACCCGGTGACATTATTTCGGGCCGCAGATTGCACGAAACATTCGTGTAAAGATAATGAAATTTAAAATGAAAACTGCCTATGATTATATTCATACAATAACAATTTCATAGTATTTTTACACTGCACAAATATTTCTAATTAAAGCTGTAATATAATAATAACGATTCAATTAAAAAGCAGTTCAATTTTTAACAAGAACACAATCGTATACGGAATATATGTATTATAAATATAACATCAAATGAATGAATTGAAAATTTAGTAATTTTTCTTAATAGCATGTACCTTTTAACCCTTTCCACTCGCGGAGCTTTTCCGCATTAGATATGTTGATGATCATTTTCCAAGGATTTATCTACAATATTCATTCAATTCAGCGTAAAATATTTATAAGCAAA
>JAOXNN020000037.1:1984126-2032042 GCA_028571205.2 Hydropsyche betteni | reverse complement strand
CGTAGAACAAAACACGAATTTCAACTATTCGAGA
Source organism: Hydropsyche betteni (assembly GCA_028571205.2). Lineage (NCBI taxonomy): Eukaryota > Metazoa > Arthropoda > Insecta > Trichoptera > Hydropsychidae > Hydropsyche > Hydropsyche betteni. The sequence continues at coordinate 2,032,008 of JAOXNN020000037.1, read as the reverse complement.
AATCAAATCATTCCTACGTCTAACATCCAAGAAAGTCGACACAACCCGGCGAAAGGACCCTCGAGCCCTTGCCCTACTAGCGTTTGTTTTTCTGACGAATAATTGAGGTCGATGGGTGGGCCTGGGTGGTTCTCAAATGGTGGGCGGACGGATTCGTGACGACAAATGCTACCACACACGGGGGCCTAACTATTGATTTATGGCACTTGTGAATTTTGGCCAGGGAAAAAAGCGTTCCGCTCGCGAAATCGAAGAGCAAGCTTGTGTACCGGAACGCGCTGAGAATGCTCACTACGCCGATTGAGTGCTGTTTTTTAGTTTTTGTATTGTATGAATAGAGAGAAAGGTCGTTGGTTTAAATTTCATTCCATTTATATAGGATTTAGAAAAACTATTGACGATGGCGAGATTTACAAGTTGTAATTTAATTTTAAAAAATGTATCAATATTTTTACAATATAACATATACAATTAACGAAGTGAAAATTCAACAATCTTTTTATTTTGTTAATTAATTAAAAATATTTTTTCTCATCTTTAACTTATTTATTTTTGAAAAAAATCAGAATCATTGCTGAACATATATAATACTAATGTAATTTTGAAAAAATTCAATTAGAATTCTAATGAATTTGAAAGGTTTTTTTACAACAGATTACATATTTTCGATGTTTTAGTTTATTACAAAGCTGAAAAGTTTATTTAATTCGTAGCAACCTAATATGTTTTTCAAAGTTTGATGCAAGAATTAATGTACATACTCGAATAGTTTATCGAGAACTTAGATGGCTTAAAAAATATTTTTCTCTCATTGTCAAACTTACAGCACGTTCTTGGGATAAAACACGAAAACTTTGTAAAAACATCATATTAATTTTTCTAACATTGATATCATTACATCGAAAATAGTTTTTAAAGAACATAAATTATAACATATTTATATTCAAAAAATAATTATTTAAAAAGTAAATTTATCATTTTTATACATTCCAGTCCGTGATTCTGGCAACGGCAAGAGCGGTTGCCTTTTGCCGCGATCTCCCTTATCACTCGGATCTAAACATTCACCCTCCTGACACGACCAAATCCGCAAACGTCTAGCTTTATACATTTAGACCGAAATGTGTACGGCACATATACAGATCCACACATGAGCTCAAAACGCTGAAATCCTACCGTGGCCAACGAATGGAAGCCAGACTTTGACGTCCCCAGGGTCCCGAACTAACCGCAACAGTCCCGACATACGATGACTGTACAGTGACTTATTTATATGAGAATGCGGAAAAAATTAAATTTTTATATTTCGTATTATGTTTGGAGCTATTTTTTATTGAATTTATTTGTTTTATGTTCCGAGATTGTGGGATGGAATTGAGGTATCGTTGTAGTTTTGGCGAGGTTGTTGTTAACCCAGTCACGATTCATATAGAAGTCAGCAATGGAATAATTTAATTAAAATTATTATCATATTTTAGTAATTGTGTATATTATTAAAAAAATTTGAGATGATTTGAATATTATCTTATGATTATATAAAAAAAAAATCAATAGACGAAAATTGATAATTTGAAAAACTCCTCCTGCCAACCTTGACCTATTCATCGCAGCTAAAATTATCATGACAATTGCGCAAATCAACCAAAAACAACAAAACAACGTTGACCAATCAAGCTATCCGCCATAATCTCGTTATACTCGCGCTATTTTATATCAAATCTAATTTGAGTGCTGTTGGCGCGCTCGCGTTACTAAAGCAAAGTTAATTACGCGCCCCCGACAAGCTCGCATTAAAAATCCCTTTTAATTTGCATAATTCTAGTGCGAAACCTCCGCCGTTGCGAACAAGTGATTCGTATTATGCACATAAAGGGATGTTTAGAAGGGCAAAGCTGCCCTAGCGATGTAGCCGATATAAATCAACGTGCTAGGAGCTTAACGGGATTACGTTTCAATGCCGGAACGGCGATGACGATGGCTGTCTGATAATGTGTCGGTTAAAGTCTCTGTTGCCGTGCATTCCGAAAATAGCCACGGTTTGGATGCGTAGTCATTTCGTGTGGGGTCCAAATCCCTGATTTCTGTATGTTAATTCGATTATTTGCGTTTTTGCATGGTATTGTGCGCGCGTTCAATTATCGCAAGGATTAAAATGCGACCGCTCGGATGCACAATGTAATGTTCGAAGAGGATGTTATTTTTGTGATTTATCTTTATGATTATTGTTTCATATAAAATTTTTTGGTTTCTCTTTATGTTTGTCGTTAAATTTATTTGATTATTTCTGTGACCTGATTGGGTGCGTATAAGCACTTGCAACATTCCTATGAGCCATTAAATGAAATGTGATTTTTTAGGATCCATAAAAAGATATGCAATTTATTATTTTGCATTTCCCAAAATGAAAAGGGAAATGTTGTCATTCCGGATTTATTTTTATATTTCAATTTGACTTTGATAAGCCGAAGACAAAAAGAAAAATCATGAGCGTCGACTTTTTCACACAATTTTTTTTATTACCTCATAAAGCGTGCGGAAATTATGCGAGTCGTCGTAAACTGCGGGGAAATTATGCTCCATGGGAATTTCTTATTTAAAATGGTTTTCAGCGGATAATAAACACTCAAAGAGGATATGAAGGACAACCAGTCCCCGGGGGTCAAGTCGGGCCTCTTTGTCACGCTTTCACTCAACTCACCCTTGAACCGGCTCTAAACTCGAAAACCACCCCTGGCACGTGAAACCAACAAAAATTTAATAATTAATATATTTTTAATTGAAATATCGGTCGCTTATATTAATAAATCCAACTTATAAACATATTAATTTTAGATGCATTTTTAAAAAGTCTTTGAAATGATTTCCGTTTCAACTCATTCTGCAATTTTCTTGCCATTTTCATCCACAATGTTCTATCATTTCCTTTGAGGAAAACAACAGGAAATCGCTGGAGTGAAATTTTCCTGTTTCAATCAATTTGTTCGAATTCGAAATTAAAATATTTTTTTATAGAATACAATCGGAGAATTTCTAGATTATAGTTGCAGTTTTCCGCGTCGTATGTGGCGCTATTCCGGCGTTGATTGTGGGGATTTGAAACCACCCCACATTCCCGCTCCTTGGGGTAAGTTTTCAACATCGTCTGTACATCGTCTCAGGGCGAGCTCTCTATCGAAGAAAGTTTTGTCCGTGGTGAGCTATTACTGTCTGCTCTTATGCTCACGGGTATATGCTACATGAAATGGAATATGTTTCAGGGACGATCTTTCAAATTCGTCTAATATGACGTTGACGTGAGAAGGCTTCTCTATTATCCATTAGTGGCGAAATTTATAATGAAAAAGTATGTTCGTTCGATTTTCAATCTGCAAATTTATATGCTTCATTCTGTAATATTATAAATCAGTTTAAATAACAATGATAATAATTATAATAACAACAACAATAGTAATGATGATGATGATGATGATGATAATAATAATAATAATAATAATAATAATAATAATAATAATAATAATAATAATAATAATAATACAGTAGAATCTCACTAATCCGGTACTTCAATAGACCGATACGTCCAATAATCCGGCGCCCTCCACCCGCGCCACCCTCGCCCCTCTACGTGTACGATCTCCGTCATCGTCTAGCAGTCTAACCTCAAAACTTATCACGTGCACGTACGCACGTATTTACCTGCTATTTTCAAGTGGGGATAGTGTAGTTAAAAATTTCATGTAAACGGAAACACAAGACTCTAGTTTTGAAAGATAAAATGGACATTTTAAAGAAGTTAGATAGTGGAGAAAACATGTGCAATCCAGTAATCCAAACATTTCAATAATCCGGCCCCCTTTAGTTTTCAATAGCGCCAGGTTAGTGAGATTCTACTGTAAAAATAATAAAACAATCTTCATTTTTCTACTTCATATAAAAAACTCAAAGGTCATTTAACCGTGCAAAGACCATTAAAAACACAATATGAAAAATTCAAAATGCGCTCTTTCAAATTCACTACCATAGCTCCAAACATGTGTCAGTCAAAATCTAAAAAAAAAACACTGAAATTTCAAAAGCTGCGTGGCATTTTCCACTAGGGTGAATGGGAACGCAGAGGGAACGTTTCGGCATTTTTAATAATCCCCTAACTCATTCATACCAATCAGGGGTTTGTCGTGCGACATATGACGAAACTCTCCGACAAAACCTCTCCCCATCGGTGGCATGTAACCATTGTGAGGCTATGAATTTTCCCATTTTTCACGGATAATCGATCCATTTTCCGCAGCCGTTTCTTGCATCCAGGTCACGCTTCGCGCTCGTTACTACACGAACGATGTTGCGATTCAAATCCAAAAAACAGTACACAATAAACGACAGTTGTAAAAAACGATGGCAACAACTGAAAACTGTATTTTTTAACACGGTTTCTCATCGTATATATACAATATTGTATATACGGCGGCGTTTTCGTATTCGAGCGACGAAAACTAAGGTTCATGCGCTTGGAATTTGTTCTACTTAAACACATACGACTGTCTCGTAATCGTGACTAACGTTTTTCGCTTCGTACCAAACGAAAATTTCTTTTGAACGGGCAAAAAGTCTATTTTTTCACCGGCCCGAAAAAGGCCCCGAGGAAAATTACGGAGAGTTTTAGTTGAAGTTTGTCAAGGGCGTGCAAATTTGTAATTGTATTTGAAAGGAAGGAAAACGAAACTCGGAGGTTTCGCTTCGGCATAGATACGTGTGTTTGATTTGTCTTTTCCGAGAGTTTTGCTGTTGTAGACTTCGCTGGGTAAATATGAGTGTAAATTTTTGATGTGTTAATCTAGACAAATTCTGGTAACTAGTTAAATTACGTCTAGATCTCATACGGTGTTTGATAATTATTAATTTTTGTTCATATAATTTCTAAATATTCAATTTGAAAAGAAATTAAAATACTTGCATATTTCATATTCGATTTTTAAACCTTCAGCAATTTCGTTCTGTACTGAATACTTCATTACAAAAAAAAATTGAAAATTCTTTCCATCAAAACATTATGTGCTGTTGAAAAAAACAGTTTTAATTTCTTATAAATTTTATTAAAAATTTATAATAATCTTCTTCATCAAATTTAAATCACGAAAACCCTTATTTTTTTCAAAATACAGACCGATTAAATATTAATACGTCATCAAAACAATAATAAAAATAAACGCGTACCGAATAAAAATTGAATGAATTCTCCAAAAGAATCAATGCACAATAAAAATCATTATCGTCATCATGAGAAAACTTCTAATCTATAGCCATCACCTATCCATCCAACCGCACTCGAACAAAAGTGGCTCTCGATTGCAATCATGGGTTGACAACCTTCATTAGCGTTTAATTTAGAGAGCCGTACGCAGACGCGAACTCGCTTCCCTCGTGTTTTACATACATACCAACATCTATCTCACACTATATCAAATAATGTCGCTGTGAAAACCACCAAATCCTTAATTTAAAAAAAAAACCCGTTCAAAATGACTAAGTTTTAATTGGAATATATTTTTCGTGGAATCGATAATTGTGAAAGTTTTCGTCTAGTCGCGCATAAAAAATAACTCGAAAAAGTTTTAAAATTTCATAATGAATTTAATAAAATATATTATGTTTTTTAAAGTAAATTTATATAAAAAATTTTGTGTACCTCCTAATGATACAAAATTATTTTAAAATTTCACATAAGCTCTTCAAACATTGCACTAGATTAAATATTATATATATGAGATTGTAAAAAATAATAGATCATTTACCTAATTTAATGAGTTATAAACTAATAAAGAATATTTATCCCAACAAAACAATAAAACTGAAGCCACAACAAATGAGTCATAAAATTTTATTAGTTTCATTCGAGTGTTTCACAGAAACTGGAAAAGAACAAAGCGAAACAATTTTATCGTAAGCTATTTTTTTTAAATTTAATATTACGATTAACTATTATATATAACCTCAATAAATAATCATTATACAATCAATCTAAAAAACGAATAAATATCGATTAAATTCAAAAAATTATTTAAAAATTTCCTTCATTTTTCTCGACGATATAATAAAATCTACGATCCATTTTCAAAACAAGTGGTTCGATAACGTTATGAAATTCACCGCAACACGATATTCAGGTAATTTATACAATATTAAATCATAAACATGTAAAGTTGTGCCGTCGGTTCGGCGTTGTGCACGTTGTTGGTCCTCGAGTCGCCGTCCCGACTCAAGCACCGCAAAACTGTCAATTAGGCAACCCAGGGCTTTCCCTAATGATATCCTGTCGCACGTAATCCTGCAGACTTGTATGTATGAGAAAAATTTGCGAACACGTTACGCTATGTATGTAAGAGGGACATCAAGAAAATTTATTTTGAAACTTCGAAAATATGCTGAAAAAAAATTCATTTTTTTTTTTATTTCAATGTAACAAACCGAAAATATTGAGAAAATTATTTTAAAACTAATCAAATATTAAATTTTGAAGAAATCAACTCGAAACATATCAGTGAATAAAACCAATAAAATTATTTATATTTTAAATATTCAACAATTTTATTCTCTATACAAAAGATAATATCTTCGAATTTTATATTTATTCAAATTGAAAAATCCAATATTAGCATACTGAAATTACTCGGATATATCAAATGATTTAAAATATAGCCATATTTCGTTTCGACACGAACGGCTTCGTACTTTCAAAATGACCCGCGTTCAGTATTGTATTGTACTTGTGTAGAAAAGCGTTCATAAATGGACGTTGGCTGTGAAAATCGTGTATGTCTGATTTTCTTTCGTTTCTTTTATTCCTCATTGCACTTGTACGTATCTCGTTCGGAAATAAAACCGAGGATTCTTTTCGTTTGCACTGTTCATACTGAAAAAAAAATAAAATGCACGTACGCCGTTGATTTATGGTGTTGTGCTGAAATCTTTTGTTCTTCGCGTGTATAAACGTGTCGTATTTGGTATATGAGTATACAGATATACGTTCTCATTTGACGATGACTTCAAAATGAGCAGAATAAAATATTTAATTAAAAATATCTCAATTAATTTATTTGAGAACGAAATACTATTACTGTCTTTCATATTATAATTTGACACTTGTAATACTAACTTCAATTAAATTCAACAAAATTCATTACATAAATAAACATAACTAAATTTACACTTTTTCAATAATTTAATTAGCTTCTTAACTCAATTGTGAATTTATCATTATTGAACAATATCAACAGACAATAACGAAAATTTCAATAGAAATTTATTCCCAACGAATTTATGTCAATTACGGCTATAAACAATTGACCACCTGATTAATATAAACGATTAATCGGTAACAATTCCCATTTGTCTCATTGAAACCGAATTTTAAATTCACCACTAATTCAAACGGTCAGTCATATCAATTCGACATAAGCTCATTTCAATATCGAAAGAAAAAACAAATTGAAAATTAATCGCCCAAAATTAGTCGCCGACCGAAAGCTCGGCCAGAACCTCGCTTTATTCGATTAAACCGCCGCATGAATATTGAAGATAACGGGTTGGCGAAAAGAAAAAAGGCAAAAAAAAAAAATCAGTATCCTGGCCGATTCCGCCGATATTGGCGAAATACGAATTCGGCATGTAACGAGATTCGGTCCATTAACCCGATTCCGAGAGTCAGCACTTACATTATACGCGTTCGGCATAGTATAAGCCTCGCGAAATACTGGAATTCGATAGATCCGATTCGATTCTAATTTTCGTTTCGTGTGCGTACGTAAGTGACGTTATTGCCGTTGAGATTCGGCGCTTCGAAGGCTCTTCCAAAAGATAAGAGCGTGCTTGTTATACGATAATGTGTATGTGGATAAATTAGAACGAGTGCGGCGCCTAGGAGTAAAGAGGTCGCGCGGTGAACGTGTGACTTTTCGAGTGTTAACTTCGTGTTGGTAAAAAGGATTGTCTTACTTGTTACTTACTGTGTGCTTCAGAAAGTATGTTTCGTGTTGTAAAATGGTTGTGATTCGTTTTGTTGTTTTTTTTTTTTAATTTTTGCCATCTGTTGACGGTTGTTGCAATGAGAGTTGTTAACTTTTGATACATAGATGTCAATGCTTTTTTATATTTTTTTAAGTCGAATAAATCAAGTTTTCTTGTATAAAATTATAATTTATTTATAAAAAAAAACAATAATTTAATATATAAATACATATACAAGATCTGATTGTGAAAATTTTGAACTTCATTCATAAATGAAGAAATTTCAAAAAATTTACACTCGTATCATCTTATTTTCTATTTTTAAATGAAGTGTCATTGAAATTCTCTGAAACGTGGTGCACATTAACTACGATCTCGCCTGAATTGCATTGCACGTTCTCACCAAAGAGCTTACTCTACCAAAGAGGCTCAAGACCTCTCGAGTGCAACTTTGTACCGCACACACACGATTAAATTACAGCGAACTAGGAAGCCACCAGTATATCATATCACATATGGATATTTTCAAAATCCAAATAACCACTCGCAGTATTGGCAGATTCTAAAACATCTGATTTTCATTGGATAAATCTATATCCAATCACGAAATCGGCAAAGTTTCACCACATAAATATTTATAATATTACAATATACGAACGGGTATTGGGGAAATTTCGGGGTAGAAAACGAAAATATACTACGCAATTTGATGATGGCTTCATATAGGAAAATCAAGGGAAAGAGTTGAAGGTGGTGCGCGATGGATTTTCCTTGTTCGCTCTGCATGGGAAAACTCGGCGCCGGGAAAACTCGAACCAGGAAAATTTCTCGCTCTAATTATAATACTTCTTAGACTTGTCGCCGCGTTCGCTGCGTTAGCTAGTTAGTCTTTAGCTAAGAGAAAACTTTGCATATGTCAACTACAAGGTGTTTGCGTGCTCTTAAGTACGCTTTAATGTTGTTATTTAAATAATTTGCAAACGAGATCTTCGCTTGTTAGTGGAGTAGATAAACCTTTCGGTCTAACTATATTTGTGCTATGTTTTTGAATTTAATTAGTCGTTTTGTCTTCACAACTGTATCCATTACATTAAATATTCAATTATATTAAAAATTTTATCTGAAATATATAAAAATTGAAACACAAAGGCTTCAAAATTTCATATATATATTTACAACACGTTCTAACAAATGCGTTTCAAATAAACATACTTCACTATTAATATTTAATACTAATTCGCCTGCAAAGAGAACAGTTAACACCATAATATATAAACAATACAATAGACAAAGATGAAACATGATTTTCAATAATGCCGAGCAGTTACATAGTAAATATCAGAAATCCCAAATTGGGAACGTCGAACAGAGGCGGCCTAAGTTCGTACGCAATTCGACCGATTTAACAACTGGGTCGCACCGAATCGATCCCTAATACTACTTAAAACACATTCAATAGACCGACTAGATACGACCTTGGTGAGGAATCAAGACGATCAAGGACATTTCGTGCTTTGGCAAATCCTCGTAAACAACAACTAACGTCGAGAGCCCGGAAAAGCGGAAAACTGGAGTCCATTAACTAGGGGGCGGTTAACTAACCGCTGGTAACGCGGTTGTGTTTCCGATAGTTTTGATAATTCTGATTAAATTTTAATGTTGTATTTGGATTCCCCTAGTATAATATTTATTTATCTTTCAATTTTCACTTTTTAACATAATTTTTAGTATGAATAAATTTTTTTCAAATAATATATTTTAAAATAAGTTTTCGTTCTCACACAAAATTAACCAATTATATTTAACACCAAAACTAATAATAAAATAAAACATTTAATGCACTTACAAAGATTCAGCTAATACACTTACTTTAGTTAATTATTGTTGAGTCGACAATGCAGCCAATATTCCTCAACTACACCTAATTAAGCAACTCTGATTAAACAGCACTACTTCAAACTACCTAAGTCAGTCCCGCTTAAATCGAGATCAGCCCATATACGCACATTTGAGCACTTCTCGATTATAATAAGAAACTTCAAAGGATTCAGATAGTGAAGGGATAAGGTGGAAAGTTGGCGGCAAAAGCGCGAACTCGACGATCCCAGATTACGCCCCCGCTTGTATGTAAATTAGCGAACGACAGTCGTCCGGGAAGAACCAAGGCTGATTTCGCGATTAAGTCGGAAAACTGGCTAATTCTTCTCTCGTCCTATCTCGCTATATGTGTTTTTATGGCTTTACTTCTGTATCCGCGTACTTTCATAATCGAGAAATCCGAACAAACACAGCGGCGGAAAAATCCGGACTGCCGAGTCCGGATGGTTTGGGATTAGGCAAGGAGCGCGTTCAAATTTTAATTAGGCTTATTTAAACCGGCTTAAAAATTATTTTTGAAACCCCTCATATTCGTACATTGAATTTTTTTAAATAAAAATTTTATGAAATTTTATGAATTTTTATTTTCATGAAATAAAAAAAAATTAATTTAAAGTAAACCGTTAATCTTCATAGTGAAACAATGAAGTTATATTACGGTTTGAGAGTAACTTTGATGCAAAGTTGTTGTTTCCTATAATGGAAATATGCTACTCAATTTTCCATTATTAACAAATTCATAGTGCACCTTTATTGTGAAACACAACCGGGAAAACCGAGGAAAACACCCACAGCTACACTAAGAAGAAAAACCAAAGTTTCCGAACTCTCGTAGATTTTCCACTCTGCAGCAGCAAACAACGACTTTTCAATTTGTCCATAAATAAAAAAGAAATCTCAAAGATACATTTATTTTTAAAATTTAAACAATAATATCGATACAGACGGATACAGATAATCTATGAAGTAGTAAGAATCGTTTATGGTTTTCAGATGGTTTAAATTTGAAACCTAAAATACAATCCATTGATAACACTGAAAGAAGGCAGCCTTGAGATGTCTGGGTCTATTTACTACTTAGACCCCGCATATGCCCAAGACACCGTTGAGTCTTTATTGCACTCTTTTATAACCTCTCGGGTTTCATTCAGTCCTTTCTCAGCCGTAATTTGAGCTCAGTACAAATGTATGCCAACGTACATAGCAATAAGAAAGTTTATTTCGTTTCACTTGTTTTAGCTTATGGCATACTAATTACAACAGAGATAAAAACAAACTGTACATTGGACTTCCATATAACGCATTATTAATTCAACCTTTTATTAATAATACAAAACGATCCTAATATATGTTATAATACTAGTGAAACATCGATAAATTAAATTACAGTTTCATATATCTAAAATTTCGTTGAAGATACGATTCTACCAAAAATAGAATTAAGGAATTTATAACGCGCAAAGCTTCGAACCGTTTGGCATGAAAATATGTTTGTAGCACGGATTATTGAATAATATATCATACGTGTATATATATAAAATTTTCATGCGAAATGCGGAAAAATTCATAAATTCCCACAAATATCTGACGTTGTCCATCGTTTATAAGTCGTCAGCCACACGTTGAATTTTCGGGGTCGATTGTTTGAAACAATGAGCGAACGAATAGGGCGATCAGCCGGACAAACCCTTTTCCCTCCCTTTTTCGGTCTCGTTAAGCTGGTCTCCGAGCTCCGAGGGTTGAATGGACAGTAGAAAGCAATGGAAAACCATCTAGACTATATATTATTTCGATGTTTGTCTTTATATGAAGTTTGTACCGAAGGTGTGTTTATTTACTCGAATAATAATTTTCGATTTTACGTTCGATGTGTGTTGATGCATGTTGCTATATTCAATGATTCAAAAGATTTAAAGCATCGTATGTAGGTCAAAATATATCGTATTTTGCTATCTCCTTTCTCTATAAAGATTCTAAAAGCATTTCTAGTGCAGAGAGAGGAAAAGCGAATAATCAGATTACACTTTTCCTTGAAAGGTTTTAGAATTAGTTTTACTTTACGATAGTGATACGATTAACAAATCCAGAGTAATTTAATTGAAAAGTATTAATATTAATTTAATATATGCGAGAGTTTCATATAAAATTTATTATTATACAGATAACTCAACGCATTCCCTGCCTTACACCGTGAAATGTTAAGCTTTTCCGAATATTAGATGCTTTCGTATATATTCGCATATAAGTCAAAGCCATAAATCTATAGCAGCTCACACACTTTCGGCATCGTGCGGCGCCCCAACGATAATTTATTGCCTCGCACAAAAGTATCGATACTATCGCGGCTAATTTCAGATAATTGTGTGTAGGCTTTGCCGGCTCGCTTCCGAATCGTAAAACACGGAAAAGCCATGTTTCCCCAATAGGCTCGGAAATACTCCCCAAAAAACAATGTATTTATATTCAAATCTGGCTTTTAGGAATGCAAGTCAGGGCCAAAGTTGCTGTAGAGGTTCTTACGTGGTAAGTCCTTTTCGTCTTTCGTGGCAAATTAAGCCTTGGAAAATCCGACAACCAGCTGCGGTTGATGATCAGTCATCTGTAGACTCAGCCATTCATCAACAGAATGTCTTTTTTCTTGGGGTTGCACTTATGTTGTGGGGTGAACTCTGCAGGGTGCTTCGCTTTGGGAGTTTAGGTATGTGCAGTCGAGAACCGAGTGATGTTGAGTTTTGTTTCAAAACTTTTATTTCCTATTATTATTGGTGTTGTGAAAGCTTTTGAACGGTAATGGAACTATTTAAAAGTTTACTCTCTGTTGATATGTTTCTCTTTAATATGATTCGTTTAGTAATTTAAGAGTCAGATTAATTTTAATTTGATTTGCAATCTGATTAATATTGATCTAACTCTTTTTTAATTTTTCCTTTTAACTTTCACAACTAATTTATATATTAAAAATACGATATACATTCCAGTATCACGTTCTACATTTCTTATATTCAATACATTTTCGAAACTACACACTTTTTTTATTCAAATAATATGATAACAAAACTTCAACGTAGCAGTATAAAAGTAGCCAAAGAAGACACAATGGGAGAAAATTCCATTTTCATATTTTATAACTTGAATATCGAATTCGATCCGCACGTACAAGCATTCCAATAAATCGACGTTCAACTGTAGAGTATTTTATTCGTTGGCGTCTCTCAGCAATAAATCAAAATTAGGCTCGAAAGTTAAACGTAGAACAACAGTCATTTGAGAATCTATAAATTTATTATATTACATGTAACTCGAGCTATCTTTGGCTCATTATCGAAGGTAACTAATTACATTGCAAATTCGAAACTATGCTATCTGGCGTCGTCATTTATGTTTGTAGATTATTTTAAAAGATAAGACACTCGCTATAATTGAGTGAATTATTCATTATGGAGCCTTCGCGTTTCCAGGCCGCAATTTTGATTTAATTTAATTGAAAAATTGTTCGTTTCTTTTAAGGAAACAAAAATACGGTACATTACTTTAACGAAACAAATCTTCATTTTCATGATAAAAACTACAGATTTTCGTTTGTTTCTTTATATGGTTTCAGCGTTCGTATCTCTTTCTATAGTAGGATTAAATACGGGATTTGGGATAAAATAAAAGAGGTTTCTTGTTATATTTCGGCACTCAATACGTATATAATGAAGACGGATCAGCTCTATCCCGAACATCGGATATGTCGCGATTTTTCCGCGAGTAATAGGAGCACGAATTGCGATCGGATTTCCCAGAATATTTGCGTTCGATATTCACGAACGAAATCGCAAATTTTCCCCAGAGTCCCCGTAAAATTGCGGAGCCTTTCATTAATTCTTGGATAAGCCGGAATTTGCGGAAACTTCCCTTGACTAATGCGTAAAATTCTTGTGGCGACGAGTTTCTCACTGCAACCTAAGGACGATCTCGGAATCTGGGTCAATTTTTCGCCTGATTTTCGCCTATTGTATTTTGAATATGCGGTATGACTTTTATGTAGAAGTTCACAATTCTGGAATATTGAAAATCTTTGTGAAACATTACACAGAGTTTATATAAGCCTTCTTATTATGCAAGTTTGGCTCGAAATAACCTAAATTTATACAGATCCAATCAAGCTTCAAGACTTTTTTCATTAAAAAATCAAATGAAGTTCTAAATAACACAACTAACTTTATCTATTGTACCAGATAAATTGGCTTAACTTGAGTGCACCACGTTCGACTTGAACCACCTTTTCAATTGACCATACGAAAGCAAAAAAAGTCCAACTAACGAGAAACACTTTGGTGGAACAACCTAAACGTAAAATTCCAACATGATAAAACCACGCGGATAAATTTTCACCGTACAATTTTCGTTACGCGAGCCCACGTTCGTTATGCATTCGCGCGAAAAAACTACGTTTTACATACGTTGAGAATTTTTTGCAGCACTGACACGTATAGAGCGCCACTTTTTTATTTATCGACTTTTTTTATTTCGACTTTATTTCTGTTGGAGCTTTTAAGCTCCAATCCAATTACCCGATGTTTATTGTACATGTAGCTTGTTTGACACGGTGTACCGTACGTGCGCGCTTGACATACGACTCTTGCTGCTTTATAGAAGTATGCTTTTTTGTATTATGCGATTTTGTATATTATTTTGCATATTTATCTGTACATACATGAAATAAAGAAACTATGTAGTTTTCGCTAATCGTGTTATTCGTTTTTCAAATATTGAAAGGCGTGCGGTGAAAGAAACGCGCTTACATTTCGTGGAATTCTCTGCGTAATGGTTTTCCGATATTAAAAATATTTCTTTGATTCACAACACAAACACTCGGTTCTTTGATTTCATTTTATTTTCCATTAAATATTTATTTGGTTTCATAACTATTACTTGTTGCGGAAATATACATATTATTTACCCTTCGTATATTCTGAAAAATCGTGTTTGCAAAATGAAATAAAGATCATTCGATAAAATATTGTATAATAATTCATCTTTATTATTTAATAATTATTTGGTTCCATTTGAAAAACCATTTCTGTAAAAAATGATACAAAAATCTATTCTATCATAATTTATTTTAAAAATATAATACATTTGAAATGAATCTTCTGATGAAACATTAAAATTACTATACAAATGGAAAAATTGAAGTAAAACGAAATTGAAATACTCAATCAATCATATGCCCTGTTTCAAATTTAATAAATATTGTTTTTTTTTTTATAGAGGGCAGGTGCAATCTTTCCGCAATATACAGAATTCTTCACGAACAAAATAGCACTCCATACTATTGCTATTTTTGGAGTTGATTTTCATCAACGTCAAAGGGCATATCGTACAATTTCCACGAGTCGTTTTGGGCGTGTGTTTTCTCTACGCCCGAATGCCCCTGATGCTTTCATCGTTCGTTCGACCACCGTCGAAATGGCTGCCGAACTTCGAGTTAAATATTGACCTCGACAAAAGACCACAAACTCCCAAAGTTTCCAGCTGTAACCATCCAAAGACCACCTCTAACTATATTCAAAAAAAATTTCAGTTATATAAAGAGTATTTCCTATTTTAATTATATATTTAAACATATTAAACAAAAAAATTACATTTATTATTCGACAATTTTTTTATACACGAATAGCTTTTTAATTTAATATTGTTTGAATTTCAACAAATGCTTGTTTTTTTATGTCAATTTTCATTTTCAAAGGTTGGAAAGCCCCGTTTGCTAGTAATGCGATAGGTAGTAGGTCCTGATTAATAACATCTGTGTGCTTGTCACTCATTTCTGTTGTCCGCACACGCTATTTCTATCAAACGTCATGACACATAAATTGCGAACGATTTTGGCATTTATTATACAAGTACTTAGAAAACGGTAGCCATTTCTAACTATTAAAAAATACTTTCGAGAGTAAATAAAAATACCAAAGTTAGAAAAAAACGTGCGCTCAAATGTATATTGGAAAATAAAGATAAAATCAGGCGTCCATTATCCAAGGACCGAATATGTCTCCATCAGCAGACCAGTTCCAGGTTATCTAAATTACCGCTCGTGCTATTTTTCTTGCACAGTCGCTTGTAACGGTCAACGTCGGGTGCTGTTAATAAATTGATTTTCAATTGTAATTTATAAGATTAAATCTTTTAAATATTTTTTCTCAACCTCTTAATCAATGTTTTTTTCCCAAATTGAACATTTAAAGTAATTTAGTATTCCAAGATAAACTCCAAGCAATTTTTTTAAATTTAAAGAATATCCATTGTATAATATTAAAATGGATATCATTCTTCAACAGTCCCATTACAAAAAATTGTGATAAGTATTCGAACTGCACCCAGCATATCCCCTTACAACGTGTTCCAGCAACCTTTGCTGAATATTGCAACCGCTCCAGAGTCCATAAAAGTAACAAAGTGTTCAGAGATAGTGACTTTAAACAGTACGAAGACGTGTGCACGAACGATCGCGTGAATGAAGACGTTAAAAAGCTCACATCTTAATTAAATCCAATCACAGATAATACGTTAAAACGCCTCTGGAAAAAATAATAAAAACAACTTTTTCTTTATATACGAGTATAATATTTAGTTACTTCGCCGTCCGGTTATTAGGGTGTATTCGCTACGCATAGGTCCCCCTCACCAAAACCCCATACAGTTTTGAAGACTCTCGAGAACTCCTGCCGAGCCTAACGAACCACTCAAACTGCTTCAGTATCGCAAGAAAACTTTCGATGGAAACTTTTATTATCGAAAGTTCTTTTTATACGACCATCCCCATGATTGTCGTCCGTGCACGGCTTTTTTCCTCGCCAGCCACGAATAACGAACGCTTTCCGTACACACTTGTAGACGTAGAAAAAAATCAATTAACCGGCTATCGGAAAAGCCAAGTTACTTTCGGGTATCACAGACGACATTAGCAACAGAGTTCAGTGTCGAAAATCTTAACTGAGGAAAAAAGGAGGCAAAGATCAAAGGATTTCGTTGATGCAAAACGGCAGAACTGCTAGCTTTTGTTTGACCGTCTGTGACGCCAAAGTCGCGACTTTCTGGAAGGCCGAAACAAAAGCACTCGTGTCCCTATTGTTGAATTGTAAACGAGACCTTTTTGCTCCTTTTGCCTTTCTTTCCTTTTTGCATAACGCTCTCGCGCCGTATACGTTGTGTAAGAGTGAAGAAACGAGCCTTTATTTCCTTTTTCGGTCGACGTTTCTCCATTTAAAATTTGCACCAAATTCTCGAAAGGTTCTCAGAAAAATTCACTTCAGGCAAACTGTTTAAAACTATTTTATGCGTACTTTATTTGTATAAATAAAACTTTTTTATAAGGTAAAAAAGTCAAAACATGTGAAAAAATAATTATTAATACTACGTTATGTACATTATAACAAAATCATTAAACTGTCATTGTTTGCATATGTATTGATTGACGTACTAAAAGCTTGTGATGTGAACATTCAGTAAACAAAATTTAATTTTACAATACAGTTTTAATAAGTTATCTTACATAACACAAAATTTTACATAGCTGAATTTTCAATTACACTGAGTTTTCGACGACAAAAAAAGCATTGTCACTCAAATAATAATTGTATTTTCGCGACTATTTCAAAGCTCGACATAAATCGCATTTTATAATTAAATTAAACACAACGTTTTTTTAACTGTCCTTATTTTATTTTTATTTTCGCAAAAACCTAGCAACAACAAATCCCAAACGAAAGCAAACATGTGCCACATTCCGAAAATCGAATTCGAAATTAAACGAAAGAATGTCTTTTCGGTCTCGTCCAGAATCAAATTAATTTAACGAAATATGCCACTTGCTCTTTACAGCGAAATTGAATTGATCCGATGACAGCGATCCATTATAAAAAAGCACTATAATGAAAATACGACTAGATTGGATTGATTCGAACGGCGGTTTAGTGGACGGATTCTCATTGTGTTTGAAATTCAACTCGTCGCCGCCAATAAACAACGACATTGAATTATCAATAAATTGGCGTTTGCGATTGCCAGCGGCAATTTGTTACATTAGCAAACTTGGTGTAACTCGCAAGCACTGAAATAATAACATTACACTATGTTTGAAGATAGATTATTTCGATAGTTGGAGCTTCGATCACCATGGAAGTTAGAGACGTTTGCCTGAAACCCGAACTGTGTATTTTTGACATCGATCAATATACTTATATATCATGTATACGCAGAGACAACATCGTATGTTTTAAATTAAATTTTAATATGAAAATTGCTGAGCACACAATTTTTGCTTTAAAATAATTTATTATATAGTTTTAAAAGATTGAAAATGTATGTTTCTTTTTCATAACATATAAATTTAACATTATCCATGAAAGGTTTCTATAAATAAATTCATAAAAATTCATATAAGCAGATGAATTTAAAATAATACATGAAATAAATCTCAATATATGTTAATTTCAGAATATAAATAAACCATAAAGTAAATAAATTGCACCGAATTGACACATTTCGTTTTCGAATACAGCAATACATTATCGAGTTTTCCTTTTATCTAAATCGACTATCTAAGCATGCAAGTCCTCTTCGAATAGCGGCTAAGTACTGAAACGCCATAAATTTTCACGAAGCGAAAACACTTCGGCGCCACTTTGTCAACGGACGTATCGCACCTAAGCTTAATATAGCACCCAAACTTTAAATACACCCGCAAACATGAAAAAATATCTTCGGATACATGAAACTTTTCCTTTACTTTCGATAAAATACTTTCTCGCAATCCATTGTCAAAAAAACACCTTTACAAGAAGCCGTAACTATACACAGAGTTAACCCAATGTTTTTAAAGTTCGATCATGGGAAAACTCTGTGACTTTTGCCGAGTAACGAGCAAACACACAATAAATAATCTTCGATATTCCACTGACTCGTGGGAAATTAACCTGTACGTTGGTTTGGCCTCGAACTGCGACCAACACGTATGTATGAAATTCGATGTCGCGTGTAACAAAATAAAGCAGGTGTCTTCGCTCCCGCGGGATCATTCATCCGGATTATACCCGAATATACCCGCGGCTACGAACTGACGTATAGGAAATTGGACAAAAAGCGTTGCCTTGACACCCTATAAAATATATTCGCTTCCCGGATTCGTTTTGGAGCCTTCCGCTCTTTTTTTCACTTCTGATAAGTTTCTCGCTCGGATTTCTGGAATCTTGAAAGATGTACCTCACCCGATTTCGCACATATATTATATTTTACATCGATACTTTAAAACATATTGAACCATCCAGACTGTTTTCCTCATTTCAATAAAATTAATTGGGTTTGCACCAAACGAGATATAATAAAATAAAAATACAAACGCCCCCAAACAATCGGCCCAATTAATTTTCTTAATACCATCACTAATTACGAAAACGGACCCATATTCGGGCAAATTATGATCGGGGAGCGTATGTACGTTTTGATAATTTCGTTAGCCGTTTCCAGGCGACCTTTATTAATTCAGGATCCGACATTTGTGAAATAAAACTGAAACGTGACCTAGGGCAGCCCGTTTTTGCCACTCATGATTCGACATTGGCGATGTATTCGATTCGGTCCGTTTGACAGTCGAATAAATTAGCCACTTTTGACAGTCGACCGAAACGATTCGACACCGTGTTTTATTTGTTTGACGTGTGGCATATTGAAAAGTGTTGAAACGTGACGATGAACGTTTTAGTTTACTTCATTGATATGGTTTTTTTTTATGATATAGGTTAAATGATTATGTTTATGATTAAAAATATATGTTATTGTGTTTATGTGGTAATGAAATCTGTATAGATTTTTATTGGATGAATTATTTAAATCGAATCGAATATATAATACTGAAAAATGTATAGGTGGCGAAAGAAAGTGTGGAAAGTTTTATCATGCCGCGATAAAATTACTTTGATGCTTGGCCTACTGTAAAAGTTGAAATCTGCATACGAAAGCTTTAAAGTTAGTACATAATTTTCTCGCGGAAATGCAAATATGTGTGGAGAAATTCTACAGCCTAGAGAGCTTATTACGACCAACACGCCGAAGAAATTATCCTTCTTTTTTACTGAAAACATATTGCCGTAGCTTTATTACAAATTTTTGTATAAAGCGTTTAAGGTTTACACGAGGTTTAATGATAAGCAAAAAAAATAATACGGAAAAAATTTGAATTTAATTTCTCAATTATGTTTCACAGTTTTGTTTAAAACTAACAGTTAATCATACAATGCAATTTTAAACAAACTTTTTAAGATAAATGAAATTCAGTAAACTTTGCATGTTACTATCGCGAATATCAATTTCAAAACAGTCAGTCATTCAGTTTTGCATTGTCAAAAATACCTCACTCGCATTACATTGTATATTGAAACAATATAATACTAAAACCCGAACACGAAAAGCTCACTTAGCATTTAACTACATATGCCCCACGATTTAGCAATCAAAATATTTAACTGCAACCCATTCGAAAATTGACTTACAACCCCAATTCATCAACCCCTAATATTTTACTCTCCCCTTGCACTTTTCTTCGAGCGCTACGACAAACTACCAACCTGGCCCATAAATATATCTCGACTAGAAGAAGTGTACCATACGGAGGCGGTATTCCATAGCAATGGGTGGAATTCGTAATTTATTTTCGACGATCGGCGTAAAGTTGTGGTTCAACTCAACGGCCAACCAACAAGTCTAGAGGGTTTTCCGTCTAATGCGAATGTGATAAAGGTGTGGTCGGTTCCGTGTGATACCCACCCCTTTCGCAGAGGACACATTTTCGCCGTTGTTTGTAAACTTTCACTTTGATACACGGTCTGACGGTGGATAAGTTTTAATATATGTACGTATGGTAGTGTTTGAACTGAAAAATATTCCGAACAGATATGGACGTGACACGATAATGGATTCGATATATTTTTTGTATGAAGTCTATATCACACCCGACAAATCACGGAAAAAAACCCAATCAATACAATAATCTCGCATCGTCTAATACACACAAAGAGACACTAGAATCCTCATTTCACCCAGCAAATGTAAGCAATAACCGGCGGGCCGAATCGTCGAATAAATACGACAAAGTGTCCCGGAGGCCGGACGTCCAGTTACGGACGATGGTAATCGCAGGGTCGAAGTGATTTTTGACCGTCGGCCTAGGCTCCACTAGGTATAACTGGGCCGATCTCGATCTTGGACCCGGACCCTTCAGTTCTCTTATCTGGGTGCTTTCTGAAACCTATCGCGATCCGACCCCGGCCGTCCTGTGAGAATTGCAACGTTCGTCCTGTGCCCGCCAATAAATGCCCCCATGGTCGTTTATCGATTTTTCATTGTGTGATTTTGTTTTTAATGTGTATTGTTATGGTTCTGAATCGAAGCCGATTGCGTTTTATGCGTGGATCGAATCGATCGAAGGATATTGTAAAACGATGATTTTATTTGTGGAAAATATTCAAAATCTTGATATTTATAATGTATAAAATTTAATTTTTGTTAATATATAGAAAATTTCGGAAAATTTTACGCATCGTGTCATTTTTAAAAAATATCCTCTCTACGCTAATTCGGGACAATTTCGAGCATCCTGCGCGTTCCATAATTTCACCTCCCATCCATGGACACACACGTACACAATATTTACACTATGTATTAATAAATACACGTACACGCAAACAGGTACACATTTAATTAAGCTAATATTCACCGTGCGCTTGGCTTCGTGCCGTAACCAGCAAACCAGAGCAGATGTCGCCGATGCAAATTGACGCCCGAGATTGTTGTGTTAAATTAATTTGACGACACACTTCTGGCGCAGACACAGGACATCGCAGGACGCAGGGCCTGACATCCTGTCCCCGACACTTGTAAACTACAACTCAATATGTAATATCGCACGTGTAATGTATAAAAACATTCTTCTCGGGGTTCGCGTCTTTTGCGGTATGCGGCCTCCCGTGTTATTACCGTCAAAGTCTCTCGGTTTCTATGTAAATGTGCCGCTGGAGAGATTTTCCGCGAATAGTGCTCGTGTGGGGGTGGGAAATCGTCCGGGTTTCACTTGTGCATTTTTCGAGAATTTTCCCGAAAGAGGCGGAAGTTTTCCTCGAGTAGGTATGCGACACGTGCGATTGTCCGATTTACATTTAAATGGATCTTTCTCTCTTTCGTCGAGTGCTTCCGATAGCTGTTAAAAATAATCCGTTTATTTGTACGGATAAGAAACTTATTTTGCTATTTTCAAATGAATAGTGTATGGAAATATTTGAATAAATTTTTTATATTTCGTACGTATTGAATATACTGAAACACGTTTACGTAACTTTCAATACATTTTCTACAAAAAATTGTGTAACCATTATTTGTATAGCTTCGTCGCGGGAGAGTAGAATATTATGCAGATTAAATAATTTAGCATCCGAACACGTAGCCGAGCTTAAATCTGAGCTTCAGCAAACTTTTTTTCGCACTGTAAAGCTCCCTTCATAAGGTGTACATATTTTACAGTAGACTTTCGCCAAATTGAACGCATAAAATTACACTTTTACGACTCAAGCACTCTTCGCAAGAAACAAAATAACCTAATTCAACATATTTATCAATTTCTTCGAAATAAATTTATACGCCAAGTACGACCGCAGACTAGCCGTGAAACAAACCACGCACGAAATCACTCCAATAAATTAATAAATTACTAGAACACAGTGAAAATTTACAATCCGACTTCGACTCCATTTTAAAAAGATATATCCATTAAAACCCACGTACATTTAGAGATTGTTAATTTTGATTCTATTCTCCTTTGATATATCATATAAACTTATACGATTCCTACCGACGAATTCTCATAATTGAGGCCCAATTACAAAACTTGCGGTCCCTTATCTGTTAGTTCCGCCATAAACACCGAATCCCTTCGCGAAGCCATAAAACGGCCGAACACGCGATCCCTTCACTCGCATGTCAATTGCGCATTTCGCTATTCATGTTTATTATATACGAAATTATAAATTTAGCGCCTATTGCGTTTCCCGCAAAATCTGTGGGCGTTTTCGGTGAAGAGGTCCCCGTTTATATATAAAAAACAACAGATTTTTCACATATCACATCGTATATTAAAAAATGTATTCGGTTGTAAGACGATTCGACGCGGCGTTATTGTGAAATCTTCTTATTTCACTTTCGGTACCACTCTAGAATTTCATATTTGCGAAATCCGATTATTGCGCGTATAAGACAGTCGTCTCTATGTATATTTCAATCGCGGTGGCTCGGTATTATGCGCACCAACAGGTAAGCGTTTGCATAAAATTCTATTTAAGAAAGCCCAAAGAAACAGATAAAGAGGTCATTCCGTAAAAGGATACAACTTTCGAAGTCGTTTCACACGAAATGGCACAAAATAGGGGTTGGCGCTTTAATTTAATCGCCTGTAAGCATATACATGTACCACTAAGTTCGTATGTGTTTTCGGTTTGAAACTTAATCGTATCCATTTGACAACGCAATAACAATTTTGAAGCACGTTTAAAAAAAAATGTTCAGAATGATACTTTCGATTTAAATAAATACATAAACATCAACATGTTCCACTGAACAATATCAATATCGATAAATTTTGATCATGTGTATTTCGAGTATGATAGAAAAATCGATTTGATGTTCCTAAAAAGTCTTTTATTGAAATTTATTTCATAGATAATATTAAGAATAAAAATCAAACAAAGCGTAATATTTTTTTATATTTTGCAATACTTCAAAAGATATTTTTGTCATAAACAAAATTTTCAAACGAATAATATAATAAATTTTTATTTATTTTACCTATACTTATTGTCACATCATTTTGTAAAGATTTACTACAAAAATTGTACATAATTCCTATTATATATGAATTTTTTTCCTTCACAAAATATATTTAATTTAATTTTATACATATAAAGATATATATTTTTATATTTTAACCAGTCACTACGCAACATCGGGACACATTTTTCGGTTTTTGTGCGCTTTTCTGAAACGACCACTTCACGTGTAACGTGAAAGGCATTTTCCACCGTTAATGATTAAGGTGGATGGGTCGTCGGACCCAGGCTTCAAAACCTCCTACATTATACAGGAGATGCTTCTACTACGTAGAAGAGGAAGACTCACTCCTATAGGTTTGTCCCGTTTTACGTAATTGACCCATTTTGTCCGAAAATTATTAATAGACATGGGTAAGATGTGTAATTGGGTCTTGTTTGTTTGTTTTTGTTGAAGTTTTTTTCTGTCTCAATGTTAGTTTTTTATGGGATTAGTTTATGTGGTTGTTAAAAGTTAATTGCCAATTTGTATTATATCTTTCGATATATAATATTATATTATATTATATTTATTGGTCTGTGAATAACATTTTAAACGTTAGTAACATAATATTTTGATAAGTTTGAACGAATTATTTACCATAGATCCATATTTTTTTTAACTCTATTTTATAGCCAAAATTTGAATAAAATTCGAGTGATAATAATAAATATATTTTTGTTGATTTTTTTAATATACGCAGCGCCATCTATGTAAAAACTCTAGAGCTAAAACATTGAAAAATATTGTTTGCTTCAGAAAATAAAAACAGAGCCTATTTGAATACAAAACCGTTTTCACACATTTTCATATTAATCAAAATATAAATTATTAAAATACATGAATTTTTAAAATCAAAAAAATATTTATACTGTATTTATTGAGATGAAACTTTTTTAGTATGTTTTGATTGAGCATATTCATTGCAAATAAATACCAATCAAATAATAAATTAACTATAAATATTTGAACTTAAGCGATAAGTTTATGGCAGTCAGGAGACGTGAACCATTTATTAAAAAAAAAAACTAAATATAACCAAAATGTTCACCAATCTACACCAAATCCGACACCCAATAAACCGAACACATTCGACCGAATCAAAAAGACCAACACTCACCCCCTACATTTTAAAACCACCTCGAACGGTATCAAACGACCATTCCAACTTTAACTTATCTAAGAAAAGGGCGACCTGCTCCTCCGTAACTCGCGATCAGTTCCCTTAAGCGTTAACCCTTTCGGGGCCTGAGCGTAAAAGTTTATCGCCAACTGGTGATTTCGGCGGCGCGTTATCTGCCGCGAGCAGACGCACATATTGCACGTTGAAAATTTCGAATTTTAGCACGTGGATAGTAGCTGGTTTCCTTGTGAGGAAATTGTGAATGCTCTTCCGTTTTGGTGAGTGGAATCTTGCCCAGGAGACGGTTTCGATTATGTTATTATTATGGGTTTGGTGGTTCGTAAATGTATGTGTTTAGTGCTGGGTTGCGTGTTTGTTATTATGAAACGGTTTTGTAAGTTTTTTTAAATATAATGTTTATCGAAATTATAAATATTTATTATATAAGTCTTCATTTTTCATGTCATAACTTTCTGTAGTATTTGCAACATCTTACATCTTTTCAACCGGTGTTTTTAAGTGCAGTACATTAAATTCTTCCCTTTGACAAAATAACATGCAAATAATTTATAAATAGAACAAATGAACCCCTTTTTACTGATTGCAATATAAACCTACATAAAGTCAGTTTGTATTATAAAATAATATTTAAACTTCAAAAAATTTATCTAAATATATTATAAAAATTTATAACAGACGTTTATCAATTCCAAACATCACTGAACACTTATAAATAATGGATATATTGGATTTTCCTCAAATATTATTCAAGTAATTAAAATAGCTACATGAATATGCATGTTTGAATATACATGAAAATTTGAACAACCCGTACCGCGCTGATTACCAAAGGAAAAAATTCGGGAAAATCGAGAGCGCGTCACTTCGCAGCTCCAAAATTAATTTAAATCCGGTCTAATTAGAAGACAGAATAAATATTTAGTAGCTCGTCGTGCCGCCGAAAATGTTAATGCTTTGATAATTGTTTGTATTTCCGTTTGTAACTTTGCGCGAGAAAAGGAAACGACCGTGCCGGAAGGGAGTCCAGTTCGACAATGCGTAATTCGTTACATTATAAAACTTGAACGCGGAGGCCAACTTTGCTAAGGCGAAATAATAATCCTTTCGAAAGCGACAAATTATCCAGTATTTCCGTTTCTCTTTCGCTCACTAGCTCGTTTCGAAATTCATTTTTCCGTTCCACGGTGGAAATAAGGGCCGATTTGTATATAAAACAATAAAGGGTGCGCCAGATATTATTAGATAATTTATGCCAAAAATAATACTACGAATCTGAATAAAATAAATACAGTAATCAATTATTTGTACGTCGATTCTCTTCATCATTTATATATACATGTACATAGATAAATAATCTTCTTTGAAGAATCCTAATTATGAAGTGAATCGTTTTTAATATTAAAAAACTACGAACACTAAAAACTAAGCGCTCGAAATGACTAAATAATATAAATATATAATATGTATCGTTCATGACTTTATTTACTCTGGATTAACTTTTTCCTTATCCTTGCTCTAAAACTATCAAAATTATTGGAAAAGCCTTCTCCTGCATTTGACACTATCATCAAATATTAGCGCCACACCCTATATAACATAACAAACCTGAAATTTTTATTCGTCAGGCGTCGAAAACCTTTCAATTCGATGTCGCAAGCACCTTCGCGTTAATTGAAATGCCAAAGCAAGCCGAGATCAAAGGCTTTGTATCACCTCGAAGTGCGCCTAGTGCTAACGAGGCGTGACTATGCCAATCAGCAATACACAAACAACTGCTATGGCTAGACTTTATCCGATAAACGTAAAATTCTATTGTAGAAGTAAAAAATTATAGTAATGGCAATAGTAATTGAATTCGTTTCGCATCTGAAACTTTGAAAATTATTGAAGAATTTTACTGAAGTTATCAATTTTGTTGATTTACATGTTACATTTTTTTTTATCTGTTTCAGAAATATGTCATTTCCCTCATCGAAATACTATCGAAAAATTGTGGCGAAATTTTCGAAATTTTCAAAGTCGTTTTGGCATGTTTCCGCCGGCTGTTTGACAAACACAAACGTGGCACTGGGATTTTCGCGCTCTTCCATCGCAACGTCACTTTTTGTCAACTTGGTCGTAAGTGAACGTTATATGCCCCGAGGCTACGTTTACCACCGGAAAAAACCCGGCTGCGGAAAATATCAATTTTCCGATAGCGAAAATACTCCACACTACAAAATTTTATTATCATCCACTAATTTTTATATCAATTTACCACCTGATACTGTAACGATCAATATAATAATAACACTGTTATATTATATTTGAATGGAAAATAGATATTATAATTCAGGCAGAAATTCGAATTAAGCATAAGGAAAGTTGTATTTAGAGTGGTTGCGGTCGTATCGATTCCCTATTAACCTCAGCATTAACTTTATTGACTTCGCTATCAATGCGGCCTCAACTGGGTCGCGATATTAATTAAACCCAATAATTGATTCCACTGACGATTTACAACCTTTTCGTACTAAACGAACATCAAAAAGCATGGGTATAAAACCAAATTAACTCATTCGGGACTAATCATAATTAAAACTATCAACCGAAAGCTCACTCTTTGCCAAAACATCGTGCAGGCCAAAGAGTCTGCGGAACGAACGCAGACAAACGGCTTCTGGCCATATTGTACGTCGACGTCAGCAACTGGCTGCATCAATTCAGATTTGCATAAATTTGTTCATTTCGTATGCATTAGTGTTTTGCCTTGTCGCGAAATCCAGGTTTGGCCATTCGTTCACTTCGTGGCTCTTCTTATTCGCAGGTCAAAGTGGCCACCGTGTTTTCAATTATTCATGGTGGGTTAAGGAATGCAACTTAAGGCACGTTGCGCTCGTCGGACGTAATCAATCGTGTCTTAAATGGGTTTAGTCTTAAATTATTATACTTTGTATTTTTGGTTGAGTTAAGTTGTAATGTGGTTCTTTTATCTTGTTACTGATCGATAAATAAAAATAATTCAAATTGAAATGAAGCAATGAATATTATTAAAATTATGTTTTATTCGAATGTAGACCATTTCGAAATTTATTTCTTATGTTATAGAAAATTGAATTTGGATGAACATATATTTAATTTCGCTCTACAGTACAGAAGATATATGATGCACACAAATGTTCGAAGATTAACTGACATTCCGGTCTGTCACTCCTCCAAATCCCAATTCATATTAAATTGTCCTCATCACACAACTCGAATTAATTTCTATCAAAATTTATAATAATGCACATATTTTGAAAAAATCATTTTCTTGCACGAGTCCTTACAAAATTTTTGAAATTCAAAAATTTTCATGAGAGGAAAAATCAATTTTTCCATATAAAACGAACACAAATAAAAAATGAAATTGAATTTTGAATTTCAAAATAGGTTTCGTTTCTAATTTCACATCACTCTATTTGGAGTGAACTAGAATTTCAATGAGCTTACCGAGCCAAATAGAAAATTTACATTTCATATTATACATACACGAACTGGACCTGCCCCACGAACATGATCCAAGTTGCTCGCCTATTTATGAATCCCAGTTCGAATATTAATCATCGTGTCCTGGCATATTTACAGCGATGTCCAGGAAGTGTTCCGATGCAGCCCTCGAGTAAACTACATGTGCACATTTATAAACACGTAAGAGGTGTAAATGCGATTCAGAAACGCTCAACTATCTTTTAAATGCTTTACGAATGAAATTTCATTACAAGCAACTCAGGTACTTAACATATCTTCGTCTCGATCAAAATTATGCAGTCACCGAAATATAATTTTTCTATGAATACATATCATATCAAATATATTAGAAATAATACTGATATCGCAGGATGAAAACATCTTTCATCTATTGTATTATACTTCATATATCCATTTACCATTAACTTGTCCAATCATTGCAATTTCAATTTGTTAACTTGATATAATCAGTTGTGTTTTTATTCAAGTATTATTTTTTGCTAAATATTTATTATATGGATCTTACAATTGTATATTTAACCATAATATAAAAAAAATCTACAGATTGTTACAAACAAAATTATCGTTTTCGAAAATAATAATAAATAAAAAAATGCTTTTTTCTTCAAACAATACAAATTTTAGTTTATAAAATAAATTTAAAATGGTAAAAAAAAATTCATACCGAAAAAAATTCGTTCATTACAAATCCCAAGCATATCCACACCTCACGCACCGCAAAACAGCCTACATTAACACTAACGATTCAATTTGGGTGCTATTGTGTTTTTTATATATTTTTTTCATATAAATTGAATCGTGCCTCGAATAGATTTAATTCGAAGCAGTCGTTAGCGGAGGCAATAAAAATTATCACGTGGAACCATTAAGGGGGCCACAACACTTTCGGGGTGCTGCGCCCCCAGGGTCTCCGCCCCCGACCCGCGGACCTCAACCCCTCGCCCGCTCTCGGAGAACCTAATGCGAGCAGAATGATTATCTCGTTTAATTGCGGCCAAAAAACTTTTGTTTGTGACGCGCGGCCACGAATTACTGCCGCATTAATTTCCCATTTTCGTACTAGCTCTCCCTTATTCCTCCTCTCCTCGGTCGCGGTTTGCGATTCAAATAGATCCCGTATACACGTTCGCATATTTCCGAATGGTAAAGGGTTGAAGATTTGAATTTTTCCGTTATTTTTTGTGTGTATTTTATTTTTTTGCGGGGGAAAAGTTTTCGTTTTTGCGGCTCTTAATGAGATTCCGCTCGGTTTAATTATGATTTTGTGGGGGATGGTCGTATTTGAATCGAGGGAGATCGGCGTTTTAAGTGCATTTTTTATTAATCGAATAATTTTAATATAAATTTTATTTAGGAACTCGAATATATGTTTTTATTTCGAAATTTTTTATTTTGTTTTCTCATAGAGAAATAGTTTTCGACCGCTGAAAGATACGGCTGAAATGACATACGGTAGCGAGACCCCGTATCTCTCAATACGGTGCACTTCATGAGCGCAACTGCAATGCATGCAATTTACGAAGCGCACACAATAAATATGCAAAATTTCCTATTTAACATCAAAAATTTACATATACTTTCTATCGTATCATAAAACTTATATTAACATATCATACGAAGCACATACTATTAAATCTCTCTATCTTAATCGAAATAAACATAATTTCGATAAATATTAAAAACATTTTTAATATTCAATATAAATTTATACATATATAGAAATAATTTCACCCATCTTTTTTATTTTAATCTTCAAGACATTTTTTCTATTTCATGGGCACATTTCGTATATTATTCCTATGATTTTTCATGCAATACCCGATATAGACCTAGAAACCCATCAAGCCTAACTGGAACACGACGAACGAGATTACCTAACCTACATATATATAATATAATACAAACCCGAGTCTTGGAACACGAATCGAATCTGGCCCAGCTCACGTCTTGAGGGCACAGGTCGTATAAGGTTCGGCTTGTTAGCAAAACACGATTACCCAAGGATTAGGCGTAAGGAGTGCGCACCCCGAGGGCCCAATTTGTGGCTGCATCGACCTTTGACTATGTACGTACACGTTATCGCATTATAATATCGTGTCTCGTGCTTGTTGGGTGAGAGTAAGGTGGACATCATGGTAAACTTTGATATTTGACCTTCTTATTAATAATGAAGGCTAGTATGGATTTCAATTTTCGGTAGGGAGGGTAGTTCCGCAAGACATGAGATTGAGTGTATCCGAGTTATTTTTATCCAAGATATAAATAGAATTATTAATTTAAGTTTTTGACATAAATGTTGATTTTTTATGAGTTTACTATAATCATTTAATTTGAAATAAATCTAAAAATATATTATTTAAAGGTCCTTGTGAAATAAATAAAGTTTTTCTCCGGATCTTTAATGTCACAAATATCTTCTTACAAAAAATCGATTATTGATGTATGGCAAATGGCTTTCGCATCATTGAGTTTGCTTTCGCTTGAAACGGTTTCTTATTAGCGAATAAAAACGTCAAAAAATATTATCTTAATTGTCTATAAGATACAATCTAGCAAATAAATACGACGTGAGCGGAAAATTCAGAGAGAACTTCCCACGCTTATATCAAAGCGCGCCGTTATCTGGACTAACGTTAAAACCATTCCGAACAAAACTTTCACTTCAGTTCATTCAACATAATATAGTAACTGAAAAAAAAAACACAAAGGCACACATTAGCACGCTTATATTTCTACTGAAAACTTCCACGCATATATTCACGAAACAATCACTCCAAATAAAACTGAAAAAAAAACGTATACGCGGTCCTGTCAATTGTTGAACCTTTCAGGTTTCCTCGTTCGACGTTAATTCTGCACAAGCACGTCTTTCTGACGAGGGCTTCCTGCGACTCGCACAAATCCTTATTATCCACGGATACTCGAAAAGATACGTCGGCAGGAGACGGAGTGGCAATAAAGGGACTCGAAACGAAAGGCGGCCGCTCAGTTTACATTAGATCAATCAAACGCCTTAGCCGAAACGAGAGCAAACAGGATAAAAACGAAACAAAATCCTCGGCAAATAAATCGACGCAATTAATCCCGGGCGTGTTTCGTCGCGGACCAGCTTCAGCAGGCGCTGAAAAATGTCTCACTTCGAATGAAAATTTGTTTTCATCGAAGACGGTCGCGTTATTATTCTCCTTAATGTCCTACGGAAAGCTCCCGATGGCGGCGCTTTCGCGACCGAAGAAGGATAACGTGGCGCGACTCAACTGTAACCAATTTATATGGAAATCAACTACTATAGATCTTCGCACGCAGACAAACATTTCACCTTTTGTATACGCTTTTGAATATGCAATGTTTTTTTTTTATTGGTAAGAACGACCTTTTTTTTCTAAGCACTTCTATAAAATTTTTATTTAATCGTAAATACATATGCGTTTCAATTTGATATTATATTTTTTATACCTATCTTATTATAATATCGAAATTGATTATGAAGATTCTATATATACACAATTTTAACGGTGTACATAAAAATTTGTTAATACAACAAAAGAAAATTTTATTTATAATATGTTTCGTACCATTAACGATTTTTTTTTTCAATATAGCTTCGAATTCGTTTTGGATTACACTTCCAATTATTTTATCATTGATTAAAGATTGCTTGTACTTTTAGAACACAAAAAGACTACAACAAAAATTTTAAATAATCGACTCCGGATACATGCAGCCTTAACAATATAATTACGGTCATGAAAATGTACAATACAAAGTTGAAAAAAAAAGTACCGTTATTACCGCGGATGAAAACGCTCGATTATATTTTATATACGGTTATAACTTTTAGTAGTCGTCAATTAAGCACTAACAAGAAAAGTTCTCGGTTTCCCCGGGAGGTTCTCCGCGCGGTGTTGCGAAGCCGGTACCAAAGAACGGTTTATTTTTAAATTTGTAAAAATATCCATTACCGACGGCAAATAATGGGCATAAAGGGGTCCTTTTACGACCATGGTACTGCTTCGGACCCACAATAAATAAGAAAAGGAATCCGCAAGACGCACGGACCACAATTCGGACAAAAATGCGCGAGGATTCATTGTTTGCCATTTTATTTGCTACTACGCCGTAATTGTTATTGGGAACATATTTTTCGAAAATGGCTTCAATAATTTTACCAATATGAATTCTAGAATAATTTTTTTTTCCTTGAACGTAGCAAAATCTTTATATGATATAAATTTTCCTTTTAATATAATATATCGTACTAAATTGAGAACATCCCAGTGATTTATCAGTCCGTTATAAATACGCTAATTTCCATATGATTTTCGTTTCTTTACCAAGTAATAAAACGAAAATACTTTTACGTGTCATGTAAAAAGTTAATATGTGTAATCCAAGAATTGTAAAACACTAAAATAACGAGACGAGCACGTTGTTTCCTAGCGTTCGTTCGTTCATGCAATTTGCGTCGTCAAAGTGTCTCGAGCACTCGTGTATTATTCAGAATAAAATTTCTAAAATGCTCTGTCTTCTCGTAGCCTTTAAATTAAATCCATCTTTGTAGTACAGTGCGTCGGCCCACTTTCGCGTTGCCAAATTTGCCAAATTTGATTTCCATCTAACATTAATTCTTCGCTTTTACCCGCGTTCTCTGTCTTTCTCTTTGTCGAAACGCTCTCAGTACAATTTATTTTTAATATGAATTATATGCGACCTATTTTTAACGAGACTGAAATATTCCAATATATCATTCACAAATGGAAAGTATTGTTTTGTCATAAACGTAATATGAATTTTTCTATTATAAGAAACCTATCTTTTTTGTTCGAAATGAATATCTGATAACAAATTATAATGAAAATATGGCTGATTTATGCATCAATTATTCAAAAAAAAACATAATATAACAAATTATTCATTCAAGAGGTATTTTAAAAAATACTTAAAATGTGCCACAAAATCCTTGAAACTAAAAGACAATTCAATCGACATTCCCGTCGAGCTTATCTCGCTAAACTAACACCGAAAAACATCCGATTTTAAGGCGCAATAAAACGCGAATTTCCATCGTCACACACGAAAAGCCACGACACGCTTTCGTCGAAAAGTACCCGAAACGACGTAACACGGCGACCCAGAAGGTTTTACGACGCTTTGCCTTTGTGATCCGAAGAGATCGGCGAAAGTGAAAGCGGCCCGGGCAAACAAAAGCTTATGAGAAAGTGCGAGCACCCTCAACGAACTACTTTTGTAAGTTCATTAAGTCAAGATGTATCATTGTCGGTGAGAAGAGGTCGAACGAGACGACAAGACTCAATAAGGTGGAGGAGTTTTTCCGAGAAAACGAAAACGGGGACGGTCCGCTGCCTCAAGGCAACGAAACCGCCCTTGTTAACTGGGAGGTCTCCTTGAGAAAATTTTGCTTTGGATTATACAGATTTCTTCAAGTTCCACGGTTGGATTTTGCGTATTATATATCCAGACGTGTATGTTAAGAGTGCGTACGTGTAAAATATATACCTTTCCATCGAAACAAAATACTAATTTTAATTTCAAAATATTATATATATACATATAAAAAAAATCTAAATAAATAAAAAAAATCGTATTGAATAAGAAAATTTTTACTTGGAAACACTAAAAAATAATTCAACAAGAACTGACGATTCTGTATAAGAAAATTGTGACTTTGGTCGAATTTATATTATCTCCCTGAATGAGTATCTAAAGATTGGAAAGTTTCATCAATTGTGTACTTATCTGTACTCACGTCTGAATTCTCTATCGAAATCGAATGAATAATGAACCGGGTTCTGCAAGCACAACTAATTGCCCTCTTAATGTATTGCGCAATTTATATCTAGTTGACAATGGCTTAATAATCGCCTATGCAAATAATTCATTCGGCAAATATTGCTGTCATTTAACGTCGAAATTTATAGTTATAACTAGTTTGTGTGTAAATAGAAGGTATGGCTTTCCTCTCGATGATTGCTTTTATTTTTATTTGCTCTATTTTCAATATATTTGTATAAAACTAAATACAAATAATATGTGAAATACATATAATACTTCTTATGTATCCACAACTCAAATAATGAACATTTAGTTTTATATAATATATAAAAGTTTTCAATTGTAAATATAACAGAGATCTATTAAGAATGGAATAAATTTTCAAATAAACATACACAATTTGATTAAAATTTCTTGAATATGAAAATAAGTTACTTCAAGTTGAAATATTTTATAGAAATAATATTTATGATTTTTAATGTTTCAAAATCTTGAATTGATTAAATAAAATTAGATTTTCCCATCCACTTATTAACTATTAATGTAAGTAAAAATTTTCCCCATTAAAAATACTAAAAAAAAAAAAACGACAACACGACATCCGTATGAACATTTACAGCGAAATCTATTGGGGAAAGATAAAAATATTTCATAAGGTTTGCGCCTACTAGTGCGCAACACCAGGTTCGCGTTTTGAATGAACGATTTCATGCACCAAAACACACACAAAAATAGGGAAAAGCTCATGGATTTATGCTGTACAAACAAGTTTTGTTTATAAACGATCCGTATTCCTTGACTGGATGATTGAACATGAAAACAAACACAGTTGATCATAAGAAAAAAATTTCAAATACATAAACAAAATGAATTTTATTCAATATTTCATGTATATTAAAGATATTTATTATGGAAACGATTTTTTTATAAATTATTTATATATTTATATTGTATATTTTTAAAAATACATTCAATATAAATACGTAAAAATTTTAAACCGATACAGAATCGATCAGAAAATCTATTTAAATTTTAAAAATATAACTTTCTTGCCAGTTTGTGTATACATGTATTTATAAAGCAACTCGCTTGAAACATGGCTGAAAGTTGGACTTCACCATTAAAACTTCTATGCCCGACACAGGATCCGGAGCTCCTGTAACCAATTTAAATGGAAATCACCGATCGTACGTCTTCGTACCACCAGGAGGTCCTCCCGGAAAGCTCGACAACAACGACCAAAACGGATGCTAATTTCGCGGATTATGTACCCGCGCCCTAATTAACAATAAAAGCCTAATAAACAATAAAAGCTCTCCCTTATTATTCTATTATCGTTTAATTCCATATTAATTGAAAACATGTCCATTTGTTCTCGTTGAGCTTAATACCGGCACGACAGTTTCACGCTCACCCCCGTACAGGTGTTGTGTTTATTTTCTTTTTTGTTTTTCGAATTTTCCGTACCGACTGCGTCGTTCCCAGTAATGCTTTTTAATAAAAATAAAAGACCTCTTTGAAGTCAACAACTCGGGCTGCAAAATTTTAATAAAAATTCGCAACGTGTAGGCCAGAGAAGTGTGCCTTTTTGCGTTTTCGTTTTGCAAACGGCGTTAAGACGATTTCGATAAAATTATATTTCAGCCCCGTCAAAAAGCTTATGAAATTTACAATAGATGGTACATACAATATTACACCCAATAAAATCGAATATTTCACTAATATTTAATTTTTTTAATCGATAATATTAAATTAAATCAGGGTGTCTCAACCTTTTTTCGGGCCGTGGCCCCCTTTTGAGTCAAATATTTTTCCATTCCTCCCCTCCAATAATTTCTTAAAAAAATACATATTAAAAATATTATATAAACGTTCATCAACCTTTTTCAAATGATCAGTGAATACATAAAGATCATAATCTTTTACTTCTTCAGAAATGGCAGCCAATGAGGGAAATTGTGCAAATTCACGTCTTCCAATGTTAATTTTGAAAAGATTAAACTTTCCAAGAAATGCTACAATTATATTTTTACATGCTATGAGACTACACAATTTTTCTTCATAGTGATTGTTTAACAAATCAATTTTTTTCAAATATATCTTTTAAATAAAATATATTGCATTTGCATCGATCATTTTCTTCCCTTTTTTCTTGCCATTCATAAAGGATACGATACTGTTCCAAAGTATAACCATACGCTTGACAGTTACCCTTCAATAACCGATGAACTTATCTGTGTAACAGTAGGCGCTCAAAATTCTCTTCGTTTTCTTTCTCTTTTTTTAATTCATTACTATTAGCGAAACATTATCGTCTCAAACTAATTTGTATTCGGTAGTGACCGTGTATTAAATTTACAAAAAATCTGTTCATTCTTCCCATAGAGTTCGCCATTCCTCCCCAAATATGGAATTTTGGTTCATTCCTCCCCTGAAAGGCTCTGGGTCTCCCTAGGAGGCCATATGGACCCAGGTTGAGAACCCCTGAATTAAATTATCTATAAATCAATACTTACTTCAAATACTACATTGACAAATTCCTCAATTTGACGCGATTATAAGTCTGAAAAAAATCAAATTTTCGAAAAGATAACATTAAAAACATGACTCTAAATAGAATAGGCGTGACTTCGATCAAATCCAATTCACATCCGATCATCACCCGGCTTGGGATGATCGATAAAGTGATGATGTGGGCCGACACGAAAGCGACACGTCCCGCATTAGGATTCTACAAGAATGACGGATAGTCCGAGCCCGGAGTCTAATGTGTCCCTAGGGAACAGTTATCCCAAGTCCCTAGCTAGGCCATCCAACGCTATTTTGCCCCAAGCAAACGTACATGTGAGGGGAGAGGATCCAAAACTCGCAATTTTTTGTGCCAAATGAAAGGGAAATATTGCTTCTCATCGCATTTCAAATTAAAAAAATATTATTTCACATTATATTCTATAATAAAAATCAAAACAATTTACTATAAAAATAAACCCAAAGAACAATTTCCGTATCAAAACATAATGAACAAATTTCGATTTAATGAAAAGTGTAGTCATATAAAAATCCAAAATATTGTAACAATCAATTGTGAGTTTCGATTCTATATCCCTCGTATACTATAATACAAGAAGTTTTCTGGCTAAAGCAAGTCCTACTTCATCATTAATTTACGAGCGTTCGTTAAATACGGTCATAATAAAATAATATGTCCGTTGAGGTCAATTCATTGCATCCCCGGTTGTATTATTATCACATCTGATGATGACGCCTTCGACGCAATTATCTATGCATTCCTGTCATCCTAAATTTATCAATCGAGTTCATATAATAGTAATGTATATATGCACGCGATAATTGTATATTTTAATTAGACCAAACATTGCCGCATATAAACGGATCGCATGTAAATCATATGGTTGCCGGAAAATGTGCATTTGTTCGACCGTGCTTCCTTCTCCTTCCGATTTTGATTTTAATTAATGTACGTTGAAATTATCAATGCGTTTTGCGATTCAGTTGTATTATTTTTTTTCAGAGAAATCAAATCAATTCAATAGCATAATGTGAAAATAATAATAAATACTATACCGAAAAAAATCGAATGATGATTTACAAATATTATATTATATATTTACCGTATTCTGATTAAAATTAATGAATCGTTGAGAAAAAATCAAAGAAAACCGCCAAATGTAATTTGAATTCGAAACTAAGCCAATCGAACGAATTGTGGAGGCTTCGCACCGATAGAATCGCTCATCCGTGAATTTTTATACGTCCTTTGGGAAACCGCGGTTACTTGAGCAATATACGCCATGTCGAGTATCCAAATATACATATTACATATATGTCTTTCATTTTATTTTTTTTACCAGCCTTTGCGTTTTCCTGGCCTAGACGAAGACCGTTTCGATGAAAGTATAGACGCATCGGGATCCGCAAAGGGTCTACCGCGGGACCCCATCCCGTCCACGTGCTGCTCACTATCTACAAATTATGACCTATTTTTTCATCCTCTTTATTGCACTCTTGCTTCGACAACGCTATATCTATTCGTCTATTTGAAAAAGAACGCGAACGTATTTATCCTCGAGGCGGAACCCACCCGCATCATGTCGGAATAAAATCGAAAAACATTCCAGAACACGCCAGCGAAATAGTTTTTAACACCTGTATATTATCAGAATTGCTGCATTTTATTTTTTCATATTTACTTGGAGGCGTACTGAACATTTTTCGAAAGAAATGCGTCAATCATTAACATGAAATTGAATCGTTTTTTATTCATAAAATACACTAATACAAATAAGCGAGCGTAAAATTAAAATCAGGTCACTTCCTAGAACTATTATGATTGTATCCAACGCTGCACCATCGCTTAATGTTATTAATTTGTAACTGAAATAGAGCGTAAACTGAATCGGAATGATGATATAAAAGCATTTACATCTGAACTGGAATATTCTAAAAAGCACTTGGGAAGATTTAAAATTGCTTTGAACATATATTGAGTAAAATTGACGCAAATTAATGTACTTAGTAACGCAAAAGAATCGACTATGGGTGTTTTTTATGCTCCCCGAAACGGTGCACTTCGATGAAATTTTCCACATCGACGCATTGAAAGGAAAAAGCCTGGGCCTATTGTTCGCATTCATGTCGAAAATATTGAAAAATTTTTAATATCCAGCTAACAAAAAACTAGCTCTCTTCGCTTCTTGTCTGTGCCATATACATCCATATTTTGTATGAATTTTACATTTTTTTATACGTTCTTCTTGCGTTCGTCGAGCACACAAAGGGAAACACGGCATTGAACGCAAACCAAAAATTAATTTGCAGAAAAAAATTATGTACGTGTGAAAAAATCGCACTTCGAAGAAAATACGAATACACAAGAGTCGAAAGCGAGGTTCGCGGACAATCCATCATCAATAAATAAGAAGTCAGTGTTAAAAAAGGAACCAATCAATCTTACGTACCTTTAAGTAGCAGCTATCGATTAACTTGGCCACATTACCAATGATGTTTTTGCTCTCTCCCACACTCTTGCCCTGTCAATTATTTGAAGTAATGGCAAGTTGAAAAAAAATATTAACATGTGTATTTTAACGATAATTTTTAAATTTAATTTTAAAATAATGTTAATTTTAGTTAAGTATTACTTTTAAGAATTCATTATTCAACATTTAATAAATATAAAAATACGTTTATCGAAATTTTACCATCCAAAGAACATTATGAATTCTGTGACTTGAAAAAAAAATTAAATGCGATGTAGATATATGTTTAACAAGTAAAATTTATTGGTATACTAATGAGGAAAAAAATGCTACTGGATAACATTAGAAGTAAAATCGATATATTTTAGCAACATAAATTTTCATTCCATTAGTCCTAAAAAGGTTTGATTGCTGTTTTTAAAACATTGATAAAAATATGATTTTCCGTTTTTTGAAATCAATCTTGATTTATTTTGTTTCCATAATCAAAGGTTTTTAATATCATATTGTATTACATCGAAAACTCGAATCACATTTTCGTATTTAATCTAATTCTATATTAACATATATTTTCCGCAATTCAATTCCAACAATAAATAATCCCTTCCATTATATTCAGATATATTTTCAAATTATACAATGTTAAAAATAAACCTCGCTTTCTAATACATTTTGTATATCTAATTTCGATAACGACTGCGATTCCGTATGATTTCTCCATAGTAAGCATTTTTCCCATTCCATCCGGAACATTTTTCAAATATAACTTTGTTTTTTTTTCACGAAAAATCTTATTTTCCGTGGCTTATCGAACGGAGAATTTTTAACAGACCGATTTTACGCATAAACGAGCCCTTTCGAAAGAAAATGCGCACTTTTTCATAACCGCGGAAATATAAATTTTCGAATATAATTTCGTAACATATATTCTGTAATTTGATATTTTATAATGCAACAAACTATAAATGGCTCAAACGCTTTATTTACTTCAGAATATTCAAATACAATCCTTCAAACCTTTTTCTTCATTTAGTATTTTTATCAAAACAATTTTCAAATCATAAGATTTTAAATATGTATAATATAAGAATTGACATAATAATACATATAATATAATAATTTTTTTTTTTAATTCGACATCAATGAACAGTTTATCGGTTTGTTTTCGTTCTTTTTGCGGCATTTTAAATTTTCAGCGCTTTTCCGGGGTTTACGAATCCATTCGCACGTGAATCACGGAACCCCGTATTTCGAGTTTCCGGGTTTTCCCGTCGACGGGAAAACTCTCCTTCCATTTTCCGGTGGAAAATCGGCTAGCGTCTGCAGTGCACCGGTGCACTACGCTTGCATCGCACGTGTACCTAGATGCAATTTCATTCGCACCAATATTTTCAGCCTTTCATCCAAGTCAAAAACCATCTTTTGTATATTTAATATTTATCATATATATTTAAATTAAATTTTTTAATTATGAGTTTTATAAAAAAAACTGTTGCTGATAGTTATGAGTTTCTGATATCATTATTAATCAAAGCCAAGATTCAATTTTATGGAAATACATCGAAAAATGTAATGCAAATTCATTTTGGTCTATTGAATATCGTGTAATTCGCAAAAAAATGAATTCAAATTAATCTTTTCCATTGAATCAAATTTTCATTTGATCGGTTTAATCAGGATAGCGTTTGAATATGCGCTGAAACTGCATCGTTTCATATCTGCAGTGATAATTCGAGTGTTCTTATAATATTACTCAATCATGGATTTTGAAATGGAACTCGCTGGTCGTTAAAATATAATATTCCATTATGATATCGTCGGTCCAGTCATATCTACCTCATTACATTCCATGTATGTCTTTTATATGGGAAAATTATTCATAAAAGGTCAAATACAATTAAAATAGTTTTTTATTAAAACATCATTGTTTGACTTACATTATTTTTATAATATGCCTATTACTCTATTTTTATATAATATTTGTGATATAATAAAATGAAAATAAACAAAAAAATATTCTAAGTTTCTTTATGTTTTTTTGATATTCAACATAATTAAATTTCAACAACTTTCTCAATTTGTATTAAAAATCTATTAATAGAAAAACCCATTTCAATAGAAATTCGATATCAAACTAATAAGAAGATTCAAAATAAAACTCTTAAATACTTTCAATCATTAAATTTGAAATAATATACTTTTTCAAAGAAAAGTATATAAAATTTATGTAAAAACACCAATATAATATTAGAGTTCACCAGAAAACAAGCGATTAAAAAAACACGTATTATACTTATTATATTATATTTTTAAAACAATAATTTTACCAAAATAAAACAAACATTATTCAACCTTACATTAGAAATATAATATTCAAGCCATGATATAAATCCTTTTTTCACACACACACATCCCTCACATCGACGACTATAATTAAGCTCATAGCAACAAAATGAAAATTAAAACTTTTTCAATTAACTACGGATTTTCACCGAAAAACATTTTCATTTCAATGATATTTTCTACTAGCGAAACCTTTGACATTAGTCAAATGATGAAAATATCACATTCACAGCAAATAAACAGTGTGTATTCTTATTTTTTCGAAAATACCCATAAAAACGATTATAAATTAAATTTATAACATAAATATTTTCATCCAATATTTATAACAGATCCTTTACTCATTAAAAATCGCATAGTGCACAATTTATATAATGTCACATTGACAATTTCAATATTTTCATTAAAAAAACTTGTATCAGATTCTATACTCGCTACAAATCGAATAAAACACATTTTATATCACATTGAAAATATAAATATTTTCATCTAAAATCTATAACATATCCTGCACACGCCACTAATTTCATCATAC
The DNA here is from genome assembly GCA_028571205.2 of Hydropsyche betteni. Classification (NCBI taxonomy): domain Eukaryota; kingdom Metazoa; phylum Arthropoda; class Insecta; order Trichoptera; family Hydropsychidae; genus Hydropsyche; species Hydropsyche betteni. Next base: position 1,989,914 of record JAOXNN020000037.1, on the reverse strand, counting down.
ACGTTTTATATTACATTGACAATTCAAATATTTTTATTAAAAACTGTACTCTATAAATAATCAACTAGTATCAAAAAACTCAATCAAACTCCCCACTATCGACATAATAAACTCATAAACTATACCGACCCCAACAACACCAACTTCCAATCCACTCGCCCAAACACGGAACTATCCCCGGACAACGTGCCAGAAAACACTCCCACACAACAAGAGCGCATTACTGATCCTCTGTCCCGACACAGAGGAGCATCAGCATCACAGGAAACACTGCATCAAGGCGTCATCAAGTGCAAACTTCGTCCTGGGACGCGCGAGGTCCTCGAGCACATCCGCGCCGTTATTGCCGAAGTTGCGGCCAGGATGCGGGGTTCGTTTCGGCCGCGAAAAAGTCCCGCAGGACCCTTTGACGGGAAACTCCCGCCAACAGGATGCCTTCGTGGAATTGTGGAATTGTTGGCGGACTTTTCGGCGAATTAACAACTTGGACTCCGGTCGGTCGACGGGGTCGTATTTCAGCGCGTCTGTCTCGCCGAGTGCGAACTTTGCGTTGGTCGTGAAGATGTTCTTGTTTGGTGTTGGGCAATTTGACGGATTGTTTTCGTGATTGCTTTGGAATTTGTTTCGAGTTGGTTTTCATTTGTAATTGTTTCGAACGCGTTCCGTATAAGTCATTTCTAGACCTGACGACTGTTTTTATGTCTATTTATAAATTAATGGATTAGAAATGTACGAGATGTAGACACCTTTAGATATAATAGCAACAAGTTCAGCTCAAAATTTCACATCATTTGTAAATTTCATATAATTTCAAAATAATTGAAAATGATTTATTATTTTTGGCCCGTGATCGCACGGAAAAAAATCAATCCGGCCCACCATCTGAAACAATTTTCCACCCTTGGTTAAGACCGTTGTCATAGTAAGCAATAAAATAAACTATTATAAATTTTTTTTTTTTTTTTTAGTTTAAAACGTCCAATTTGAAAATTTTCAGTTTTAAATTTAAAGTGTATAAAACATGTATACGGGCTTTATTTGATATGATTATTCGACCTTGACGAATCGATTGATATGATCTTTTTGAATGTACATTGATGTTTGGCATCTAATCAAAAATTGAAATAAAGCACGTCATGTTATAATAATAATAAAGCAAAATAAATCAATTCCAAATCTTCAGCGTCGTATTCGATTCGACGCGACGTCAGAGTGTCAATGAATAAATTAACATAACCGCGTCGGCTCGGACTTTTTCGCGTTTTGTATTTCAAATATCGAAATTTATTGCTAATATATTCAATATAAAGTATCGCCGTAAAAATATCGATGGAATTTATCGCACCGCCATAATGATATTCAATACTCTTGCGCGTTCCGCGAAATTGATTTATTTGCACCTTTATTGCGCGCGAAGTTTGATATATGTAAGGCTTGAACGGAAAAACGCACCAAACGAAATGCCTTTATTGTGTATCGTTTTCCGGATAAATACCTCGAATATGCGCATTCCGTGCAGATCTAGATTTATGCCAATGATTTAAGTGAGCTAGAATTTAAACGTTGGATGTTACTCGACCCCTTACATGCAACATTATGAACATTATGGTATCGAAAGATCGTTCCATGTAGTATTTATCAGATATATTCGACGTTTGTTAATGTAAATTAAATTTATCTTTTTTTTTCGAAAATATGTAATTGATTTCTTCAAGCAAAATCATTATATTTCTGAGAATTGTTAATAATGTTTCAAACAAGTATCGTTGAAATAAATGTGGTTTATATAAACCTTTTAAGGTTTATATTGAACTCGTGGCGTTTAAAAGGATTAAATAATGAAAATTGATAATTTTATCATAAATTTATGAACTTATATAAAATATTAATTATTTTATAGATGAAAATTATTATATAGTGAAACTTTGTGGATTAAAAATTCATATTGAAACATTCAATTCCAGAACTCATCTACCAGCTGTTCTTGAATTGCGACCTATGTTTCAATAAAATGTATTGTTCTTCTCACTTGACCTAGATTCCATACGTAATCAATAATACTTGCAAAATACTTAATTTCTCTCATCAAAATCCTCGATAAGAGAAAGATTTTGAAGAAACTTTTACGCAATAATTAAAAATTGCTAGGAAAAGCTTCTTGAAAAAAAAATATTTATCTTAAATTTATTACGATAAATGTCCCAAAAGAAAAACGCAACCATCGGAAAATCACCATCGAACACCATTACAGCTGCAACGTTTCGCATCGCGAAAATCGAATCCGATTCTTCGCGCTACCCGCCAAAGTCCAACGACAAACTTTTCCGCGAATTTTCGTTCTTCCGGTGACATCGGCGCCGCTCCTTGCACCACCTTTAATCCTTCCCCATATTATTATTCGGAAAAATGCAATATTGCATCGCAATATGACGCCGACGGCTACGTGAGCCGACGAAACGCGATCTCGATACTATGACCGCATGCAATACGTAATACGTGTTCCGACCAACTTTTATTGGAAAACCGTGCGATACAACCTACAAAGCACCGGCCACAGGGGGGCGGAAAAGCACGTGTCTGCACATCTCGTGGCTTGTGTTATATTCGTGTGGTCTTCTCGAGTCGCCGGTGGTGAAATTGATTGTGAAACGGCGCGGAGAACTTCCGTTGGCTGCGGCAATAAGTGAAAATTGCAAAATTACGATCGGTGCACGTGTGTGTGTATGTATGAACATGCACGTGGTTAGAATGTTCGAATTGAAGTTTGATTGCGGGCGGTCGGTTCTAGTTTTTAGTGTAAGAATCTTTCATTTTGTATATGAATATTAGAAATCGAAGAATGTTCGATATTGAATATGTAAAATGATGAAAAAACTTCATATTTTCTTATTTACTTGGAATGTTTCTGGGTGAAAAAAATAAAATGAAATAAAATAAAACGCGGAGGAGAAAAAGGCACAAGTGTAAAAAAGTATTCTCTCGAATATCCCCAGTTGAGTTGAGAACTCGGAGGACTAGTGGCACCGGTAGTCCTCGAAAGTTTTAGGTTGTCACTGCCAGATTTATGTTGGGACAAGCACAGCCTCGTCTCCAGGGCCGGACCTGTGGAACAAAATCGAACTCGCGAATGTATCCCGTTTTCACTTCTAAAATCGAACATACTTTTGCATCGAAAAATTCTACATTTAATTATAAATGAATCTTTTTTTTATTAAACTTAAATAAAATCCTTTATACTAAATAATTTTTATAAATAAATTCATAGTATTTTTCAGTATTATTTATATAATAAAACAAACATCTATCCCAGGACGCATTATTTGCAAAAATTTAAATATTTTAATGTGAATAATTGCCCACAAAGCCAATTCACTGCTTTATTTATCCAATTCCTATTGACATATCGATAGCTCGAGCTCGAATCTTGGCTCATTCAAAACTTCTTTGTCCCGTGTTCTATTTCGAGCTTAATTGAAGCCTCGACACAAGTCTTGAATGAATTATTTTAGTGTTTTAATCTGCATAAACCACCGAGGAGTGTCGGTCGATTGTAGGGCGTACAATAAATAAGTGCGACCCAGGGAAGGACACCGTTCCAATTGCTAGTATAATTAAAATAAGGGGTAACGAGAAAGAGACGTTTTCTTTTGATCGTAGTTTCTTGAAAACAAGAAACTTTCAGTTTATATACTTCTTGTGTCTCGCGTTTCCACAAAAAGAAAAACGGTTGTTTTGTATTTTGTACAATAATATAAAAGCGACGCTAGATTTGCGAAACGTTCCGGATGAGATTTTCTTTATTTTATTGTCTTAGTTTACATAAGATTTTAATCTTGGAGCTCACTTTAAATACAAATCTTGGAATATTAAATGAATGAATTTATATTTCAGTCGCTTTCGTAATATTTTTTCCATTATAATTCATTTTTATGCAATGCGTTTCTAGATGAAAGAAAAGCGAAGTGAATTATTATCGTATAAAGATGAAAATATTCATTATTATTTTAGTCTTGTGTTTCAATAACTTCTCGAAAGGACGATATTTAAACATATATATAATACGTTGCTTAATAAATTCTGTTGATATTCTGGACAAATGGTTCTTTCATATTTATAAATCTACTAGCGCATTCAGGTTATCTATTCTAACCTGAATCGCTACAAGAATATTTTTTTAAGATATGTGACACATTTTGAGGGCTCTAGTTGCTATAGTTTTTTTTTTATTAAGAATGTTTGATTTTCAAAAAAGCGTCTCAGACAGACAGAGAGACAGACAGAACTTTCGGTTTTATAATAGTAAAGATAGATAGATAGATTAAACAATTCATCTCATAAAAATTTCGGCATAATTGATCAAATAAAGCTTTTATGAATGATATTCTAGTATTATACTTCATAAAAAAAATACGGAAAATTTGTCTCGTTTACTTTTTGTGGGTTGAAAAGCGTTTTTGAACTTAACATAAACGAAATATCAAAGAAATTAAACAAAATTTTGCATTAAAGACATTCAAATTAATGTATTGAATTGTCGATTGTGCGAAAATGTTAATGCAAATTTTCCGTATTCGCCCTTTTGACGCTGCTTCACAATATAATTTTATAAACTTTTTCGCAAAAACTCCTACCGCTTTTTATAGAAAGTCGGAAAGTGCCCTACACTACGAGCACACATAAAAGTGCTCTCAAAACTGCAAACAATACTTCGTGAAAATTGAATTTAAATTTGCAAAAAAACTCACATTTTCAAACGCACCTTTATCCGAACAAATATTTCATTTCATTTTTTCATCAAAAAATCTGTTCACTACATCAAAAAAAATTTAAAAATTTCACTCCACAACGATATCGATTCGAATCCATTTTACAAAAATAAACATTGGTGTAGCAAAATTTCGGAATAATCAACGTAAATTTTACATAATAGAATATAACGTATACACAAATCCATCATCCATACCTAAACATTCATACTACATTCAATTCACTTCTAATACAACGTCAATGATCATCATGACCATATATACGACTTATCTATCACCACTTAACATTCATATCAAATCCAATTCACATCCGACACATTCGATTCCACTACACCACAAAAAGCACCGATCGATCCTCGACATTCGATTCCGATCGTCCGAGTCCAGATTGTCATAATATCGAGCTCTCGTAATCCAGCTGAAAGGCTTTTTATGTCTCGGTCCGCGTATGAATTCACTTACCACGCGCAAGAGGTAAAGCGAAAAGGGCGAAACGCCCAACGATACGGCCGAATTATGCAAACAGTCCGTTTCAAAAACAAAGGGCCCCTTCTCCCATCCGGGACTGTTTTCCCTGTTCAGTGGACTTTCGGGATGAGGATCGAGGCTCGGCCGCGTCGAACCGAAACACGACTGCTTTTAATAAGATGCGCTCAATTTTATGATGGTTTTCGTGGGAAGGGAGAACGCTGCCTTATCGGCTGTAGGGCGTGTTAATGAATTTTTCATTTCATTACGTCGTTTTGTGTTATGGTTGATGTTTTAGTGTTTTGATCGATTGATTTTTCGATATTGAGTGGAATTAATGAATGGTGGGTTTTTTATCGTTTATTTTTATATAATGATGTTCGCTTAGGTTTCGTTGAATCTTTATATAATATTATGTAATACAGAGCAAAGGATTTTTTAGGTGTAGTTTTCAATACGTTGAATTCGAGCTGAAAAAATGTAATATAAAACTTTATTTGTTCTTTGTGCAACTTTGCAATACAGTTTTTTACGCTGAAACAGTTTGCTTTGAT
>JAOXNN020000037.1:1961764-1979349 GCA_028571205.2 Hydropsyche betteni | reverse complement strand
GTGTATACGCATAAAGACCATATACGCATGAAGAATTATACATGTATATAGGAGATCGACGGGTCGATCATTTTAAAATCGCGATCGTCATTGAGACACACGGACACACACACAGAAATCCGCTATTATATATAGGGGATTTTCATCATCACCATATGCAACCATTCAACATTTACAGGTTTATTCGATCTTTTTCATCCAATTCATTTCATACATTTTCTTCCATTCCTTTCGAACAGCATTCCAATATTTCACATACCCATCTTCAATCACCTGAACTTCCCGATACCATTTCAATTACTTTACCCACAATATGCACATCGACGGAAAGCCCACCATCCCCCGGGCTACATTCACCCCACTCTCCGCACTATCCATCACAACCGAACGAACCCAGAACAAAGTCCCGGCAACAATTATTTTTTTAAATTGATCGTCGCCGTCCTTCCACCCGAATTCCAGCAGGTGAACGTTGAATTAACACCGGGGGGGGGGGCCGGGGCAATTTACCCGAATAATGCGCGTCCAATATGCCAACGTCTCGACGTCGGCGGCCCGCTTCCTAAACTAATCTATTTCGTTCGTATTTGTTTGCGCCCTCGCCGAGGCGCAAAGTTGAACCTTCCGAGTGGGTGGGCGTTGATGTACGGGCCCATTAGCCTCATGCCTTGCGTATATAAGGTCCTCTATAATATACGGGGACTTGTGCAGGATGGGGGACTTGTGTGTTTTGGGGTTTGTGTGTGCGCCGGGGTTTGATGTGTGTTGGGGTCTCTCTGGCGCGTCGGATGTTACGTGTTAAATGTGCGAATTCAAAATTCGCAATGTCAGTGCGTAAATAGACTGTTTGGTCGTTTTTGGGGAAAAAATTTTAATTTTTGGGGATCTCGTTTGGGATTCGGTCGAGGTTCGGTGGTTGCGATTAGAATTTTAATTTTATTCGATTTGTGATTTGATGAGAGATTCTAATTAAACAGAGATGATTGTGTTTGGCAACTTTTCGTTGATATACTACGCGTCATCTTTTTATAAAATCTAATTATTTTTATCTATTCTAATGTTTCATTGAGAGCATGTTCATTTTCATACACACTGTACACTAGGTATGGGCAAAAAAATTTTAATCCGGCCCGCCATCTGAAACAATTTCGCACCCTGTTCTTCACTCAACATGGAACCTCACCTTAAATCACCATACACCATGAATTTATTCGGAATCTTCTTAACATAAAATAGTATTATATACCCAACTTAGATCTTACATTAAAAATAAAAAATAAAAATAAAATCATCACAAGTCTGTGACTTGTAAAATTTAAAAATTTCACATTCACATTCAACGACAGTGATAAATCACATTTTTCTCCGAAGCCAAACATAACGAATTTTGAAAAACACACCCCTCGCACACGATCCTTTCACATCCAGGTTTATAAACAGGCACAGCGTTAATGTACATAAAAATATATGTTTATTGGTGTGGAGGTGCTCTCTCGTCTCGGATGTGAAGTGTTTTTGTTCGTCGTCGTTATAAGTGCGCGAACTGCGCGACTCCGTTATGGGTGGTTGTGTTAAAATTGCGTCGTATAAGTGTCGCTTATGTGGATCATACGTGGCTCATTCTTTGTATGGATACTGCTTTGAAACTCGGTTGTAGGCTTTGAAGAACGTGCTCGTGCTTTCGGAGTCAAATTTTGTTTTATTTTGTTGATTATGCCGGAGTGTTTTTAATTTATTTTTCGTTGGTTTTTAGTTTAAGGTTTTTGAATTTATATTTTGTTTTATCGGCTATATTGTTCTTTTAAATATACGATTGTCGTGTTGCGTCATCATTAATTTAATGAAGAAATATCGTATCATAAATAAAAATACAAAACGTTCTACCGACTTAAAAAAATAATCTGCATTAAATAATATCTTCTAAAATTATACCCATTAAGCACACGAGTAATTTTCAGAATAATTTAAACACATCGAGTTCATTAATAATAATAAAGGAATGGAAGAAAACACTCGTGTATTATTCAAATAACAAAATTCATTTCAACGTTAATATTTTTAAAAGCTTTCAATGTGTCAAGCATTCCGAAGTGAGAAAAACAATTAAGGCATACTTGAAAATTATAAACTCTTCATTTTCTGTATAGAATTGAAAATGTTAGAATATTCCATTCGAATTCGAGACCAATGAAATATTGATATTCAAATGAACATTCTCAGGTATCACCGCCTGAATATTTAAAAATATATTGAACAATCGTATCGTTCCTTAACCTTGGCCCCATAGAATCGAAAATGAATTCACCCGCTGCGTATCGAACATGACCCGACCCAACCCGAAATAAAATGATTGGACTCCGTCCACCGAACTTTTCCTAATTTTCTGAATAATTCACAAAAGAAATACAGAACAACAAACGTTCTCTCTTCAACACTTTCGCATCCGGGACCGACTCGCGTTTCCCTTTATTTTATTTCATTTAATAGACACCCATTTGCAAATATATACGCATTTTTCCCGTTGGAGACGGATACTTTCGCTTGTATCTCTCGTCAGCGGAGCGAAAGCTCTGGCCGCCTATCTTTTCCGTTTCGCCGCATTTCCCATCCGACTACAGTATATTACCGATGTATGTCTGTGTGTATGTCTGTTCGATGCCAGCGTGCAAAATTTTTCCGATTCCATAAAAGCCAATCGCGTATGAATGTCTCGTGTAATGTCGCGGCGAGAGCGAGCAGCCCAGGGAAATGAGGCTTAATGATACTGATAAAACTTTTCAGGCGTAAAATTGATTTGTGTGTCGCCTGGCAACACAGAACTTTGTTAATCGAATTTCAGTAGGTGAACCAAATTCGTTTATCTATTATCCTTGCGCCTTGGATATACGGGAAATCGAGCGAAAATCATTTTTCGCCTATTCGATTAAGTGTCGACGTAATATAAGTTTCTTCGACGGAGTCATTCACTATATTTTCTTTGGTATTGATTGATTTAGTTTTTTGTTAATCAAATCTTATAATAACATGTTTATATTAATGCCAAAAATTATTATTATTATATATGTGATTGATAGATTAAATGATACGGAAAGATGTTAAATGAATCGCACTTTATCAAATTTGTTATAAATAACTGCTTTCAGCTTTAAAGTAAAAATGAATCTCATTTCTCAACCAATTTAAATCGTCGTTACAACACACTTTTTTCGTCTCATATTTATGCTTTCAAATTTGTTTCCTTAAAAATATTTACAGTAATAAATCTTAAAATCACTTTTTTACTATAAGCGTGTTTACTATATCGACCATTCAAAAACTACATTTTTTTTTCAAATCGAGCCTAGCGTATTAGACTTTATATGAACGTAACTAATTAAATTTAGTGAAAAGATTTTTCCTCTAAAGGACGACCCGAAACTCCGAAGTTTACTTTTTTCCATACAACGTACGAGCGTACATGGCGTTTAATCAACGCGCCCTATTTTGCCGACAACATAGCGTGTATGCGGAATGAAAATATCTAAATAGTGAAATTAACAATCCGGAAATGATCCCGATCCAATATCGGACGTTTAATTGCTGTTCGTATAATGATCGGTTCAAATCCGTGCGATATTTGATTACGCGAGTCCTCTCGACAAACAGTGCGGACCGAAACCGTCACCGTCATCAGCACCCCGCTGATTAATCAACAGAATTAATTACGGAATTAGCCGTAGATAACGCAAACTACACTTCGTGATATATCATATAACGTAGAATTCGCGGTATTGATGAATAAAAAAGATATCATATGAACTGTAATTCGATTCGAAAGCCTTGTGTTAGAACACTATTTCAATGAACCGTCGATGCACAATAGAAGGTAAACACAGTTTGAGAACCTCTTCTAAAACTGCGGCACGGCAATAATGAATCCGAGGAAATGGAAATCGTCCTCGCTAAGATTGATTCGCAAACTATTTCCATTTGACGAAACTTAATTTCAATTCCGATACATTGGGCGGCTTAAACGCTCACTTCTCACACAATCCACACAGTGTGGCAACTTTCTCCCCAATTGTGTAGGTGTATCGGCATGTGAAATAGTCGCTGTGTGTGATTTTGTCGTTGTTAACTTTGCGGTCTTTTGTTAGGCCACTGTTAATGTATGACTTTTCTGATTCGTTGGTGAATTAGTGTGTAATTGATTTGACAATTATCAAAATCGTAATATTAATTGTTAATTACTTTTAATACTTTTGAATTATGTGCATGATAAATAAATTTTCTATGTTAATGTGGTGCGTGTGAAGTCACTTAATTATTAAATTGAGATAACGATGCAAATAATTGATGTGTAAGAGGAAACTCCAAGGTAATCCAGTACATATTATGAAATTCGAATTAGAGATTCACATCATCTCCCCAATCAAAATTTCGCTTCAAATTATTCATCGTACAATCCGCCTTAAACAAAACGATCTTCATAAAGAAAATACGACATATACTCCAGTCACATTTAGAAGACGCGAACCGGCATCCATTAATCTACTAGCACAATTTTATCACATTTTACCGAGAGATAAAATATATTATGTCGTGTATGGTATACTATGAGGCTTTTCCGTCGGGTGTTTGCACAGCTGTCCATGCCACGTGCACGCGCGCCTAGCGCACTCCTCGTGCGACCGGGTGCCGCTTTTCATGCCGAGCTTTCCGGAAAACTCATTTTTTTCCATGTTAATATTTCATATTTATCCCATAGTCGATTGTGTAAATATATTTGCGTGTGTGAACAGCCGTTTTTTCAGATTTTTACGCCAATATTTGTCCGAGCATGTGACTTTTGTCGTTCGGATTGCCTGTTTTATTTTTTTCAATACAAGGATTGAGTCATAACAGTTTAATCCATGCTGGTTTTTTTTATGCATGAAATATCCGTTTATTTAATTTATTAGTGCACGAAAAATGTATATCTTATCTATTTGAAATATATCAGATAGCTTATTATAAATGATCAAGCCGTCATCGGTTTGGTATCAATATTATTTGCATGTCAATTATCATATATTATGTTCGAATTAAATACAACTTTTCATTCAAAAATAATAACACCAAACGCTTTCTATTTTATATAAAATAAAATTTATTTTGGCGAAATTAAAACGGAACATACGCCGAACACATTCATCGAATCAACCCACAATTTCGAATATGAAAACGGCTCGGAACAAACATTTCGCTGGAATATTTCCAAGCCCCTACCCAGTCTTTTGTAAAAGCTAAACGAACGAACGAGTCGTCTACGTGCAAAATCGAAAATTTCATTTGTGAAAACATTAATTCCCAAACAGAGACGACCCGTTTTGTTTCGTCGCGCATTTGCTTAATATTAAAGCGAGAAACGGGAGCACGTCGATTAAATCTTCCTACTTCGATGGTCGATATTTATTTCGTCGAAAGTGAAAGCGATACACGTAAAGTAAAGCACGCATGGCTGAAAACGATCCCGAAGAAAGCCTTTAGTGCCCGCTGAAAATTTATAATGCCCCGTATCTGATGGAGGATCTCGTGCCGCGGAAAACGTGAATCTAATGCTGTGTAATTTGGCTTAGAGGGAATTTTCATCTTTTCTTGGAAAAACTGTGCAGTTTTAGGGGACAGTTTAGCTTTCGGTTAACGATCAGTGAATAGTGCCTGTAAATGTCAATTATTGCGTTTGTTATTTAGTGTTCAGCGTACGTTTTAGTATTATGACTTTTTAAGTACAGACATCAAAGCATAAACTGCACTTTCATATTAAAAAATGCAATGAAATCTTTAAAAATATCATATATATACAAAATTACAATATATAATTTAAATTTTTCTTTCACCAAGCAAACTCTCAATAATGCAGCCATCATGATAAAAAGACATTCCGTGCAGCCACGTCCGCGATAACTTTCGCAGACGTCCCGGCGCACAAACGCCTTCCTCCACATCCACTCCGCATTTTTTATCTCCGAAAGAAAAAAGACGAGACGCTATCTCGCGACCGCCATTGTCACCTTGGAAGTTCCAGCCATTGTCCCGGCTCTTCCGGTTCCGACTTCCGGTCGAAGTATTAACGCGCCGAAGATTAACGGCCGAGGCCGAACGACCGCGGTCTCCTTCGGGGAAGCGAGTGAACCGGGCTGGTTGTTGGAATTTGCAAATTTTCAGAAGCATTTGCATAATTGCCGAACTGCCGCCGCACGGCTAATTCAATTTTTATTCAGCGGTTCGAAGCGATTTCGCGCCTTTAACCCGTTCGCGAATTTTTCGGGAGCGGTTAGTGGCGTGGTCGGTTTTTTCGATTTTCGTTAAGTGGGTTGTTTTGAGTGTTACGGCTTTTATATCGATATTAAACTTTTAATGTGTTTACTTAATTAATTATTAATTTTTCAAATTAAATTTTTTTTTATTGCACTTAACTATTTATATCCAAATTACAAGCCTATAATTCACTTTGAACTTTTTTTACAAAAACTTTTTCCATTATCATTAATTATACAAATGAAAACCCTTTTCTGCATAATCTGACTCTAATTCGAAAATTTGTCCGTCAATTACAACGGCCGATGCTAAATCCTCGAATCGTTAAACCTTTGACCGTCTTACATTTTTATTATATACACGATAAATAACGATTTTAAATATTTTATTCAATGTACTTGGTGGAGTATAATGGTATAGTAAAAAGCGCGTATATTCTTGCACCGTTTTCGAGTAAAACTTTTCGAAATTTATACGTCTATAAAACGAGCGACAATCATAAATTCTTTTAGTATCAAGTCCTGAGAGTCATTCCGAAACAGCATCACGATACATAACCCGTTCGTAGACACCAACATTTTTGAACTTTCTCAAAAAAACTCATCGGACAAGGAACAAACTCCACGAATTATTACTTTGCAGAAACCGTAAACGTTTATTGTATCCACATACACTCGACAACTGATCGATATTCAATTAACATCGCCAACATTAATTGAGTCGAAGCTGTCCGAACGAAGCAAGCTAATTAAATTCGAATTTCTATGGAGAGCGACTACTTTGCTACGACATTTTGTGTTTCGTCCCATTTTGGGAAACGCTGAGGCGCAAAATTGATAGCGGTTTCTATAGAACTTTCATAACTCATAACCGTGCTCAGAACTATAGTGTTACGTGGTACTGATGTCGGTGCGAAATCCAATTATTATTTTCCTTAGTGGCGTAGCGCCACGCCACGGTACAAAAATGATTCTCTTTTCTAGTGTTGAGTGTATTTTTTTTTTCGCGAACGATAATTAATTTTCACATCGGCGATAACTCAATTCGACTCGTGCAAAATTAATTAGATCGCGCAATAATTGGAAGTGCCGAATGTGAATTCTCGCCTATAGTGGTTGAAAATATTTTGAACCTGAATTGGTTTAATTAGAATAATTATTTTTGTTTCGTTTTTCATTGCTTTGTTACAACTTACGAAAATTATTTATTTTCAATTAGATTAAGTGTTCTATGAATTAATTGGCAATAAAAGCTTCTTAAAATTAGCTGAAGTAATGAATTAAGAGAAGTTTCAAGATTTTACGTTGCTTTGAAAGGATCTAATTTTACAACATCGGAAAAATAAATATAAATATACCCAATCTATGATGACTATGATGACTTTAAAAAATTGGAGATACCTTATATTAGTATATTTAGATAGAACTTCCGCCCAAATTTAAAAAAAAAATGTGTAATGTGAAAAAATTTCGCTATGGAAAATAATCGAAAATTTTTGTTCAATAGGTGTAATTACATAATATAATTATAACAGTATACTCTCCTGCACCAAATCTTACCATTGTGGCATAATAACACATTTTTTTATACCGTGTTAAAGTGACAAAACCGTATAAAAAATAATCGATTCTTCCTCCTTGAACCATGTTATTTCAGAATCATATACAAAAATACTAGTAAAAAGAGGATTTGGTGAATAAATATTTCATAAATTTAAAAAAAAACCTCATTCCACACATTGACAAATACATCACGAATAACTTCCTGCAAAATATTAATAAATTTGAGGTTTTCCACTTACGTTCACGAACACAAAATTTTCCATGAATTATTTACGCCGCCGCAAACTACAAACTCCACCCGAAATAGTCACATCGATAAATCGAAAAGCATCAACCCCTAGAAATCCGCACAGCGCAAAAACACACTCGCACAAGCGCAACAGCAAACTTTCAGACACGTTTCACGCGACATAATTAAAACCCTTCCGCGGCGCGCTCGAGCCGACAAAGCTCCGTCGGAAAAACTCGAGACCGCACAGGCTGCGAAGGAAGCCAGCCCGGGAACGAATTCATAAATCGTCCTTTTCGCGCGCATAAATTAAACTCGATACACGTCGGCCTCGGCGAGCGTAGCGACGCTAAGCGAAATCTCCGCTGCGCGTGATTTACGGCGGCGCGAATCGAATACCGGACAGCGGTAAATCACCGGAACACCCCCCCCGGACCGGAAAGTCGACCACTTTGGTTTTTTCGGTGTGTAAAGTTTTATTATTAAATTTTTGGAAAGGATATTCGCGGAGGCGTTCGTAAATCGAGGCCGTCTCGTTTCGTATTCATTCGATCTGGGAGACTTCGGAGGTTGTTCTCTTTGAAATTCATAGGTTTGGTTTCTGTTGGAGGTTTTGGCGTTTCTGGTTTTTTTTTAAATCGATTTTTATGTATATATGTGTTTTTATGTATAGATTTTCGCATAATGGAAGTCGATTCGATTCATCAAAAATTTTCTATCGTTCGCAGAATATTCGTTTTTTTTTTTTTTTCGATAAGTTCAACGAAATCACTTCCTTGAACTAAATTATCAATCAACTTTGACGTATTTTTTTCGTTAGCGCCTTTTTCTATTTCTCACTTAAATCTTGTCCGATCGATTGACTTCGTTAAGACTATTATTATTATACAAAAGGGAGACGAAAGTTACTTTTTTTTCGCCTTAGACGCCGTAAAATCTTTCTTTCGACAAAATCTGTATTGTCACGACTGCTAAGAGACGCACGCACAAAAGACAGGAAAATTCAGAGTCTACTTTGGAGCGGAATAAAAAATAAAATGAAAAAAGTCGAGGAAAACCCAATGAAAACAGACGCCGTTCGGTAATTTTCACAACTCTCATCAAGTGTTCATTATTTGGACGAGGCCGCATTCAATTTCAAAATACTCAACAAACGATTATGATTGTATACTTTTACCGACAAATTTTTTATTTCTGAGAACGAAGTCGTCGAAAAATGCGGTCAAATTCGATTTTCCGAAATATAAAGAACAAAAAACAATTTGATTTGATGCACACGGCATAACTCTTTGTCTTTTTTGTCAACTTTTTTAATATATTTTTGAAATATATCTATGTGTTTTCATTCCCGATATATGCTTTTTTCGCATTTCTCGTTCGTCTCAAGTAGTTTCCTTCATTTTTTTCGTTTACTTGTACAATGTCTCTCGTGCGTCTTTGGTGAATAATATATTGCTTATGTGTATTCTCTAGCTGAAATATCTTTCAGATTGTTTTCGTTTATAAAAGACTCCTTTTTGTTTATATGAAAAATTCATATGAAATCGTTCTTGATATCTAACATGGAATCTCTACAGATATTTCACTTATTCCAATATAGACGTCTCTAAGCTTAGACAATTATTATAAATCAGAAATATTTTGCAGCAGTAACAGACCAGTATAAATCCACTCGTATACAGTCTTAATGTGACTATAAATTTTAAATATATGTCAGCATAATGCTATGAAGTATATAGATCTGCTTATATTGCAGCTACATCGTGAATGCAATTTCATTTCACTCGTGAACAAATTGAAAATAAACATTGACTGAATAGTTCGCTGAAATTCACAATTTTACCAAATTGAACGAACCTTCTATTGCGAAACAACTCAAATCATATCAAATCGCCTGTCCATATATCTTCATACGATATTCATTCATTGGAACATTTTACGCGGCAATAAAAACTACATTTCGCTTGACGATCTCAAATCAACATTATGCTACCTTATCTATTCACTAATTACGCCATCAGCGATAAGAATACGAAACTGATACGTCTAATAAAAGTGAACCGCAGACTTCGCGAAATTTCCACAAAAACAAACCCAATAAACACACCGCCTCCGAATTAAACACTCACCTCAAACGAATTTCACCAACTTCCAACCAATTGACCTAATCCGATCATACGCCGCCGACAATCCACCTCAAATCCCAAGAATAAAACAACCAAAACACTGACACGAACACACACACACACACACACACACACACACACACACACCCTCTCACACACACCCTCTCACACACACCCTCTCACACATACACACACCAGATTAATGTTCGTCTCGGCCTTTCGTAGCCGAGCCGCACACATTGTTTGCGGGCAACGCGCGTAATGGATCTCAGCCGCGGATCTTAACCCCTTAGGCGCCGGAGGCTCGCGCGGGCCAATTAATCGCCGCGCCGGTGCGCCCAGCGCGCGAAGGGTTGCGGCAATTTAGCGAGTCGCACCCTATCGCCCGCCCTACCCGTTTTGGTGGCGTTGGATATGTTAATTTGGCGGCAAGAACCTAATGAAAACCGACCGCGCTCTCCAATATATCGTGTTTGCGTTTTGGAATATTCAAATTTTGGACGGTCGCCGTTTTGGGGTCTTTCGCTGTTCGGTGGGTTTTATTTTGTTATATTTTTAATGGGTCTTGTGGATTTCTTTTTTTAATGTTTTTGCACGTTTTGTTTTTTATGCGAAATCTTAATTAAAATTATTTCAAATATTATCTTATGAAAATTCTTTGATTAAAAATTGTGCAGAATAATATTTCTATTAAATTTCATTGCAGAAATATATTAAAATTTTACCATTTTCAAATTAAACAATTCTGATATATCATTAAAAATATCTCTGCAGAATTCTTTAATTAATATTTATTTTTATCGTGCTTGTATATTCCGAGATGAAATTACTAATTAGGTGTATTAACCCTTCGTCAAAAGAGCGTTTTAAATGCGTTAAATTAAAAAGAATTTTAACGTTGTTAAAAGCGACCCCAAGCTAGCGTTGCATGCAAGAAAAAATGTATTATATATATAAAATAATTTATTCAAAAAGTAATTTCATCACACTTTGAAATTGGGAGTCGGCCCGAAAGACAAAAAAAAGGAAAACGCGAGACGGAGAGAAAGCCTGAGGCCGCACAGAAAATATGTAAATCAGAATCAAAAAGCTAGAGATTCGCCTTTTTGCGTCGAATTTTTTATTTAATTCCGATTTTTTTATATAACTTTTAATTCCGGTAGCGGCTTCGTCGGCGGCTAAAGAGTTAATGCGTGTCGCCGAAAAGAAATATCTTCTAACTTTTCCTTATGGTGTACATTACGCTTTATGTTTCTCTCCAGGCTGCGTCGAAATTAAAACGAATGTAATCAAGCCCTTTGATATTTGTTTTAATTTCTGCTTATACGTGCCGAACTAACCTTTTGCGCGTACCGACATAGAAATTGCCGCAAAACACATAAACGACCGCGAAACGAACGTTTTAAATTAAATAATATATGAAACGACGTGTTCGCAATACGTTAATGTGCCGCAGCGTTTAATTTTCATTGTTCGTTAACCGAAATTTGTTTATTTACACATTAAATTTTGAACATATGATAAGTTAATATATGGAAAACAGTGGAAACAGCGAGTCGAGATTAACCAAACGTTCAAATAAAACTTTCGAACAGAATCAACCGCCCACGATACACGTTAAACACGAGCGATAATCGAGTATTAAACGCGCAGAGTTATTGTTGTTGTTATTGTTCGGTGGCACAGCGGCAGGTGGGGAGGCCATCGTTTATAACAATTAATTCGGGAATGAGTGATTGTTTCCTGGGAAATTTGCGCAGCGGGACGCCGGCACAATGAGCATAATCAGTTCGGCTTGTGCGCCCAAATTCACCCGTTCGTTCCCGGGATGAATGTTTGTTTGTGCGCTTTCTATTTTGTTGCTTTACAAATAAGTACGTTTGTTATTTCGGGAAATTTCATCCGGTATCGGAATTGGCGCGTGATCTGATACACGTTTCCGTATAAGCCTTTTTGTTCAATTTGATTGCGTATAATGATTTGACCGGGAAAATATAGATAGGGTTTGCAATGGGAGCTGGCTATTTAATATACTTAAATACATAAGAAGCTTTCAATTAAACAATATATAACGTATATTTTGCACCTTTTTATAAATTAATATTATATTACCCCTTTGAACCTTTGAAAAATTTAGATCAATAGTAGACAACGATGCATGCTCAACTTTCATTCGTCAATTATAGAAGACTGTTCATGAAACTAATTCAGATTTTAATTACATATTAAAAGTTTCACAAATTTATAATAGCTCAAATTAAAACGTGTCTTACCTATCGAAAAAAATCATCATTTTCATCTCGTCCATAAAAATTTTGGTTAAGGTTAGTTAAATCAGTGTTATGATATCTGGAATGTATGAAAATAAATCTTACTTAGAAGATTTCAAACAACATATTTCATACATTATATTATTTGAACTATTTAATATACATAATTTTATATTCTTTTAGACCCTATCCAACGCAAAATTCTGATATCCACACAACAAAAACCTCGTTGCGCCCGAGCCCATTACATTGTAATAGAGCCATTACAAAAGTAATAAAACTTCACCGTATATAAATATAAACAAATTCATCCATTCGGGTTAATAACCACCATTATTACAGCACAAACACACACCATAGCCCCGACAAACCATCAAAACGTATCGACGTCCCCGGCCCGGCGCACTTCCACGGAACCCGCATTTACATCGACCCTAGCCCATGGCGAGAGGGTTCGAAGACCCTAATGGCAGTCGTCGTCTCCTCCATCTTCGTCTGGTAATCCAGGCATTCCGTCTTCGCCGTTTCGGGAACCGTTCGGACGGGATTTAACGGGAACGTGACGTCCCGACGCGGACGGGACTTAATCGACGGCCGGGAAATGCCGTCGGCTTATTCGGATCGTCCACTTTTTCGCGCCGTCTGTGCAAAGTGAGAATTGTAAGCTTTGGAATATGAGGAATTGTGTCAGGGTGGTGTTTCGATGGATTCGATGTAGAATGGTGTTGGTTTTGATTTTTTTTTTCGTGTTCGATGATGTTTTTGTTTGTCGAGATCTTAATATTTTTGATATTTGATGTGTTTTTTTTTTTTTTGCGAATTTGATTGATTTATTAATATCATTATCTTTTGCACTTTGTATATTATAAAGCTGTTATAATATCGTTGAGAATTCAGACAATTATAAAGGGATGATGAATATTGAAATTGTTCTTTCTTAAATGGTTTGGGGTTAACGATGCATAATTAAATCTGTCTACTGATCACATTGATACTTGTCGCTTTACTTTAGTGTACAATAATGACCAGGTCATCTGAGTGCTGTTTGAGTATAATATAAAATTACAAATACGTAGAAATATGGTTTTTTTATTTATTTTAAATATGCAGATAAATTTTAGCAGCTTTTTAAAAAAATTAAAAAAACTTTCAATTAATTTTTTTTCAATTTCTAATCATATTATATATTCATCAATTTTTCGATATGATATATTTTATTTTTGAACTTATGAAACTGACCTTAAAATTCAGTAATGAAATGACTTCTAAGTGCGTTTTAAATATTTTCAATTTATCATTATCAAAATACACTTTAATTTCAAATTTTTCTGTTTTTTTAACAACATAGAAATTATATTTACCCGCTAATGGACGTCAAAAGAATTAATCGAAATTTACTACAAATTAAAACCGCAACTCTATCGATTCACCCAATAAATTTAATTGTATATTTTCTATGAAACCAACGTCACTATTGTAACAAAACACTATGTAACCGCGTTATTTGTATCGAAACGTCCATTATTCAACGTTTTCGCTGTCAGCGTATTCGCATAGGGATGATTGACCTGAAAACACGCGTTAAATTCGCAACAACGAATTATATGAAGCTTCAAACGAATATTCTTTGATAAATCGAAAACATATGTACACTTTCTGGTTTATATTTCATCAATTTTTATAGAACGCATATGTTTTTTTTTTTATGTAAACACACTAGTTACATTTTTTATTGCAGAGCGCACGCGAATTGTCTGCCATTCAGCGGCAGACAATTCGTGGACGAGCGGAAATAAAATGAAAAAAATGGCGGATTTTTTAGCCATTTTCGGAGAGCACTAAACGAAAGCCGAAAGGGAATTAAAAAAATCGAGCAGCCACACAATATAAATCAGTCTGCTCGTCTGTTGGTCACCTGGTGGTGACATCGCCGCCGCCATAAAACTGCTCACCACTAGAACCAAGTTTTTTCTGTCAGTTTTTTTTATCGAAAGTTATTTTTTCGGTGGTTTCCCTGGGAAAACTTGACACGCGTGAGTCCGTTGAAAGGGCGGCGCGGAAACGTGAACTTTTTCGTTAAAAAATACAAAATCAATTTGGCCAACTTTCTCGACACTCATACAAAATGTAGACGCTTTAGGAAAATTTGCCACTTTCGTATACGGTGAGCTATCGATTTACATGTATGTGTGTCGGAAAAAATCTATAAATGTTCATGTAGGCTTTTCGGCAATTTTGCGCACGAAAAAATTTTTAAACATCGTCGCTGGCTATAACTTTTCCATATAGAGAAAGTTATCAATACTAGACAATTTTTTTTTTTCAAATATTACTTTAGAAACGAACACAAAAGTATATCGACTTCGTTAGATATTTATTTGAAACGAAAATAAATTATTTTATATTGTTTCATATGATTATACCACTTTGATGAACGATAAATTATACAATTCATATACGTAGTACAAGCAATAATAATTTGGGTCTAATTACGGTCCATGCTATCAATACTATTAATAATAATGACGACAATAATGAAGATAATCTAGTACATAGATTACCTGTCAGGTAAATTAACAAAATTATTTCATTATAATAGATAATAAATAATTATAAAAATGAATTGTACTTAATTAAATTTCACATTAACTATCAAATTGATTATACTATATTAATATCTATGAAACTATGTAAGCCCTTAACAGCTTTCGAATTTATACGATTTTCATGGCTTAAGAGAGTCCGAATAAGCTTCAACCGATTAAAATTCCAATAAGCGGCTAGCGTTTGTTGAAATTTAAAAGGCAACCAACCAGCCTTACATACTTTCACGCTCCGCACTCTCAACACAGAACCTTTCTCTGGGCAAATTTGTAAAACATCAAACCACACCGAACCCCATACACACAGTAAAGCGCGAGAACCCATAGGCGTGCCGAGCCGGTCTTTTGCGAGAATTAAACGCAGTTAATAGTTTGCGAAAACAACCCTTAGCCACCCCGGAATCGGGTATGAGGAGTGTCTCGAAAAATAAACGGGATCCCCGGGAGTGGGCAAACTAATTAGTTCTTCCGCCTAATCCGATTTGGCTCCGTAAACCATGGTCAAATGCGTACAAATACACGAGAGCGGTCAAACTAGACGCACATGGCGGCGCATAATGGATTTGAATTATCATCGCCGCCGTTGTTCGAAATTCGATTTGGAAACATACCTCTAATATGTAAATCGGTACAGGTTTCGCAATGCATGGGCAAAGTGACCCACGCGTGTGCCGCGTCCATCCTCGCATTTCTAGGATCGCATTTAGAACGCTGAATAGTTGAATGGTTTGTAGAATGCGATCGTAAATTGTACGGTCGTCATTTAATTCGTGGGTCGTTATGGCCGGGGGTCGTTAGCGACCCCCTTTGCGCGTTTGCAAATAAGCGAAACTTTGGGCGAACGGTTTTGCGGTTTTCGTCACGCGGATTACTACTGGTCCCGTGCACTAAACGAGATAGGAAGCTCGAAGAGATATGTGGAAGAGATGGATCCTGAAATGGGAAAGATGCGCGAAAGTGATTGAAGGTTATCGCTCTGGAACAAAGAAAACGGATGCCGGAAAATAGACGCGCGTATACGGCAGCCATTTATGGGGTATTTGATTGAATATGTTTGCATGAATTTTAATGAATTTCATATCGGAAATTGGCGGGAGTGCGCGCCGTTTCGTAAAAATTCATCGATGAATATTTTTTTCGGCATTGGAAAGAGCGCTTTCGATGGGATTCAAACGAAATATTAATACATGCCTTTGGTTCACAAAAATAGGTCAATTTTCATGTATGTATGCGTATGTAAATTTTATTTTTCGGTTGCGCCGATCAAAAAAACAGTAATTGAAAAAAAATTCCGAGCAAAAGCTTTACATGCGGAACTGTAGCTGTAATTTTGTGTGCACACGTTTATTTTAATTTAAGCTCTTTTGTTCAATCAAACTGGTGTTTCATAATAAGTACCGTATTTCACTTTCGCGTCAAGTAAATAAAAATTATTTTTAGATATGCCTTATTATTTGATCACGTATTTGCGTGCTAATTGAATTTCATTTTTTCAATAATATTTTGAAAAAATAAATATATTACGAGTATATTATATAATACATCCATTCAAAGAGTAAAAAGGTTTCAATTTGAAAATATTAGCATAAATTATGAAAACTGCCTTTTTTTAATTCAATATTTTTAGTTTCATTTGAATTTACGAGTTTATTACTTTATTATATAAATTTTGAAGAAAATCCGTGTTTTTTTATGTGTAAAATATTCATTAGAGGCACTCAAAAATTTACCAAAAATCAAAATACATGAAATTGGAAAATTGAATCACGCCCTGAACAAAACGGCAAAACGCAAAACAGACACAAATTCAATTGACCTCGAATAATTACCTACATAAAAAATCGTGCAAAAGCAAAACTCAAAAAAAATTAGCATACGCCGTCATTAATGGTCGATTGTCGCGCGCCTACTCGTAATTTTGTTACCAGCAAAAACCGTAAAGATTTTAATTTATTCTCCTCACATTTAATACACGTCCCTATAAATCAGCGAATTTCAATCTTCAAACCGCAAACCATCCTCGAAAACATTCTTGAATAGGATTTACGAAAAATTCTATAGAAATCTCTAAAAAAACCTAATATTCGTTTGTGTACGTTAAATGCATTTTTTCAATTATATTTTACTGCCAAACTTATTCATTTTGAATAGAAGTTTTGAATGCAAAAACTTCACTTTGAATAGAAACACTTAAATCTCATCCTCTATATATAATAGCGGATTTCTGTGTGTGTGCGCCTGTGTGTCTGTCTGTGTGACCGTCTGTCGTCTGTGACGATGACGCTCGCAACTTTAAAACGACGCGTCGATCCCCTATATGTAACTCTTCATGCGTATATGGTCTTTATGCATATACACATAACGTCTGTAATATTATGCAATACGTCGATTATTACGCAGTGGAAAAAATGTTTGAATCCCCTATACTTGTATATAATTACCGATGACAGATGTCTGTGTCAATAACAAATGAACTGATTTTATTTATTAAATATTAAATATATTCAAATCGAGTA
>JAOXNN020000037.1:1940565-1961664 GCA_028571205.2 Hydropsyche betteni | reverse complement strand
ATCGGGTAGCCTATATGTCACAAACAAATAAATGAATTATTTTGATTTTATTAATTAAATATTAAATATTCAAATCGAGTACATGCATAGACTTTAAAATAAACACATACACGTCCCGATTTTATTAACATCGGGCCTATATACTAGTAATAAATAAACATATAGATCACGAAATCGGGACAATCTTTGCACCAAGTCCAAAGGCCAACGACCCGAAGCAGGTTGAAAATCTCTGCCGCGAATGTCCAAAGCACATATAATATATTTTAACACACGTGCTTCGGTCAAGGGGTCAGGTCAGGGCTGCTCATTAGCGGGCCCCGCGGGGGTCGCGGGCTAATGCCCAAAGTAAACTGGCGCGCAACTTTTTGCCGAACAACCGCAATAACCGGGCCGGAATTATTATGTCGTGCGACGAGGTAAACGAGCACTGATAAATTCGTTTCGCGATGAAAATTTTAAATGTCGACGTCTTTTTCGTTTCGTTTTGTGTTTTTTTTTCAAAAGTGCTACATTTTTCGAATTTGCGCTGTATGTTTTGTAAGCGAGCAACCGTCGAGAGGTTTTGCCGTTTTTAACGCGATTCAAGTGCGCGGTTTCGCTTTCCTGGAGGGTGCTTGTTTAGTCTATTTATTTATTTTTTATTTGTTTATATTTTCGTTTTAAATTCTTCTCGTTCATGTTTTTTATGAAAGAAAAAATTATTAATATTGTAAACGAGGAGTGCAACGTTTTACTTTCCGTGCCCATTAAACTCAGTTCGGTTTTCGATTGATATTTTTTTGAGACTCAAATAATATCAAGTATTCAAAAAGTAAAATTTGAAAAAATATATAAAGTATTTTTCTTGAGAGTTTAAAATAATACAGCTCATAAATTATTGCAATTCAAATTAATACAAAACGAAGGCTAGCTTATACAATCGTGGATTTCAATCAATTCGGAGTTCTCTCGAACTAATTCTATTTCATAGTTAACATTTCATTAATATTACAGGATTCCATTTCTATTATTCATATGTCCGCGCACTATTCACTAGAACGAACTCTTCGGTAAATTTAGCCCGTCTTTGGGTCATTTACTTTAGAATTCGTTGAATAGTTGAAACTCCCCTCGACGTGTCGAAACTAGGGTTATCTCTCTGTATTTAACCGAAAGATGCTAAACTTTGATGAATTTTGTTGACCACTATCAACATATTTTATAATTCATACAGACACAATGTCTAATAATTTTCATTCTGATATTTATACATTTAAGTCATTAAACAATTTAAACGGATCTTTAAATTTTTTCACAATGCATATTTTTTTACTTCAAGCTTTATTATTTATTGATTTTTAATATTTTTCCTCTATTCACATTATCACAAAATATTTTTCATAACCATGTTTTTCGAAATTTATTACATATTGAACAACGCTTTTCATAATATTTAAGTTTTTCATATATAAAAGGATTCGATCATTCGATGATTAAATAAATTCACTACATATGGATTTTTTTCAAATTTTATATTTGATATCGAATAATATGATTTTGTGTTCATTTTACTCTTACACTAATCAAAACTATTCATGAGACTAAAACTTTAGACGTGTACATTTTGTCTGTTTTATCTTCAACTTCGACCAAGCGTTTTCGTGCTTCGGAAAATCCACCACATTAGGAACACATTCAATTTAACGTATCCGTCTAATACATAATAAGGGATAAATCACATGGAGAGGACCAACCAGAACCAACTCTAAGGATTTCCCAGATCCACTCTGGACTGACGAAACAAATCGGAACGGATTTCCCCGGCTCGGGTCAAGGCTTGCTCGCAGATTGCGTCACGGCGAATTAATATGAACGCGAGTGCGTATTAGATTTTATCATTGTCTATGATTGATTAATTAATTTTTCTCGCGTGTTTGTAGTATTGTTTAGTGTTTGCTCGCTCTCAGCAGGGAAAAGAATAAGAAGCAGCCCGCAGAAGTGATTTATCGCCTTATTTATTTGATTAATAATCCGATGCGAGCGCGTTCGTTCGAGACCAAGTTTGTTCGGAGGAGATTTTCTCTCTTCGATTCCCATTTTTCGCGACGTTTTTCCGCTCAGACGGTTTTTCGATTGCGAAATTAATTTTTCTTGTTCGCAAAGGAGACGATCACACCTGATTACGCAGCTGGAAGTCGTTACGTTCAATATTCATAAAAGGACGCGCATCCGCAGGAGGAGAACTTCGATTTTGTGTGAGATTTTTTTCTCATTGTAATCAACATTCAATGTTAATGGAATTACGTGTACACGTTCTGTTCATGTTTATTTTTGCGCGAGACTTTCTTTTGTATTTTTTTTTGTTAGTAAAAAGAACTTATTTTCTGTATTAAAATATAATTTAAGTGCTGTAGTACAAAAGATTATTTTTTAAAAATCCTTGTACAATGTACACATTATTTTTTTTTACCAACATGTATTTTCGGAATAAATTTATTTGTAAAAAAAAACCAAAATATTCCTTCAAGAATGGGATGACGATACGTCTCATTTTGGTCAGAATACAATATATTTTTTGTGTTTCATCTTTTTATATCATTTTTTAAAATTGCGTTAAAAGAAATAGATTAGAAATTATCTGAATTATTTCTCCATAAATTCATATTGAATTTCGAAAATTGCGAATTTTTATCCTTTCTATATCAAAAGTGTCATCGGTGCGATAGCCAAAATACGCAGTCAAAATTGTATAAAGCAGTATATTTTTAAACAAATTTAAACATATAACATTTTGTTCTTCGTAATAATAACAACTGCATTAAATCATTAAAAAAATTATATTGCAAAAAAAATGAGAATTGCAAGAATAGTTTTATGAATTTAAAATTTAATTATTATATCTAAATACTAAAAAATTGTAAAATTTTTGGACGTGCGACATATTACTATTTTTATATAAAGGGGGCGAACTCTTTAGGAGCGTTCCGTTTTGAATCCTGGAAATATGGTCATATGATCTTGGATCATATTTCCCATTGTCCTTTAATTTTTATTAGTCCATGTATTTTTAATATTTTTTCGAAATACTCCATTCAAATTTTTTACTGCATAAATCATGAAGTTACTAAAATATATTGAACAAATATATATTCAATTACATGTTCACTTAGCTGGCAGTATTCGAAATTTGGGTTAAAATTTTCTACGTAATATTGACATTTAAAGGAAAGAAGGAACGAAACTTTTGATGTTGAATCGCCGAAATGAGCAACAGACAACATCAAAAGAATCAAAATTAACTTTCGCTCGCTATTTGTAAAATAAATAAAAACTCGCCGGAACAAAAAGTATAAACAAAAAAAGGAAAGCGAAAAAATTAAGGCGAAAACGACCGCAGAAAAATACCCAAATCCAATTGCGCATACACAATTAGAAACGATTTACGTGATTTCAATGCTTCCAGAACTTTTCACGCGTAAAATAACTAGTAACAAAAAAAGAGCTTCACATTGTTTCAACAGAAAAAAAAAATTTTTTTTTTCAAATTCGATTTAAAGTTTGAACGATGAAAAGTTTTCGGTTTATATTAAACGGTTGAAATAATACGGAGAACAAAAAAATTAAAACAATACGTGTCGGTCTAAAAAGTTTCACAGTGGATTTATCGCAGTTTTCAGTCTCTATTTATTTATTTTAACATTTTATGTTCGCATTTTACCGTAAATGGCCATTCGTCCTCTTTATTACGACTCGAATGAGACACTTGACATCTTTTTATTAAAACAGTTTTGCTACTTTTCTCGCGCGCTCTGATTTAACGTCGGCATTTTCGGTTTATCGTGTTTCAGATTTTTCAGCCCCGGTTTAATTCAAACAAACTTTTCCAGCGGTAATCGCAGATCCTTTATTATTCGTTGTTTTCTATATATAAAAAAACTCAACTTAATCCATGCGATCATTTTATATATGCACGAGAGGGTAACGTTCGATAAGAGTACGTATTTGTGATTCATAAATTATAAACAAATAGCTTTTTTTATTGCTACAATGCGACATGGTTGCAAATATGATTTTTCCAATTCTACCGAATTTATTAATGGATGATATCCAATTAATATGATTTACTGCATGACGTTTAAAATACGTCGCTAAATCTCACATGTTATGTGCTTAAGCTTTACTCGTAATTTCTTGTTAAAAATCATATGATCCAAAATGAAACATGAAAGAAATAAATTGTATTTACTTTGCAAAAAAAATCAATTACATCAAGTAACATTTTCATTTGAACATATGATGATTTTTTTTTTATATTTCGTATTGAAAATTTTCATTTCAAACCTTATTTTGTAACGAATATGAACGCTTTTCAAATTTATTTTACAATACAATTTATTTTATTGTAAGCTTGATGAAATTCAACGCTCACGAAACAAAATCAATACGTGATTGCCAAAATACCATGAAATAAAATACAGATTCCCTAAATTTTCCCGAGTTATTTTTGCAAGTGTTTCCTTCAAAGCCTAAAACAACAAAAAAACACGCCGTTTTATTATCTTAATGAAACGAAACACTTATACAAACATGACGACACGCGAAACAAAACGAGCCGTAACGCGAAAATAAAAACAGAAAAAATTGTATGTGCGGCGCCGATTTTCACGTGAAAAACCCATGCGGAAAACGTGAAGTAATCCTCTTATGTGACCAGGAGAAAAACGTCCAAAAAACAAAACACCAAGGATAGAAAGTGGGGAAAAAAGCGAGAGGAAAAAACCATCGGCGGGCAGAAAAAACCCGTCACAGAAACGGGCGGCCGTTCGTTATGAGCGCCATCCGTTAGCGCATTAAAAATGCGACTGTACTAAGTCTCCATTTGTTGGTCGCGTACATTTTCAGTTATATTTTCATTTTATGCGTGTGCGTGGTTTTTGTAGCGTTTTTCAGGTATGGACCGGTTCTGATTTGTAAGCTTTGTACTTACGCGGATCGTTAAACGAGCCGTAAACGCTTTCGCAAAACATGGTGATTACATGTTGATTTAAAAATTGCTTCAATGTACAAAATCTTTCATGTTTATAATTTAATTTAGATTTTTTCCGCTTAGGATTCTTGAATGTGAAAAAAAAATCTTATTTACTTCAATAATTTCATATCCTGTATGAGAAGAAAATTATTACTTCTGCATAACATAATATTATATTTACGAAAGAATTCGTAAATATAATATTATTCAGATGTTCAGATGTTCATTCAGATATTCTCACTGTTTACCTTAATTAATTGGCATATTATACCGTTAGTAAATGGATAAAATCAAATAAACAATTAACAAAGGATACTTTCAGATTTCATCTCTTTGAGAGTTACATTTTCTTTGTGACCACATTGAGGAACACCCAAACATCTTATTTAATCGACTTTACTTGCAATAAATGTTTCATGGACTAATTATTATAATAAATCAATTCAATCTATAAAAAAAAATTCTAAAAATTTAATCATAATATTTTCAGTAAGAGTATTGTATTATATTTAAACGACTCTTTTGTGGTATACGAGTAAGTCGCTCGATAAATATGAACATAACGCATAATTCACAAAAACCCACAATATTTTCCGCATATTCAAAACATGCGTAGGGGGTGCGTACACCGAGGTTTTGAGGCCATTAGAAAACATAGTTACTTTATTGCCGGCGCTAAATCAAGTTTTTATTGCGCAATGCTCGCCCTACAAAATGCGCTCCGAAACTTTGTATCGTGTGTCGGATTTTGCGAGTTTCGTCCGCTCTTTTTGCGCGCGTACGTTGGGCGGTCGGTTGGAATTTTTATTTATTTATATATTTTTTCTGCCAGCGCCGACAAAATTATTAAAATTTATTTTCTTCCTTTTTTCGAGCGGCGAGAAGAAACGGCGGGAAAACTCTCGCGCTCGAGGAAATATTGCCGAGCGTACGAAAAGCGAGTTTTCCGGCATACGGGTCGTTGATACAAAGCGATTTTAAATTTATCAGAAAAAAGCAGTTACTTACGTTTCTTAATAAGGAATTCAAATTTTTATGAATGCTTGCGAAAATTTTAATTTCTCGAATTCGTCTATTTGTATATTGCGAATTGCTTTCTGTATTTTCCTTCTGAATGTCAATAAATTTTAAATGGGACGTCCACGCGTAATTCGATAAAGAAAACATCGTGCAGTGTTGTTGACACTTTTGAATATTCATTTGAAATTGGTTTCCATTGCATTTGCTAGAAAATTTGTATTGAAGTCGGAAAGTCTCCGCACTTTTTTATTCAAATCCAATTTCTGAATATAGCAGTGACCTATATTTTTTAATAAATCTCACGCAATACAGAAATATTTCCCTATTACGAATTTCAGTCATTTTTCACAACAACTTAGAAAACTTCTGCCTACGAACAAAGATATTTCAGTCTTTATAAATTTCCTTGTAAAAAACACGTATCGAATCAGAGCCGGCGCTCGCGCACGACTTGACCCGCAGTTTTTTTCCCGACGAGAAAAACAAAATTTCATCAGAAAGCAAAAAAAAAGTTTTTCATACGTGTCTATATACGACAAGAAAAACGCGAAGGTCGTAGAAAAGCTCCCGCGTATTTATTTTTCACATTTACTTATGATACGAAAATGTATATAAAAAACCGTATAGCTTTTTCTTTGTGCAATCGGTGCGATTCCGTAATTTACTGCCAGTGATCCTGTTGCGTACTCCCACTTCCATACAGTGTGTTCAAATCAAATATTTATACAGACCCACCTTGTATTTTGTATTATATTTTTTACATTCTCACTCTTCTACAAGGAGAGGTGTGGAGAAAAAAGCGACACTAAATTACCTCGAACCTCATAAAAGACCGCGTTATTTTTCGGTCGCATTGTAAAAATTGCCCCCGCGTGATGTATAACAAGCTTTCGCATTTTTCGCTTACTGCTACAACTAAACGATTCCGTTCGAATGGAACTGTTAAGATTTTATGATATTTTTTTGTTTGCGGTTGTATTTAATGATTATTTTATAAAACGATAAGTTATTTTCCTTATAGAATTCCTCTATTGAAAAAATAATTCTTAAAAAATGACCCATAAAAAAGTATCAACGTCTTCTTAACGCGAAAAAAGCCAATTTATTGCACAATATTTTTTGCGGCATATGTTCCCACCCCTCTTTGGACATAAGTCCTGCACGAAATATGGTCACCCTCATCTCCGAGACTTCGAAGTCCCGAAGCTATATAAGGTTTTGATTTCGGGTTTGTTTTCTCGAACAGACGTCTGTCTTGCGCACGCGGTTCACCATTGTGTCAATAATAAATGTTTGCGAACAAGACTCTCGCTTTACTCACAATACATATTCATCGATGATACATTTCTACGGGATACCCATTTATAAATATTCTATCGCGACGAATACGCTTACTTGTTACACATAGGATATCAATTAAGGCATTTATTATATTATATTATATAAGTGTGATAATGTGAATCGAATGTTTTTGAAGAAAGCATTGAGCGTAAAAATTTTAATTATTATATTTTTCGAAAGGTTATATGGTGTTTATATAAATGTTTATGTGTTGGTGGTTATATGAATG
Organism: Hydropsyche betteni; assembly: GCA_028571205.2. Taxonomy (NCBI): domain Eukaryota; kingdom Metazoa; phylum Arthropoda; class Insecta; order Trichoptera; family Hydropsychidae; genus Hydropsyche; species Hydropsyche betteni. The sequence continues at coordinate 1,954,063 of JAOXNN020000037.1, read as the reverse complement.
TTTTGTAGTGATTGACCTTGTAATTTTATTGTAGACCATTATCATTTTTGAATGAAGTTATTTTAATATATTTTAACAAAATATTATTCACCTGAGTGAACTGATTATTTTGAACTTCACTATAAAACTGCAATCTTTTTAGATGGTGAATGACGCGGCAATAATTTCTGAAACTTTTCCATTAATCAAATACAACTTGCAACCGAAACGTTATCAGATTTTGACGTATTCCAAACCAAAAGTCATCCTTTCCTATAATATTTTAACTACATTACACTAAAATTTTACTAAATTTACTATAAATCATCCTCAAACACACCTCATTAATTATCACTTCAGAGATAATACACCGGAAATATACTTTTCGCGATTTATTTTGGTGTGGAACTTGTCATATTCTGAAAACTACTTTATAAAACTAACTTTTACTTTATTTTGTATCAAACTACTAATACAAAACCTTCATTGATATTTTTAAGATAAATTGTGTACTTTTATAGTTTTCGCGATGTATAACAATTCATTAGACTACCGCACAATTTCTATTGGTTCGATTGCAACATCAAATAACTAAATTCACCTACCATAGATCTGCATGCAACAAATACAAAACACAAATCGGCCTGGCAAAAAAAGGGCCAGAGTCCCGACACTCAATAATATATCACGCGCAACCGTAATGCACCCATGCCCAACACCATAAATTCGACCGCTCATTAACAAACCACTCTTTATCAAATTCGGTATGCATGCGCAATCGAGCTGCATACAGCCAGGGGCCCTTTCCATCCAACAACGAGCCCAGTAATTAATCTAATCCGTCCCTTTTTCGAGGAGTCTGCCCTTCGGCCTCGCGGTCGGCACGGTTTTTGCCCGTGAAATATTCACCTGCGGTCGGCGCAGACGAGCTGTCCGAGGCCGGTCCTTTACTTTTTTCCCTGCAAAGGGCTACGAGTGGCGAATTTACCGCGGCTGGGGCACTCCATTTGCGAACTTTCGCTGTGAACGTGATGTACTGTTGGGCGCCGGCTAGAATGAGGGGTGCCGTAAAAACGGCCGAGCTAAACGAGCTTTGAAAGCTTTGAATTAATGCGCTTAGTGGAGTTTCGTTTAATTTTTGCATTGTTATTGAGTTCGCTGAAGTTTTCGATATCGCATGATGATGTGGGTTTACGTATTTAGTGCTTTGAAAGCTTTGGTTGATGTGCGTGATGTAATTCATTTTAATTTTTGTGATTTATTAATTTGTATTGAATTAATTATGTGTATAATATAGTTCAGAATATGCAAATGAACCGACGTTCTCATATATATATGCTATTTCTCAACATTCTCTCATTTTCAACTCGGAAACTATGTAATAGACCGTCAAGTTCGCAACTTCGCTTGCCCAGCGCAAAGACGATCTTCCTCCCTCATCATTTACATAATGATCCAATTATAATAAACTTCAAACTCATAACCCACTTTTCCCGAGGAAATTTTTAAACCATCGCCCATTCGAAGACCGACCACCGATCGATCCAAACTATCCGATCGAAGGCTCGACTCGCGACCGCCCGCCTTACGACATCTCGCCAGCTAATCAAATTACACAGCATCGCCCGAGTTTGAGGAACCCTACACGGCGATAATTTCGAGTGACGTTGTCACCGATTGGCTGCGAATAGACACGGCCGTCGACAAAAGCTCCAGCCCATTGTAATGCTAAGTATCTGGTCTGTTTTGGCCATTGTTCGCCGACGACGCGGATCCTCGGGGAGTTGACGGCGACGCTTCCGACGCCGCGTTAATTTACACGTCTCGATCGTGTTTCTCAAACGTTCATAACACGACCGAACATGGCCATCAGACTGTTGAATGTTCGGCTAGATTGGACGAAAAGATTTGGTCTTGCCTTTGGGAATTTCGGTGCGTGTTTCATCGTATGAAATCTAATTTTTGTTTGGTATTTACGTTTGGGGTTGATGTAATCTTTTTTTGAATTGAGTTAATCTTTGAAATTGTATTTTATGGCGGATTTTAGAGTTTATGTATGTGGATGTTGATCTATTTCACTCTTCATCTATTCGGTGTAGGCTGGTGGTGTGTTTGATATTTAATTTATTCTGTTTGTATTTCCGAAACGTTCGAAATACAACCTAATACTGCTATCACTTTGTTAAATATTCGATGATCGAATTATCATATTCATGGGCCTACATGACATTTCAGAAGTTTCAATTTTTCTAGAAATTTGGCACATAAATGAAAAGGTCAACGCCGTTTCGGGATTTGTCATTTATAAATCAAAATATTTAAACGAGTCCAAAAGTAATAAAAAAAATACTCAATATATTCGAATTATCGAACGCTTGGAAAATATCTGAATCATTTCATAAAGCTCTAATCGCACGCGTTTTTCATCCATTAATTATCGCACACACCTAACACTTTCAAAACACACCCGTAAATTCACAAATAGCCGACACTAAATACGCTCGTTTTATAACCGTAATTAATCCGGACATAAATCATACATTTTTCAAAAAAAAATAAAACGCAAATGCCAATTTACAGAAGCCCCTGTGTAAAAATGCGAAACGAAAACAAACAAAAATAAAATCACACACACCCAACAATCAAAGCACGGTTTCAAATATCATTGGACCGCGTATGAGTGATTTATTAATCCAGTGCTGTGACGAGCTGCGGGGTGAAATAAATTTCGCAACGATCTCCATTAGTCAAATTTATTAACGGAACTACAAGACAACGAGATCGCACAATAACATTTCGTCAATTCTATGCATTATTCATAAATATACGCGTACACGTGGGTGTACATATTATACATATAATATAATAGTACGTTTGGTTGCGGACAATGAAATCGCGAAATTAACCTACATTGTTACTTGAATATTTAATTTTGATGTGTGCGACCTTAATGGATTTTCAGAATTTGTATGTTTTAGTGTTTCGTTTTTTTTTAGATAATTGTATCGTCCGTAGTTTAAAAATTAAATTTGAAAATAGATTATTATTATATATCGGAATAAATATTCAATACATATAATTAATTAAGTAATGTTACAAAATCGATTGAGGATACCGTATAAATTTCCATACATTTGAAGAACAAATATTTTGGTAAATAAGCTATTTTGTTTGAACGCAAGTTCGCGTATATCAAACACAGCGAACAAACAGGATGATGAGGAAGGACGTGACATTCCATGATTTGAATTTCAATGAGATGTTGATAAGAAACTTTGATGACGTCTTTAGTGATGTTTTGATACTCCGCAAAGTACACTTTTGAATCATTCATGTTACACAGAAATCCCTATTTTGTAACGCGTAGACCTGAAAATAACTCGAAATAAATCACATCCGCATAGTCCACAATTAAAATTATTATTATTTCTAAAATATACAAAATATATTTTCGCATCTTAATCTGGATCAATCGGCGTGTTTTGTATGCGCGTCCGTGAGCGCGGCACATCCCTCGATTTATCACATTTTTCAGCTGAAGAAACGGATTTTTGCACATGCCGATGGGGATAATAAGCTCCATTTCATATTTATGAAATATTGATAGATGGCCTATTCATCATCACGTATCACGACCCATCGTTCACGTTATAAATCACCGCTAAGCCGCGACGAATTCCCATTCCTATCCGTAAAAAGCCATTACGTATTCACGTTAATGCAAACTCGGAATCATCGATGACAAACGTAAATTTTGATTCGATATTATAAAAATATTATATGCTAAGAACATGTGTGTATTACCGTTGAAACCTTTTTTAAGTATACTTACTGAAATTGAATTTTATATGAAGGTCGTAATCGTTATAGAAGGAAATTTTTCCTTCCACTATTTTTCATACTTTCAATATTATTTGATAGCAAATTTTCTTTTAGAAATTTTAGACATAATTTAGAAAACATAACGATATTAATTATATGACACATTAATTTAGAAAACATAACGACATTATGATAAGTATACTATTATTTTTGTGTTGATTTTTCAAATCACCATATTATTGAATATCAAATTTACATAGATATTTATCTGTATTCCACGACGAATTGTAATTTTCAACAATGATTCTATATAACTCGAAAACACATTATTATAGATTTAATATAAAAATCACATCTAATTCAATACTAAAAAAGTTTCAGCATCAACAAACGTTCATGAAAAATAGCAATAATGTGGCAATTATGGTTTTTCATTCGTACTAGATTGATCGTGCTTTTCACGTCTACCTACCATTAATATATGCGATTTCTATTTCAAATGCGTTCAGTAAATTGAAACGCTAATGTGTATTTTGGCCAAAAATAAATTTACGAATGTAAAAACAATCGCCAGTTGTTTTTTTTTTTTTTTAGAAATGGGCTCACTTATCGGCCGTCACGTTTTTCGAAATCATTAAAATATAGAAAACCTAAGCGCGAAATAATGAATCCCATTTATATTTTGCTGTACGAAAGGATTATTTCCATGGTAAAAACAAATGGGGTTTGCGGTGATATTTATAGCCTTTCGAGCAAAGTTAATTAGCCTTATGTTACATGAATTTAATTGCATTAATACGATTTAACGTCTTAATGCTTAACATCGATGAGTATTCGTTTCTTTGATGTGCAATGCTTTTTAGATATCTCTCATTATTTTTGTGAGAATTCATTTAAAACTTTATTAAAAGAATAACTTCAACAACAAGGTATAATAGCAGAATCTTATACGGTAAATCACATCAATTGAAATTTCGATTTGGAATTACTCACAAAATTAAATTTTCGGTGTAAATCAATTCATAGAACACTTTACAACTTTATTCCATTATAATATCTATGTTGATAGTTCAGTTTTCAAAACACACTTAACAAAATGAAACAACACAAAACGGCAATCGGCAATCGACAACCCGACGGATTCTCTCCGACGGACAACTACTTTGCCACCCTCGCAACGAAGCGACTCGCTTTAATTAAAGCACCCTGAAAAGACTAGTCTGCCAGCGCCTTTTCTGAAAACTTCCACAAAATCTTTTGGAAAAAAAATTAGAGGAAACGAACGTCGCGACCGCCGCGAGCCACTCGGACAGATTCGGTTAACTGTCCGTGCAAAGGCCGCTAAATCACCGGGGGTTCAGCAAATAAACTCAACTTGTGCTATGTGCTATGTATAAAATATGTTTTGAATCATTGATCAAGAACATTTGGTCGATCTGAAATTTATATGATTTATAATAGTTAAAATTTGTATTTAGCTTTGTAATTATTTTCATTAAAATGTATTTTTTATTTTTGTTCGAATTTTTTGGAATAACTTTTCGTTTGGAAAAGGTTGTTTATCGCTTTACTGGAGTGAATCTTCCAAGGGGTAAGCGTTGTCAGTGTTTGTTTGAACTTGGTCTACGGCTTGATGCTTAACTGTGCGAAAACTTTCGGTCTGGTCAACTGCAGGGCAGAACCAGAATAAGGTTGCATCGAGAACGCGGTCAAGCATACTTAATTACAATGCGAGCTCTATTTAAAAATTTAGGATCACTTTGAAAGTTCTGAAAATAACATAAATAAATTTTGATGAATTTATCTCGAACCAAATGACCTAATAATTGTACTCAATCTTCCTTTCATAAATTACGTCCCCTTATATTCAAAGTTATAAAAAAATAAATTACCTACGATTCGAAAATTAAATTCATTTTTCGGCAAATATTGCGTTACGCGCAAACAATTTAAAAACATTTCAATTTATACAATCGCAAAATAATGAATGTCAGTTTTGCTGTATTTTACATTATCGTTCATATTCATTTATAGCATGGAACTCCCATTATGATCTACATTAAATATATTCCATACATAATAGTTGAAGGGTCAACGATCATCTCATATAAATTTCATACAAATTCCGAAATCCTAAGCCCTTGCAACTACAATAAAATACGTTTCGCTCATAATAAGCGGCTTGAAACGGGTCGCATTTATTTTCGATCAATATCGAAAAGAAAATTTCTCAGCGGCGATAACCCTTTCGCACATTAGCATTTTTATTGGTAGCTTTTGATCCGCAGGTGAAGAGATCAACCTCGAACGAGGAAACTTACACCACCGAAGTAATATTCATAATAATATAATTTAATGTGTACGCTTTGCGGTGATGTAAGCGTAATTTAATGCGAATCCACGGATGTAACGTGCGCGGTCCGTTTTCCGCCGTCTCGGCTATGAAAATCGTGCCCGAATTCCCGAATGTCGCCGGAAACGTATTAATAATAACGCTACGAGATCGTTAAAACTGGAATTAAAACGCTGAAACATAACGGTCATGGGCCTCTGAAAGGGATGTAGAGGAAAATCGTATGATTTGTGGCGACCTTAAATTCGCATTCAGTCAAAGGCGCCCATTTGCATTTCAATAGTGGATTTCGACGCTCCGACTTCATCTTCATATTCCTGTTTTAAATGTTATTATATATTGGGAAAGATAGATTTTTTTTTATTTGAACTTTTCGTATCTTCCTCAATATTGGCCGTCGTCACGACCATTTTCACGGTCGACCGACGTTTCAGAGCCAGTTCGCCTTCTACAGTTCCTTTCGTTCCCTTCCGTTAGTGTCAATCAAGGGTCTTTGGCCACCCCGGAGTGAACTAGTAGTGGTGAAGTTGCTGAAGTATCGACACTAAAGACTTCTTCTTCCGAAGACTTATAATGGATATGAGAAAACTTTACTGGTGCAAGTTGCGCCGAGACATTAAAGTAATCCTGCAAAAGACAGATGCCCGATTAATCTGACATTCAATTTTACATCTGTGTCTGTATTTTATTTTCAACAACTTCCTTTTAATATAAACCTAATTTGAATATAATTCATTTTTTTTTGTTGAAAATAGTCAGACTTTGCATTTTCTCGAACTAGTGTAAAACATGACTGTATAAGCCGTAATTCTCAGGTGTACGTATCACTCTCTAAAGCGTTTTCCACTTTCAACAACGCTTTTTTCGGAGCTGCAAAAGCACGCCCCGCTTGTCCCCAGAAGAGCTCCTATCCCTAAATCGAAAAATTCTAATATGCAGTTATCGTTGGGAGTGAGAAATAAAAAAAGGCGAGTCGACCGCCCGTTTTCCGGTTCCTCTGCTCGACTATGGTATCCACTTCTTCTACATCTTCCTCCTACGCGAAGCTCCCTTTCAGCGTTCAGTTAAAACGATGAACATCTGGACCAAACGAAAGAACGAACGGTGAGCCGTTTTTATGCCAAACTTAAAAAAAGGAACTTCGAGAAAAAGCGCTTCTTTCTTTTACTCATTAATTTGCATTTTTTTCTGTTTTTGCACTTTCATGTAGTATAATATAAATCCTTTCCGCTTTTGAACGTCATAATTGATGTTTGACTCGCGCTAACGTTGTTATTATATTATTTCCGTTTCTTTTGAATCGAGGACTTTTTCTTCATTTACATTCGCTCGCGTTCAGTGGAATTATTCGCGTTTGATTTTGTGAAAACGACAAACAGACCGATTATGAATCAATTTTTTTCTCCGTATATAATTCGTTCGTTTTGATATGAAATGAAATATTTTTTCATTCATTTTATATATAAAATGTGAGTATTCCTTCGATGTATACGCTAAGTGGTACCTATTCATCTAATTGCGTTATTTTCCGGAAAACGGAGCTTTTCCGTGTGTTTTGAACAAAACTGACTTTGAAAGCCAATTCCGAGTCTTTGTCGTGTTCAACACACGCGCAAAACTTTCTAGTTTCATAATTGAATTTTACAAAATCATAATCTCTTAGTTCTGCTTATTTCATGCATTAAATTAAATTTTAATCTTTCTATTTAGAACGTATTTGGATAATCGCATGACTTTTTTGTTTATAATTAATTTATTATAATAGACGTGGATATGAAAATTTCAAATGATTTGAAAGTTGTTTTTTCAAATGAAACGTTATTTTCATTCACGATTTAAATTTGACTCGCTCAACTTTAGTAAAATCGTAATTAGTTATTTAGTTTTTGAAAACTTTTTGTCTGTGGGAAATCGTGGCAAATTTTTTTTTTCAAATAGCTACAGAAATACGACTATTTTCATTAAAAAAAAATTCTATTAAATTTTCCTACAAATCAAAATTTTAGTCGGTAATTGTATGACCAATAACACAAACAACTCAAGAAGCATAACACACATAAAACCCCTTAACAACACATCACATCAAAACTCTCACACGCAACTATCCAAACCCCCTTTGCAAAAACTGCGAAAAGGACTCGACCACCTTCCCCGAAACATAACCGAAGCACACACACACACTGAGGACATTCCCACGTCGTTCAAACTGCCGAGGACTAATGGGACACGAACAAACGACGTTTTGGGGCCGTCAACCCTTTGAGGGCCCAGCTCTCTTTTGCGGTGATCGATCGGCGCCACTTAATGAACGGACCCTGCCCGTTCACTCCCTCATCGATTCGGATGTAAAATCGCTGTGGGGAAAAAATTCGTAAGAGAAAGAGGCCGCAATTTCCCGGGGCAATTGCGTGACACGTACCGGACGATCCGAAAAAGGCTTCTTTTGTCAGCGTTGACGTTTTTCGCGAAAACGATGTTATAATGTTTGAATGGAGGCAAGATAGATTTTTTTTTGATTTTTGGAGTGTTTTTTATGAATTTTATTTGATTGATTTGGTTGTTTGATTCTCGAAAATGTAATTACTTTGATTCAAACGGGAATATGTCCAATTATTTTCAGTATTCAATGAAATAATATGATTATTAAATATTTTTAAATATTTTTTTATTAGAATTTTCCCAAATAATAATATTTAGATTAATTTTATGTCAAAATATGAAGTTTCCAGGTCATCCTTCATTCGTATAAAATGAGGGGTAAACGAACCGTTTGAGATGTTTTCTCGTTAATTTTACGATGGCACACTATTTAAAAAAGGTCGTTTGTAAGCTGAAAGTTAATATATAAAATACGTGTCCCTCCCACTTTGAAATATGAATTAATTTTCTGAGAAATTTCGAAACGGATGAAATAAAATAATTGAATAGTTTTCCGCCTTAACTGTGTTCGGAATATCGGACAGACAGCTATATTTCAAAATTTCTTATTTTTATCGTTCAGTGTGTTATTAAAATAATTATCGGAATACTTTAATATGTGTAAAACTATCAATTTTTCAATTTTTAATTAAGGGTACAGAATGAATTTGATGTAAAAAGGGTGACTTTTAATTACATAGACCTTTGAATAATTATTGAATCCCTGGAAAATAACAGTGTCGAGGCAACTATCACACGATATACCCATCATAATAATTAAAACGATATTCTTTTTCAATTCATATAATACAAACTGAATATGTGATATCATAAAAATTGGTGCATTTGTTTAGATTTTTTTATATCAGTTATTTCGATGAAAGAATATAATATTTTACACAATATGAAAAGCCAGTAATTTAGCTTGTCATGATTGCAACAATGTATTATATATTTCAACACTATCAAATTATATATAGTTCAACAGTACTTTAGTACCTCGTATAAATATTTTCAAAACTTTAAATTTCGTATCACACTTACACGATGTACAATAAACTCACAGAACATTGACCTAAAAGCTCTCATACTCATAGAGGGACGTTGAAATGTTCCACTATATATTTAGATCAGTCATCGTGCTTGTTTATACAAAACAACGACGTGTTAATTTCATGCATACTCAAACTCGTCGCTGAAAAGATTCATATGCAGTTTTTGAAATATCTTCATTATGAAACCACAATTGGATTAAAATAATTATTTAGTAAAAAAAAAGTTTCACTATAACTCGCAAATTGTAATAAAATGGAAGTTCACTGTTCGATTTTATCTGCGTTACGACCTACCATAACTTTCGTCCAGGAAAAGCTCTCGCATAAAACATGGTTATCTCACCAACACATAGTCCAACCAAAAAATTTTCCAGAAACTCGGCGACATTGAACAATTAAATTTTTGATACAAACACACAGGAAATACATCAAAACTTCAGTCTCGGATCGATACGAATCAAATTTCTCGTGGGACGGAAACGTTCTTGATTGTTAAGACGAATGTCAATAGGAGCGCGGGTCGCTTTCGTTCGTCTGTGTTGAATTCACTTCTTGTTGTTTGCCGAACACGAAGATTTGTGCAGAACTATTGTTCAACAGCCAGAATTATTCGGCAACGTCACGGCCCGAATGATTAATGTGCAAATCCGGCTGTTCGATGATGGCGTGCCGCGGCCCGTTTTGAAATTCATACCGCGCGAACATTGTTTAGAAATTTGATAAGCGCTCATTCGGGCTATTCATATTCTAAAAAAAGGCTTATAAACGTTTTCGTGTTTCACGTGTTTGTGTACGTGCTTTTTTTCGTAACCTACAAAATACGTGTGTGTGAGGGTGAGTGAAAAACAGGTGTACTTTCGTCGGTGCGATAAATCATAACACTTGCGCCGTTAAACTATGGGTGTGTTCTACGCGGTCGGTGAATTTTGAATGTTAGCGAAAGTGGATTTTGATTTTATTGTACGTATTCGTTTGCTTGATTCAAATCAGTTTGAAATTGTGGAAAGTTTTCATTTTAAAATTCGTCATGTGCGTTTTCATCGATTAATTTTGTTGATATTATGCAAAGTGTTTAACAGTTAGCGTTTATTGATATTGCGTTGCTTTTTTTAAACTACTTTTGCTTATTAACATTTAAGTATTCATTTGCATATTTTGGCATCGTAATAAAGATTTTTTCAACCGTGTTAGTCTAAAATTTATTTAACGTTCATTATTTATATGTGCAATTATATATTTTTTCGTTTGGCCCTAAAACGATCGGGTTCTATAATAAATTAACATCATTAAAAAAACATAAAATTTTAATAAGAATATAAAAAATTTCATTTTCATTTTAAAATATAATCCTTTTTTTCTTCATATCTGATAAAAACTATAACAATTGTTAGTTTTAATTATTTTAAAATGTCACAACAATTCAGCATATCTTCACATTAAATTACCAAATACGAACAAAAAATGCTAATATTTAACTGTCAAAAATATTTTGATTCTAATTCAAGGTCAAAATTTTCAGTACTGCACATAAAGGAACTAGTATATATTTTGTTAATTTATGCTCCTATAAAATATGTCATAATGTGCCGACACGGAAAAAAAATGAATTAAAATATCCGCACAGAGGGCTCCACATTATGGATACGCTTTTAATATGTCTAAATTTTCCGTCGTCGCGCAGCTTTCAAAAGCTCATCAAAAAAAGATTTTTTTCCCGCCATTGTTGTTGCCGGTCCCCACCACTAAGTGCGCGTTTGAATTATGACGTCAGCAAGCCCGCATTATGAGCATACACTGTACACTCTAAGTCACATATATTTTAGACTTACACATAGATTTGAACTTGTTTAGTATAAGGAAACCTCAATTTTCCAGGCTAGAAATATATAATATCAATAACGGCTCAGGCGACCGAAAAGTGTGTAGAAGAAAAATTCGGTACATAAACTAGTTTGTTCTTCAAAGTCTGATTCTATTTCCTTTTGGGTACCATTTCATGTATTTGTGAATACCGAAATTTCTCGTTTCATTATTTCAAGTTGTCAAATTCATGTAAATGTATGTCAAGAATAGCGCGTACTTTCGAACAACGTCCTTTCTAGAGAGAACATTCGCCATCGTAAATAATTTGAGAAATAATGTTGGACAGACGCTCGCAAATCGAACACAAAGTGCTTTCGTGTGTATTTCAGAAGGATTCATCTTCTATTTGTTGTTTTTTTGATATACGACAGTCGCGACATGAACGTGACGATCGTAAAATGGCCGAACGCGCGCGCGAGCGATTTCCGGCTCTTGAGACGTTTGACAAAGTTCAACTGTCACCGTTTAAATTATTGCGCGCCTTTTTACGCCTGTTTTTCTCGGAAAACACGTCGGAGTTTTGTACTGGAGCAAAAGTTTTTTTTGATCGTAAAAATTATGAAGGAAAACTATAAATTTTGCGCATATTCATCGTCACTTAATGAGTGAAAATCATGTAGGTAGTTAAGTTAAGTGTTTATTACTTTTTTAGCTATAAATCAACGTGAAAATTTATTTTGATTTCGAAAATTTTTATATAAGCAGCAGTCAAACTCAAATCATAAAAAATAAAATTTCTTGAGTATTTCTTGAATTTTCTTCGTTTAATTTTTAATCTAATACAAGTAGAAACTAAAATGAAATTTCGTACGAAATTTAAAATACCACTACCTTGAAACTTTTATGAAAATTTTCATATTTCAAATATGACAAAAGAACGCAAGAAGCTAATTATCTGCGAATAAAAACACATCATTTAATGACACTGCCATGTAATATCATAGAACAAAAAGCATATTCCAAATATTAATATTCATTTAGTTATTTTGATCATCCAGATTCCATCTTGAACGAATTAACATTTCCCATTGCTGCATCTGCAGTTCGCATAGACTTATTTTTTGACACCGAACAAGACATTTCACAAGTCACATTAATGCGTTACGCTGTTATAGTTAGCCAAATCTAGAGTGACAGTCCCCAGATATTAAACAACGTAAATTTTAACCTTATTTTAAGTAAACGTACTTCTCAAATTACGACCACCCAAACTTGTCACATTTCACACTACGACTTATTATATTATACTTGTTTATTACATTACTTAACTCATAACACTCGAAACTTATTGCACTATACTCGACCCGTCTCCTAACTCGAAATATATATATTCGATCCAATTTTGCACATCGTAACGAAATTTCATCACGACTCGAATAATATCCGTATTCCGAGAATGCTATATTTCCACTGCGAGCATTAAATAGTCAACGTTTCGTACGCCAACTATTTTCGGACACGTGGAACCCTGAGGCGACTTTGCGTACTCCTCTCTTAAAACTAAAAAGCGTAATTAATTTCATGTAGCTACGCTGCTGGCCATTATCGTGACCCTCATGAATCCACTAATTATCTGCACTAAATCTAAGCCTAAAAAGGTCATAATTTAACGCATTTTTGTGCCCGCCTTCGTACGATACTGGCCGCTCTCGAAGCGCGTCAAGAATGCAAACAAACCCTCTGCTTTTATATGTAGTATAATATGAGTATTCGAATTAATTATTCGCTTTTTTCACTGCACGCGATAAGCCTTTGTGATAAAATGCCTTTCATAATCTTACAGCTCCGCCATAAATGAACCTTAATTAAGCGACATCCTTTAAATTAAAAATAATCTAATTAATTTTCGTATTATTATATCTTCAAATAAAATCGGACGTATCGTTAGAAATTGAAGATTATTATTTTTAAATTTCATATCCGATTGAACATGGGTTATTTTTATATATCAACAAAAAAAATCTGATTCAGATAGAAGTATAAACTTCTATAAATTTTTGCGTTATAT
>JAOXNN020000037.1:1894834-1930232 GCA_028571205.2 Hydropsyche betteni | reverse complement strand
ACCAAGGCTCTATCACTTTATAGCTCAGAATTTGACATAGGTGCGCCAATTACAAAATTCGAAATATAATGCCGATTTAGTAAGTTTGCTTATAAATGTTTTACGCTGAGTTGAATGAATATTGTAGATAAAACCTTGGAAAATGATCATCAACATATCTACTGCGGAAAAGCTCTGCGAGTGGAAAGGGTTAATCGAACTAAAAGTTTGAGACAAAAATAATGAGCATCTTCAAAAATAGTAAATTTCATAATTTGATCAAATATTTACCACAACGTTCGAAAGAAAATATGTATAATTTATTGAATTTCTATTGTTTCGTGTTTTTTTTGAAAGCTCTCGAGCCATAGTTAAATTTTATGAAGTCTATATTTTACTTTTATCGCAGACGTATCGAATCAACACGCGCTCTAATAATTACGGTTGTTCTCGGACAGTTGTTGCAAAAAATGAGATTTTAATTGCGCTAATGTTTTTGTTTTGCATGTCGAAAGTTTGCATTTTCTATGGCTCGTTTATTATTCTTTTACGTCGAATTTTCATAATATCCTCGGTGGTTTGAAGGTTTTTGGGGGTTTTACGTATATATCAATATATGAATTTATTTGCATCTGTTTTTATCATGTAAGATTTCATAAATATTGTATATCGTACACACATTCTCATACATATAAATCTGAAAAATAACAAAATATAGGCGACCCTCGATATATACTCTGGATACGTCTTTCGTGTAACATATAATTTTTATTTATGGTTTCTGTGTATATATTTATATATTTATTGAAAATCTATCAATTTCAAATATCGTCTAGGTGTGAAATTTAATTTATTTTACAATACATAAACTTTATATAAATTTATGAACCTTCGAAATATAATATTTATTGCATCGTTTTGAAAATTTCTCCAAATTATTGACACTCAATAATTTTCAAACTTTTAAAAGTTTACTTTGAGGGTATTTCAGAGAATTTTCGTTTTGTTAAATTTTATTTCATCATCAAATTCGATTAGCATTTAATATTTTACAACAGACATATTTCATCAACTCTCCGGTAACGTAAACGAAGAAAATTTCTAATGAATTTGTCGACCCATTATTATTTCAAATCTCACTTTTTCTCCAGAGAAACCTATTTTATTTATTAAAACCACAAACTTGCTGAAATATTTCAATTTTCCCGCGAAAAAATACCTCGACCATCACACGCAACTTTTCCACACTTGCGCGAGGAACTTCCAAAATTAACTTTTCCGCGAGTGCACCCGGCCCAGATTACTATCCCTCAGCTGGCTCCCGGCGGATCCCGGGATCTCATATCCCGGGAATGGATCCCGGGACCTGGTCCCGGCCCTCGAAGGGCAAATAGCCGAGGGCCACCCGGCACCCGTCGCACAATGTAAACCTTTTTAACGCGGTCATTTACATAACTTGACGTATGAGCACGCATCCGCCTCTCGGCGCGGCTCTTCCGACCCGCCCGAATTATTTATGTGGGAAAATAATTCGTAGGATTTTTCTCGGGAGGAAATTTTCGCTGCAGAGTTCTTAAAATGTAATAAGTCCCTTTAAAAATTTGTGAGAGAATTCCGTGCGAGTTTCTATATGCGGGTCGAGGGCACGTTTTTTTTTTTTCGGGTAGTATGACTTGATTTTTTTTTCGTTTAGTATGTAAAATAAGGTCAATGGTCGTTAAGACATAGAATTTTTTTAATATTAGACTATTCATTTTGGTTTTTTTCGGACTTGATAATTTACATTGTAACTTTTTCCGTATTTGACCATACTCAATCCGATTTTTTTATGGGACGAACCTAATGCTTTTTATCGAATTTATGCTTATTTATGTATCTATTTTTTTTCGTATATACTTTATGATGAAATTTTCTCTGATAAGATAAATAAATTATCACACTAACTAGTTCATATACTTTTTCAGAGTAAAGCAATTTTTTAAAAAGCTTTATTGAAAGTTTCATAGTAGTAAGCAGAATATTTCCCTAATGTATTCCAAACAAAACACAAAAAGATTATAAGTCAAAACACGAAGAATTTCTCAATATATATATGTATATATATATATATATAAGGGTTTTTTAAAGATAGTATGCTTATATTATAATTAAAATTTAAACTGCGTTAACTAGATAATAAAGCTAATTTTAATTTAAACCGTATTTCAATCGTACGCGTAACTTTCATATCAAATTTATTACGACTCGTTTTCACGGGGTAGCACTCGGACGCATAAAGCGAGAAAACGGGTTGGAAAAAGCAAAGCGGGAGGACGAGTGGGAAAATTGCATAAAGTTTCCATATTAAAAATGAAAATTTCAAGATAAGGGGACCATCTCAGGCAAGGGAAAATTGCCGGCACGTGGAAAGACGTACTGTGAGATTATTAACTCAGATCTTCCGACGTGGAAAATTGACTAACGGATAATAAATAAGACGGTGCATCGTTCGACATCGTAACTAGAAAAAAATAATGTATTTTAGCTCCAATTTTACTCAACAAAATTACTAATCTATTGAAAAATCGAAAAAACGAAAACAGGAATGCATTTTTTGTCCTTTTTTTATTTGAAGTCGAGATTCCATAAAATTTCGCATGAATAAAACAAGGTTGATATGGGAAGGAACTCTTATGAATGTTCAAATAGAACTTTTGTTGCATTGAAAGCATTCGAATTCCACATATAATATAATACAGAGTTTATGCGAAGTCAAATGTATAAAATAAAGCTTTCGTTTGATGATTGTTTCGAACTGCGCATAACTTCTTATCGAAAGCACCCCCTTGCAAACCCTTCGTATCTATAACACCACACAATATATCATATTTCGCTTTAGGAAATTTGGACCAAAGTTCCCGAAGAAACTTTTCACCAATAAAACGAATTCTTCTACAAATTTATTCACATTCAACTTGTAATATTCATTTCAAAAACCATGAAAGTCGTCCGAGCGCTTTTAAAAAATGAAGGACTCACAAGGGCTCTTTAAACTTTCATCCTCCGAAACTGGCCGCGTTTTGAGCGAAAATTGTCGACGTTTTATCGGCAACAGTCTTTCCGTTATCGCCGCATTATTCTGCAAGTGTGATCTCGTCTTCTTTTTCGTTTCTTTACTGAAAGATGGGCGTGGAAGGCAAGGCCAGTCAGAGGGATGGTCCAGGGTGGTGGCGGTGGAAAACAAAGGGTAACAATAAAGCATTCTTGGAGGCTTTCGCGCCACTATAAAAACTGGGCCAGTGTGGCGATGCCGTAGCTTTTCCTTTAACAATTCACGCCGAGAGTTGAGAAAAATCTTTATTTCTGAGGCGAATATAAATTTAGGCACTACCCCCCCCGCAGTCCGTACGCGTACTTACGTTCGGCGAAAAAACGTGCGTACGTATAAAATTTATTACGCACGCTTAAATAAGTCAATAAAGTTGATACTTTTTTTACGGTCAGGAATATGTTTTTATTGTTCTTTTTTCGTATTATTTATATACTTTATCGCGTTGTGTTGACGTAAAAGAAAATTTTACCACAACATTTATCACTTTTTACTCGTCGTTGTTTAGAATTTTTATACGTGCTTACTTTTAGACGGTTTTTCATTGTCTTTGAAAAATTCAAATGTAATTTAACTCTGAAAACTTATTCACGATCTCATTTTAAGTAAAATTATATCTAAACGACGTTATTTAATTAATGATAAAATTAAAATTTAACATGCAACTTTAGATCTAGATAATATAATGTTACTTCTTGAGATCAAATTTAGGATAATTAAATCAAATTTTGCTCCATAATCAACAAAACCACATACTTATGAACGATATAAACATTGTATGATTTGATAAAAGTACTTAACCACACACATAGCTATATCAAATATAAATTTAATTATGAAATTTCATGCTTCGCAAAACAATTCTTGAATACTATAACACTAAAATATCATCATAAACATCGATACACATCATGCATTTCAAATACATACTATACCAGTTATTTGTGTTCATAGACAGCTCGTTAAATTGTCAACATATTGAAATAATCAGACATTTAATGTAATCACATCCAAAAATCAAACATCGCGATGTCAATCAACATCAAATACAAAATTGCAAATTTTGACCACAAATTGCGTACATCGACTGGAGCAAATAACACTTAAAATCAAATGACAACCTCTAACATCGCTTAATTGAAAATATCATTTATATTATGTACAGTATTTTGAGCAATTACTGACACCGGACAGCCGCCGGCAAAACTGACCCAATTATTTACCACGTACATACGGTCCCAGAACGTAATATATTTTCCCGTACGCTACGTATCACAATATTAGCTATGGGGGTCAAAGAACCAAAATTCCCACTCAAAATCTGAATACTCTATTTTGGAAGAAATATTATAATGTAATTATTTAAAATCAATCGTATACAATGGTTTTTTATATGGCATTTCATTACAACTTTATATCCGGATGGCCAGGTATTGACCTAAGGATTAACATTATTTCTCTTTCTTTCACATCCACTTTCTTAATGTTTCATTTTATCTACATATTCTTTTAACTACCTATTAAAAAAAATAACAAACTTAATAAGCCTACTATTTCCGATTTTCCAACAAATCCCCATTTCATTCTGACAAATTCACCTTGAAAAAAGATTGCAAATTTTGATACGACACCCCCGACATAAAAGGTAGGCCTAGTGTACCCTGATGAGTGCGCCATTACCCGCGGGGACATTTCGGTAATTTCTGACCGTGACCTCATACACCTCAAACCCTCGCCCTCCTATCACCACCAGTCATATTTGACGGTATCATTTATCAAACTGTCTCACTTAATTTACGCCCGTGACCGTTATTTTTTTCGCCTTCGGTCTCGTCAGCTTTTTCTTCTTCGAAATTGTATTATTTTATATGTGCGAGGGTGATAATATTATATAATAAAAATAATATGGAAAAAATGAGCTTTGTTCGCGCGATACCCGCTCCGCTTTTTCGATTTGTATTTAGGTGATTGTATGGGTTTTTTTTCGTGAACGAAATTTCCGTACAAATTGGCGATGAAAGGTCCCGACAATTAAGACGGCTTCAAACCTTTTGATCGTTCGAAATATGGGCCGTTAATATGTATGGGCTAGGTTTTGGAAATAATTGAACATTGTTATTAAAAATAAATTGGAATTATTGACCTAAATATAAAGGTTATAAATTATGTATTATACCTATATGTTTTTTTTTCTTTAAGGATTAATAATTTACTCTCGGAATAATTTTGATTTAAGAAATTACTGAATTGATACATGAATAGCTTTCAATCATGTTAAGTCTCCAATAATTATAAACTCAAATCCAATTACAAAACGTTTGTTTCTAATTATAATATTTTGATTTATTTTTCATAAACAATACCTATTTCGATATGAATTTAAAATTCGAAAATATGAATATTGCAAATAAAATTACATTTTTCCGAACATTACGAAATTTTAATTTAAAAAAATATGAAAATAGCTTTTAAATTCATATTTTGAACATTAAGAAAATTTTTTGGGTACACACCCATTAGTGGTGCACCATCAAATCTCATGCTATTTATTATCCGTTTTACACGCTTCAGAAAAAAATACATTTTTTAATGATATTAATGGTTCTTTAAGAGAAAAAATTTAAAAATTTTCTACAGGTGACAGTTTTTCATACAAGGAGAAGGTACAACTTTTTTTTGCAAGGCGTCTCGTTTTGAACTTGGAAAATGTGGTCAGCCGTAGTAATATTATAGATAGTATCCAAGATATTACCACGGCTATTATCCTAAGCCATAATATTTTATCAAAACAAATATTGTCATATATGTACTTGTTTAAAATAATTACAATCAAAACAAGTATTTATTTCGAGTTCAACACCATATAATAAATTAAAACAACAAGAACGCTAGGCAAAAATTGATAACCCTTTGAAATAAGACTCGCAGATTATTCCAAATTCCGAAAAGCTTCTCGAAACGCGCTCACTTTTCAATGCGGCATTTTCTTCGAGACAACCGCGCACATTCGTCAGTCCAAAAATATAATTTTCAGAGCCTTCCTACATACACTCACTAAACCCCGAATTTATCGTCGGCTTTATGACGTTCACACGACGGGCGTTTCGGCAATTAACTCTGAATTCGACCTTTCAACGCTGAAAAACGACGAAGAATCGATTATGGTTACGAATTGTCGACAAGTTTTCAGTGTCTGGGCGCGTGAAGCAATATCGAAGTTCTGCTGTTATACAGTTTAGCTCTCCTCACGAGTAGATATTAATAAAGTTTGACCGTCAGACGTCTTATGTACTACTTGCAAAATCTACAATGTTCCAGTGCGCAGTCCGGCACCAGTTTCTTACTGTGCTACTTGTGACCGTGTGCGAAATTTTCGATATTGCGAACGTCTTTTGTGCAACTTTTCGAGTTCGCGCACTTCAAATATATGAAACGAATGTCGAGGATATTACATGAAATATTATCTGTGGTATATTGTTGGGGTTGTAATTTTGCGATGCTGGTTCTAAATTTGAATAATCACTTGAGTTACTGAAAAGTTATGTGACACATTTTAATAATACACCTAATCCCCTTTTAATAAGAGGGATACATTCCAAAGACTACCGTATAAAAATTGGAGTTGGGTTCCATCAGTATATTTGGATAGAACTTCCATGCAAATATACTTTATAAAAAATGTATAATGTGAACAAATTTCGTGTTGTAAAATCATCAAAAAATATTGATTTTTTTTATTTAATAACTTTAATTACATACAAACGATTATAACAGTATACTGCCCCGTGCAGAATCTTACCATTGTGTCATTAAATAATACATATTTTTGTACCATATAAAAAGAGGATTGGGTGTATTTACAAATGAATGTTGAATTTTATTACTATTCAACATTGCTTTAAAAATATAAAAATATTAGCACTTATGAATTGAGTTATATAAAAATATTCTCTTGAATTTATGTGAAAAAATAAACATTAAATACCATTGAAAAAATTATGTTGAAATTTACATATTATACTTCGTGCGCCTTACGCTCACAAAATGTGTACATAAATTTTATAATACGATTTTGTTTAAAAGCTCTCTTAAGAGTTTTTGTGACGGATTTCATCTCTTGATAAATTATACTTTATTCACTTCCATAATATTACATACGTTATAAAACGTTTAATGTATAAAAAAATTCTTTGCGAGTGGTTACTCCTTTCATTGTAAATTAGGACGACAGACGTCGTTAAAATAACCAGATTATTAAATCTCCCGGAAGATAGGGGGATATAAGTTTCTGAAAAAAGGCTAAGAGGAGTTATCCTTAATTAGACCCGGCGACTAACAAGCGAACGGGAAAAAAAGCACCAACAACAACAACAGCGAAACAAAAGAAGTAAAAGGCAAGAAGTAAGCAGATAAGTAGGCGAATTAAAAACGAAAGTTGTTCTCGTTGAAAAAAAAAACGTCCCGTCCTCCAAAATATGGAGGTTTTGGTTTCATGATATCTTGCGATCACGTAATTATAATTTATAATTAATTTTTGTCATGGGAATACGACCTAAAGGCATTATAACAAACCACCAAAAACAAAATAAAATTTCCATACAAAGTGTAATTATTCTATTGTAATTAAAAAACTGAGCAATTTCATGCACGCTTTTTTCAGTATATAATTAATGCGAAATTTAGAGATGATACTATCTATTTTTTACTTATTTTCATGTTTTCATTCACCGAATATTATGGCTTTCAAATTTTTATAATGAAAATTATGTAAGAAATTCATAGTGTAGGAAAAAGTAGGTCATGTCAAATTCAAATTTGAAAAATGGTAGTCGCCTTAAGTAATATTGAAAAAAATGGGGTCACCGCAAAAAATGTTTGCACACCTCTGATATATAGGAGACACTATAAAAAATCTCACATGTTCGCATACCCCACAAGTATTTGTAAGAAACCATTTTTCTACGAAAAAGGGTTCCATTGATGTTGATTTTCTATTTTAAATTATGATTTGACAACATCGAATCCAACTTTTCTTCTGAAAAGGTTGGCTACTTTTTTAATTCAGTTACATATTAATTTTCAAATCTACCTTTTTTATGACATACACACACACACATATATATTATAGTTGTATAACATATTCAACCGCAGAAGCTTATTAACGTTTCATATTATATTAATTGTCAAACAGAAACTCCTAAAATTAAAATATTTGAAAATTTCAACTGAATATTGTATTTGCTCAAATTTTATTCATTCCAGTACATGCATCTAATTTGCATTTGGCCCCAAAGTAAAAACAAAATATTATTCAATGCTATACAATAATTATGCAATCGCTTAACTACAGCTAACGACTTTTCAGAAACATCCATCGCTCGGACACGGACAAAGCATTCATGCAAACCAGTGAAAAAATACACTGAAATTTTTCAACACGTTTGCCCAACATGGACGACATGGACCGCTTTTCAACCGACTATTTTCCACCGGAAAATTTTCAACAGTATTTTTCTGAAACTCGTTTTTCCACTACGAAAACAAATTAGCTCAACCATCATAGATCCTTATTAGAAAGCAGTTCGATGCGCGATGCCCGTAACGCACTCGAACTGAGTTTTTTCCCTTTTTTACAGGTCCGACTCTCTAAACAAATTACTCGAGGATAAACAACGACGAGAAATATGGCAACAATGAATCTCGGAGCAGGCGAAACCTTTTTTCAGGACAACCGGTGCCCGGAGGGGAAAGATTAATCGCGAGGCGCACCGTACCGAAAAACCTTCCCTCGTTTGTGCGGAAATAAGATGCATTCGAAGAAACTCGACCATTCATCACCATTAAACGATGGATTTTTTCACGGTTCTTTTTCAAAGGCTGGTCCTCCCTCGAAGGTGCGAACCTTCAAAGTCCGCCCGTCAAACTGTTTCCACTTCCATTTGGTTTTCAGGCCGAGTTTGGCTGACATAATGCCAGTCATTTCTTTTTCGCTTCAGACGCCCCTCTTTTGTGCCGTATTAACTTGGGGAGTCAATGCCGCTTTATAAATTATCATTCGGGTTGTTGAAATCGCTTAATTTAACTTTTTATGTAAATTTCGCTTGAACCTTTTTCCCTTTTATGTTTTTTTTTTTTCATGAATTTAATTTTTTTACGAAATATTTCGACAAAATATTTATCGGGAATATTAATTTATGAACGTTTTATATTCAGGATGTATTTACACATAATTTGTACGAATCAGCTTAGTTTGGCCCAAAAACGTGCTTCAGACTTTGTATACAATAGAAATTTCGCAATATATAAATAAAAAATATGTTATCTTATTAAATTTAATGGTTATTCAACATGGGTAATAAAAAATATAATATTAAAGAAAATTTTATGTGGTAAAAATAGTTGAAAATGAATAAAATATACTTACAATTAGATTTTTCACATTTCGTGTATTTTCATATTTCCAAAAACTTTCACGGTAAATAACACAATTTATTTTTATAATATAATATTTTCACATGTTTTTAAGTCGAATTTCCCTCTTTCGAGAGGTTACGTTACAAATTATATACTTTCGAAACATCTCTGCCTAACATTATCATTCAAATTTACGTTACGTAAAGCGCTTAACATCGTTTATTTATTTTTATGTCATTACTCAAATTTATCGGAATGTTTTCGAAAGAGAAAGAAAAAAATCAGCTTCATTATTTGCTTTTTATCAGACTCTTCGCAAAAATACAAGATTTGGAATTATCATTTCCCGTATCAATTCTTTGTACGCAACATTCGAAAATCCTTCGCGTAGTTTGGACTCGAAATAAAATAAAATAGAAAAGCGAAATATGTGTTTCGTAGGCTGATAAATCCATTGAATGGCGAGTTTGGATTTACCTTTTCACGTTGCTCAAACAAAATTTATTTAAACGTGTACACCGGAACGAAAGAAAGCGTACCGTTCGGTTCGCAAGAAAATGAAGAAAAAGCGAAAGACGCAGAAACATACACACATATTCTCGGGTCCAAAAAGAAAATATGTTTCCCAACACGGAACAAAGAAATAAAGAAATACCTCTTCGTGAATTTCTTGTCTGAGGGTTTGGTAGTGTAAGGGGGTGGCACAAAGTCAACTGTGAAAATTCTACCACGTAATACGTCCCGGAGATTGCGTGCCGTAGAACGTGCTGTGGCCGAAACATTAGTTGTGTATTGAGAAAAATACAAAAAGTCGCCTTGAAATATATAAGATTTTTTCCTTTATTCAAAATATATATTAAATATAAATATATACATCGATTAGCTTAAGAAAATAAACAAACAATGACTTAATTAGTTGAACTTTGAAGTTCGACTTATGAATGAATATAATGAAAATAATTTAAAACAATCACAAAATAATGTTAAGAGATACGAATCAAATATAATAATTGATATAAAATATTTAAATCATTAACGTTTTAAATTATATAATCTATATAACATTTCATAAAACAAAAATATATATCATTCAAATTTATCTTATACCATCATATAATTCAATCGAAAGTTGTATACATCATTTATTATTTTATAATTTATAATATATTCATAATATGTACAACATTCAATATAATATCTTTTGATAATATTAGCTATAAATTTCCTTAATTTTAACCAATATGGTTAATGCCGTTTTAATATACATAGTAACTGTTTGTATAATAAATTAAACTGAAACGTTCTCTCTCACTAAACGCTCTCTCACCCACGTTCGTAATCATTATAGACGATCGAAACGCTTTATTGTCAATTGAAACGAAATACAATACTGAATGAGTTTATACTTTTGTGTTGATCGTGTTATAATAAAGAACCGCAACGCACGCAATCACACACGCTTACATATCATATAGTACATAGAATACATACAAAATTTAACACTAAAAACGTCTCAATTATGATAAAGTAGATTATGTTTTTTTTTATATGAAACGAATTTTAAAAATTGAAAAATCGTCACAGCTTACATTACATAGTCACTCTATTACAGTATGGGGACCACAATAATGGGCACCAACAGACACGCGTACTGTATACTGTTAACAGCCGAAGACGAATGCGAGCTTTCAGGAGGCTTTTCAGGTACAACTTCTTGGCGATCCTTTGTTGCCAGCGGACATTGAACGATGAGGCCCGGCTCGGGTCCTGGTTTGGGCGTTTGGCCATTCGGTGGACATGCCGCATCTGTCAACATCATCGAATCTATTAGAATCAATCATCTACCATGATCGAGTACAGGGATAAGGATTATGGATTCGCGGCAGTTCGAATAATCGGAATCGATACGTGTAAAAATGATTAACTATTTTGTTGGATTTAAATCGAAAATACGTGTTTACTGACCATCGTGAACGTGGACAGTAATAGTCGCCTGTTTGGCATTCGATGGGACACAGGAATAATTTCCTGCCGCTTCAGAAGTCGCTTCCTTCAGCAATAACTCGCTTGTGAAGGGTCCTGATGATGAAGGTGATGCGGTGCCAGATCCAGCACCGGCACCGATAACTTTTACTCCGCGAGCTTGATCATAGTTGATCATCCTGCTTCCGTGGTACCTGAAAATATACAAAATCAAAAAATATTATATAATGTGTTAAACTACCGACCTTTAGCCCTAAATAACACATAACGTATTCACGTCACACGGCACCGCTTTTCGCCTTGACACATCATCTTTTAATACTTTAACCGGCATATTTATAAAAATTTGTCGAGCAAAAAATGAAGAAAACATCGCTGAAAGTAAAATTGAATACGTCAATTTTGCTTTTGGCGCATACGTGTGAAATAAGGCAATATGCGAGAGAGCGCGTTGCGACACGCGCGGCAGCCTTAACAGTTTAAAAAGACATTATTCAAAGAGATAAGAAGGCAAAAAGTATATGAGGGGGCACACAAAAAAGCCATATTTGTGTACGAGAGTCGAATCTGTTTACGTCGAGTATGAAAAACTCGGAAAAGTTGGAAGAAACTCGTTACCTTATACCAAAAATGCGAAGAGACTGCGTAATGATATTGGATATCCGATTTAATGAATCCGAATAATTTCGAGTTTTTATTTTGTTGAAAAAAGAATTTGAGTGGGCTGAATAAAATAAATAAGTAAAGTGGTGAAATTTTTGGTTTTATATTAATTTTGATCGTTAACAGCTGATATAACAAACGAAAACTTTTAAACAAATACATACGTGTTTCGACCTTAATGCTTTTATTTTTCCACATTTAGAAAACAGATTGAAATAACGATATTACGAATCTAAATTACACAAAATCACGAATCGTTTATATTGAAAATAAGGTGAATCGTAAAATACAAATCTATAACAAAAAATTCGATATTTCATTTGAAATACTCATCATAAATCCATCATAAAATTTTCGTCGTGAGTAGAAAAAACAGACGCGAATAAATTAATAGTTAAAAACTTGGAATAAAATATATACATTTTTTTTTTATTACGGAACACTCCCAGATGAAAATTATCATATTTTAATATAAAAAAGTATATTACTGACCAGAATACATAAGATGGAGACTCTGTGGCCGCATTAAGCTTACAAACGAGCCTCAGCTCAGAGCCGCTTCTCACGTGCAGATCGGGCGCTCCTTCCACTTCGGCATAAGCTTCTGTTAAAAAAAAATACAAAAATAGCTAAAAATGAGAACGAAGCTCACACAAGCTTATTTTTTATTTAGACTATATTATGTATATACGTATAACAAGAAATTTCACTGTTTAGCCGGGTAGCGCATCGAAAATATCCGCGGGCTGAACAACCCAGCGTGAATACTAACTCGGGGCGAAAACCACCCACGGCTCAAGCTCAGTACACGGCTCGATGACGTAAATTTTACATAGAATAATACTCGGGACGTAAATACGTATCCGTCTTGTACGGAACGCGAGATAACCCAACTACGCCTCTGCGAGAGCTTTTAATTTTTAAAGTCCCCGGATGCGCGATTTCGTCTTTGTGCCGCCTCCTGAATTCGCAGTCGCTTTGATGTCTTAACGACGTTTGATTTTTACGAACATGTACGTCTTCGGAATCTGCTTATGTCGAGCTTTTGCCGTGGATTGAACTGTTCCGTTTCTACGGTCTCGGAAGCGAAACGTGTTAGTGCTTGGTACGTTACTCCCGCTGTAGAAGGCAAATATTTATAGTGAAATGCAAAGTTGCGCAGTTGGCAGCTTAATCGACCGTTTTCTATAGTCGAAACGACAAAACAACAACCGGAACCGAATCCGTAAAGTCATACCGTAATCGCTTAAGTTGAACATTCTATTCGACGTATCTCGCTGAGGCTGAAACATCAATTGTTATAACTACCGGTACGGCGGATTTGATACACTCGCACTTTCAGACCACATTTTAAATTAGGGGGTTAATAGCTGCGATAAATCGAGGTTGAGCCACGAGAAAATATAATAGAAATTTTGAAAGGTTTTCTAAACAAAAGCTAATTCCAACGTTTAATTATTGTTTGCCGTACAGCCGAATACGCCATGTTTGCTCAATTTTAATTTATTCTCCTACTATATTTTACTTCTATGTCCTCCTTTTCTTAATTAATGAAGTAATTATTTACACGAGGAGAACGCGAGATTCGAGCGCGCCCAAAATTTTCGAGCCTCATTATCCGTTACGTATGTTAGATATTCTCATAATACATGTTCAAAATAAAAAAATTAAAAAGCTGCAGAACAAACTTAGCATATGCATATTATAACGACGTGCAACCACCGATGCTTTTGCAGCACGGGAAGTTCATTTCTCAAACATCGCATAATGCATGAAACGCGGCTCGCTTTCAGACATGGAGATGGTTGCGGTCATATCTCACGTACTTGAAAATAATCTCGACGTGTGCATATTGAAATGTCCGTTTATTTTATTCGTTCGAATCCAAACGAAACGTGCTACATTTTAATAAATCTTGATACTTATTTTGTACGCTATCGTCAGATTTTAAGTAATCTAACATAAATAAAATTAATAATTCGTATGTGTTTTCTGCACATTATTATAATGTTTTACGTACCTACGACTTTCAACTGAAGCAAAATCGAAGCTGGAGGATGTGTGGATAACTGGCATTCGTAAAATCCTGCATCCTGTCGTTGCACGCGGCGCACAAGCAACGGCCATGCTGCTGGCACGTGTCGTGCATGCCGCACTATAAAACGCGTATCGTGTGAGTACGTGCCACTGCCCACGGTTAACAAATGATGGTCCTTTTTCCTTATCCAGGATACCTGCAAACAAGCAATTACAATTAGTGGAGTCAACGTGTACACAGAATTCGAATGAAAGAATCTTTGTAACGAAAATTTTGTTTATATCATGTAGACTACGGTTAATCATTAGGGTATGCGCCTTTTGATATAATTTTTCATGAAAATGAAATAAATTATGATAAACCATCACTAAAAGAATACATTATCATCTTGGTAATGTATAACAGTCACAGGGCACTATGATAGAGCCCATGCCTTTTCTCCCTTAAATAAATACCACTTATCAGCTTTAGCTTACGCTAGAAGCACTTTCGTTCGCGCGGATATTTATCGCGCATACGTACCAGATGCATTTTCCCGATTGCCCATAAAGAAAACAAGCGTATCTAAACACACAGACATCCCTCAGCTATAAAGGGGAAAAAGAAGACCGAACCGCCCATACGGAGCTCTTTTTCGCATATAAACTCCTCAAATGCCGGTTCTCCGCTGCTCCAGCGAATTTCCTCCAGGAAATAAACTGAACTGTGCTTTGTTGTCGCGTTTGAATTTCACTGTCTGCGTCTTTTTCGTTTTTATTGACGACTGACCGAAAAGCTATAGCGACCGTCGTAAACATCCCTCGAATATTGTTCGTTGTCTTTTACGGTGTTTGTGTGCTCGCGGGGGCTGTTGTTGCAGCTACAATGTAAAGTGGGTTCATCTGTTTCTTTTGTATTCCACGTAGTATATAGTTCGAGATGACCGATTTTCGCCATCTAATCGTAGCACTCTTTGTATGGAACTCTAAAAGTGTGTAGCGAATTTCACTCAATTCGTTCAAGTAAACTCTTTGCGCTGGAAGTTTCAAATTTTTGTTTTATGTGCACAATTTAGTTTCGTTGGAATGACAATATATGATTGTTCATGTAAAAATATATCATTCTGATATTTTAAATTTAACAAAATTTAAATAATCAAAATATTCCACGTAAAATATTAATTTGAAAAATCTAAATTTGACTTTCGAAATACTTCAAAACTTCCGAACCCCTTAAAGATATTTGCGTTAGGACTTTTCGACCACAGCTATTATCATACTTGAAAACCCACTCAGCCCACCCCCAAAGTCGACAATTGATCAATTCATACCACCCAAAAACCGATATAGGACCTCGAAGACGTCACACGTGAAATATTCTGACATTTTCGGAATCGACCCGCCCGCTAAACGGCCCATCAGATTCGCGCAAAAGGCGATCCTATGGCCGATAACAGCGAATGTACACATTGGCCGGGGGAGCGTTATTCGCTCGCATAACCGTATTTATTTTATTCAAATGAGATCGCCGTCGTAAAATTCGTACGCGGCGGACACGAAGGATTATTATGGAATCCCGAAATTGTAATATTCTATCCGCGACGGGCGCATCGGCTCGGGAAACGCTCTATATCCTTTTTCCGGCCAGCGGACACACAAAAGTCTCGTTTTATGCGACAGATAAGAGGAAGCGAATAGTACAAAGCGTATATATTAATATGAAATGCTGTGTATAAATATCGCCCGCTAACGGTTAAGTCCCGGATAAAGAGCTGAGTTTGAAATTCCGGATTCGAAGGATATAACAGTCCATAAAATAACGATCGCTGTTCCGTTCGTTGTCGTAGCGTGAAGTGTTCGTTTTTCGTTATGTCGGAGTCCTTGAATGGAATTCGCAACGGTTTGTACGCTTAACGAGAAATATATGTGCTGTTTTATGCCGGCGGAAAAAATTGGAATTGCGATCGTAAAATGATTATTTTGAATATGTTGGTGAAATAACTTATTGCGATGGCTTTCGCATTAATGAAATATTTATTAAGTGAAAAATTTTTATGTATGATATTTAAGTAAAAATGTTAAACGGTTTTTCAAAAATAAACCATTTCGATTCGTGCCAACGTTTCCGGGAAACGACCACATTTTCATTAAAAATCTATTTCAGAATCATATTTTTTCGTGCTTCGACGATCAAATCGTATGAAGCGAACCGATATTTTTTTCCAAATCACAACCAACACTCGACATTTTATCAACTCTGCGCGACCCCCACACACCCCCCAAACATAAATTAAATCAGGCTCAGCTTGAAACACATTCCTTACAAATCCACCCACACGATTCCGACAATCGTTAAACACACGCGAAGATAAGGACCCGCATACGCAATCGCACCATCTCATTTAGCGAAAACAAATTTTATCCCCCTCGTACATTAAATGCGCGCCCCCCACACAGCCTTGTACCCCTCGGCGCGTTATATTATCCTTACATCGCGTTCACTTTCGGGCGACTTGCGCGGATAAATAAATAAATACGAGCGGCCGTTAACAAATGGCCAATTATTCAGTGTTATTTATTTTGGCACCACCCCGTCCCCGGCCGCCCGATATAATTAATCTGATCTGGTCTGCATGGGCCGGTTCGCTTTTTACAGGGGCCCGCGAGTGCGCACCGCAAATGGCCGCCATCTTTCTGGCCCGATTGCCGGTTTTCGCTTTTTATTTCGAATTAACGCGGAACCCTCGTCGCTTTCGGGGTGTTTTTGTACCTCGGGCCATTATTTCGATTGGAAATTTCGGCGAAAATTCCGAACCAGAGCCTCTCAACTACAATATATCTCCGCTATTTGTACGCCAATATAACCTAACCTTGCCGTATCCAAATTATATTTCGACCGTCTAAAAGCAGTCGAATACATGATTTAAATTAAATATTATATTCAGTTAACATACCAATAAATATAATCCAGTGTTATTATTGTTAAAATTTTATTTATGTCATATACTACATTTTGATATAATCTAATTTTATTTTATATAATTTAGATTTTAAATATGATAAATTTTCTATTTATATAATTTCATTCATACCGCATTTCTCTATGAGTCGTACCATGATTTTTTTAATATTCATGAAATATAAACCCTACTTCAAAAATAAAACCCACTGACAAACCAAACAAAACAGCTTATCGTAGGTTAGGTCCCATTTTTTTTTTATTTAATCAAAGAATCACATTATCTAACAATCAAAAATTTTCTCTTGTGACCGCACCAAAATTAGTTATACCGTTTATTAGACGGATTTCTACAGAAACAAAAATCGTCTCTGAGTTATTGAGAAGATATCTATTACGTTTTTTGGCACTAAAAATAAACATAAGACCTCTTTTATTGTTAAAAAAACACTGTATGTAATAGAGACAAAATTTCAAATTCATTATTAGGTCAAAACTAGAATCGAAATCATATTTGTTAGACTATTTAAAAATATAAACCAAATACATACAGTGTGAAATGACAAAGAAAGCTTTGAAATAACCGTTTTAAATGTTTCCAAAAAGATTTAATCAATTGTTAAAGTTTCCCATGTCATCGTGGAAAATATTTTGGAATTTTCTTTTTCTAATGTTTCGTTTCGTTTCATGTAGACACAGAAAGATTATTTTGTTACCTGGTTAAAAAAATTCAGGTCAATTCCGCAGGTGTTGTTTTGTAAATGATAAATCTATATTTCATTTTATATTGTCAGTTGCATGATTTTAGTATGAAAAGGTATTTACGTTTGAAATATTGTTTCGTTATGTGTCTATCTGCAAAATAAATAGCAAAAATTTGTTCAAAACTTGAAAACATTTTGTTTGGATATAAAAACGCATTTATATTTTCCCGATTTTGTTAGAAAATTGTGATGTTTTTCGAAATGAAAACTATTTTCAACCTTAAATTAAAAAATTGCATTGGTACTGCCGCCCTTCACAGTGTATTTTTGTTGATCGAAGTACGCACTACTTTAATGAATTACATTCTTCATGGCACAGAACTTATTTATCTTGTACATGTTTATTTTAAATTTAGGTATCTTCATTTGTATGTATATCAAATTATCGAATTTGCAATCGAACCGTAAACACATTTTTATATAAATCCAAAGAAAATAAACTTCAACAAAATTTTAAAACTGTTTACTCAATACAAACATTACAAAATGATTCAATCAAAACATTAATTACCAAATTAATTAACATCAATTACACAAACATTCATTAATGAAACATCAACACCGAAATAATCTTATCAACACACACGCTATTCATTTAACTTGAACACATTCCGAATCAAACCTAATAATCCTAATGTGACAAATTCGCTTCCATCGCATGTACAAAAACACAATATTCGCCTCTCGTCTGACCCACCCGATTTCCGACATTCACGAACAATCCCTTTCATTACATCCGACAAAAAGTGAACACACACACACACACCCTCCGGCCCGATATAACATAACACCGACATCACAGCGAAGATGACCGACATTTTCGGCCCATTGTGGCGACGTGTGCGATAGAGACTAAGTCACGGCTCCGAGGCATCGGTCAAACGAAATATTTACATGGCCGAGGATAAATTACACGGAAATGCGAGATAACCGATACGAACGATCCTCCGGCCCACACGATGGCCCTTCCCGCGGGAAAAACCGGGAAAACCATGGGAAAAACTGGCCATTAGAGATGTGGGTGTGTGCTCGTCTTCTATATCGTATGTTAAGTTCGCGTGTACGCGGCCGTGTGAGATGGAGCCCATTATCCTTTTTGTGTATGTGTATATGGAGAAAGAGGGTAACTTTTTCAATATACCTAATCTAGAATCGATCGGCGGGTCTTTTCTTGCACACAATATGTACAATATTGCCGGAAATTCGGCTTTCGTACGTTGTTAGTGTGAGGACGTGTCTTTCTCTCTGCGTTTGTGCGATATGTATCGGTGTTTCGATGATCGCGTTTTGATTCCAGGTGTAACATGTGATTTTCGTGTACGGTCGTAAATGTCGGATAGATGTAAATGCGATATGATTCAATTCGGCTTTGTGTATGCGATAGTTTCGGAAAATAACACGTACGTGATATGAATGATTCGTTTTAATGTCTCTTTCATGCGATCGATTGAAAACGAACGGTTTAAAAATCAATTTGATTTTTTCAAACAATTTATATGTGACCTGAATATCCCTTATATATAATAGCGGATTTCTGTGTGTTTCTGTCCGTTTGTCTGTCTGTTCGATGACGTTCGCGACTTTTTTTATTATTTTTTTTATGTTGATGATGATCATATGTCGTAATTGTGTCAAAAACAAATAAACTGGTTTTATTAATTAAATATTAAATATTCAAATCGGTACACGTTTCGAGTTCACACAATCAGGTTTTCACATTTTATCGTTTTCCGCTCCTTAAAAAAACCACACCCGATGTTATTAACATCGGGCCTACATACTAGTTTTCATATGAAATTTGATAAAAAAAAATTTATTTCCTACCCAACCACCTGTTCAGAAAACATCCCCTATCCCCTATATATAATAGCGGATATCTGTCTGTGTGTCTGTGTGTCTGTAAAAATGACGCTCGCGACTTTAAAATGATCGACGATCGTTTTTTCGAAATAAAAACCAGAATTAAAAGCCAGACCGGATTCGAGCCCGGGACCTCTCGACGTTAATCGAGCGTTCTGACCACTGAGCTGTCTAACCCTTGGCGATTTTTGCTTTTTTTTAAAACATATATTTAATTATTTAATTAATTAATTAATTAATGGCAAGCTCGATAGATGTCTCTGATAAATAATTGAATACTTAATTTTGAAAAACGATCGGGCTTATATGTTATACATGTATCACCGATGACAGATAACAAATGAACTATTTTGATTTTATTAATTAAATATCAAATATTCATCGGGTTTTCACATTTTATCGTTTTCCGCTCCTTAACAAAACCACACCCGATGCTATTAACATCGGGCCTATATACTAGTATAATTATATTATTCAAAAAAACGATCAAAATATTAAAATACGAAACACTCACCACGGCTGAATTGTGTTTCCTGATGACACATGGAAGAGTAGCAGTTCCTCCGGTCTGAGCGACGACCACTGTCCCATTGGAGGTGACAAACTGGCTACCGGGTGCCCCAGAGCCTCCGCCTCCTACCAGGCGGTTGCTGTCATCGCCTCCACCAATGTTGCTGTTGCCACCAGTACCACTTCCACTGCCTATCGATCTCTTGTGGACGACGCCTGTGAAGCAATAAGATGGTGATCGATCAGTTTCGTCGAAGATCTATTCGTCTTTGTGATGTTATCTTGAGTAATTGAAAGATCGGGTTGAATGGTTGGGATAGAATTGGGATATTGAAATTTAAAGAAGTTGTTTTTTATTTGTATTTTTATCGCAATGTAATTATGTGATTCGTGGAATTATTATGTGTGTTTTTGGACAACTCTGTTGAATCGTGTAAATTCTATACAGTAATTGGTCGAGTGTGAATCCGAGCGAACTCTACACGTGTGTACCTCGTTATTTTGAACTTCAGTTACACGCACTTGACATTTCCTATTTTCAGCATGCACACTGAAAATATTATGAATGCCATTTTGCTACATAACGAGAAATTCGTAATGTGAACATATAATTGTTGGTAGTCATTTCACACAAGTTTGGCCAGTAAACTTTCACTTTGATATTTTCTGAATTATACATTACCTCAAACTTTTTTCAATAAACTTTTCGAAAAAAAAGTTTTCTCTCCATTCTGAACACACTTGACGTTTCACTCTTTCGCAACATTATTCAGAACACTTTATATAAGCTTCATTATATTCTACAGCGGGCACTTAAAAAAAATCGTTTACATACGACGCACGTGTAGCGAAATAAATCTTTCAAAACACACATTATACGTACAACGTTATACATGATACGGCACAGTCGTTCAACTGAAAATATTGAATTTTTCTCCATTCGATGCATGTCGAACGAAATAACCGTTCGTTAGCACGATCGACCGACGGAAAACGGCCGAAAGGGCCAATTACCCTTAACAGTTATTATCCCGTAACAAATAATAGAGCACCCCCCCTCGTTTTATTCAAGCGATATCCGTACGAAAAATACGATACATATGGTCCATATTTGCCTTTATGGAGAGGAAAAAAATTATAAACAGCCAGGCACGGAGAGAATTCAACTTTGCGTACGCGGGAATTTATTGCGCGCACGTTTTTGCATATACGCGATCCGAAGTAGGTTTTTCGGCTTTCTACTACGCACAGTACACGTTTTCTATTTTTTCCCACCGAAACGGCAACAGTTTGGGCGAACGAGCGAGATATTTTCTCTAAAAACAATGACAAATGAGAACCTCCGGGGTTGGTCTTTTGCGTCCGGGCCTTCGTGAGAAGAAAGTGACCCCGCTTTCCCTAGAATATTTCGACAAATAATAAAGGGAATACCCTGACCGAGATAAACCGAAAGTGAAAAGCCGACAAAAAAGCGGCCGACGTATCCTATTTCACGTCTTTTTTTCGCGTATCTTTTCTTTTAAATTCAACGTCTCACTTTATCCTCTCGTTTATATGTGGCGAAGGGCGCGGAGCGATATGTTATTCGGAACATGCCCGAACGCCGCAGTCAGAACATAGTATTCAACATTAGCATAGTTTGCTTGCATATTTAAAATATTCTATCATTTCAAGTGTTCAGCGATCACATTTTATATTAAACTTTTGCACCTATTGGATTTTCTTATTAAATATATAGGACTTCAAATTCAACATATTCTCTATTGAATCCGATATTTTAATAATGCTAAAGCGCACTGGACGGGTAGGAATCGGATCGTATTCAAAACGAGATATTCAAAATCACCCGAAAAGCTGTTCTAAAAATCTTTTCTACCCATCTATATATTTACTCTAGCTACGCAGTATAAAAAGACCGATTTAAAACGCGATAAGCGATTCCTTTTAAAGGCGAATTTTTTTTTTCTTCTTTCTTATCCCTGCTGCCGTTTTATTCACGAGTCGATCTTCAATTTTTGACCGCTCATATTTTATTCAGCCGTTTTTCTTCGTTGACCCTTTCCCCAGCAACGACCTCGTCTCGAGAATAAATGAATGGAACGCCGAGACTTGTTACATACGACAAACTCTCCATCTCATAATTGCGCATTCGCTTTTGACACATTTCTCGCAAACGCATGCGGAAAGTCATAGGTAACAACGTTCTATTGAACACAATTTTTCAAAGGGTTTCTCATTTATATTTTATTACTTGAGTATTACAAGAAATAAATAAATACTTTCATTATGAGTCTTCTTAAGTGGTTCTGATAAACAATTTCGAACAAATTACGAATATAATAATATATTGATTTATTTTGAATACAAATTTAACATATTAACACGCTCGAACAATATAATAACTCGGGCAGAACTCATCAAATTTTTTTTCGTTTACCATGCCAAACCACCCACACAACCCACCCAGCACTTTCAACACGCCATTAACAACAACACCCGCAAACCCGATGAACTCCGAGCCGACATTACACGCATACAACCGCCTCCGTTTTGCGTCATCCGACCGAATTGTAGATACGTTTGTTTTGCGTTGTTTCGTTAACCCTTCACCACACGAACGGTTCGATCGGAATGGCGGCTGTACTTGTCGGTGCAAACGCTCGTTTGATTGATCCAATTAGCCCCGTTTTTGTACAGAACGAGCTCGGAATCCGCTAATCGCGGAACCATTATATTGTGTATAATATAACCCGCGAGGCGCCTTCGCTTTTCGGCGGTTAATTCAATTAACTATGAGCAATATTTGATTAATGATCGACTAGACGGTGTGAGGAGAGAAAACGCTTGCGCTGCTACGACTAATGATAAATAACGCGCAAACATTTAACTCGGGTGATTGATTGCTGAACGAAGGCTTAAATTGCACCGATACTACACACTTCTTGTATTCGTATCGGTGCCCTCGATTGTAAATTTGTTCGATAGATTTGTTCTGAAGGCATCGTGTAAATCAAAACCATGTGAGAAAATATATGTAGTTAAAAAAAATTATAATCTTAAATTCCATTATTAAATAATATGGCAAAATTTTAACACACTGTTTTTTACTAATCACTGAATTCGTACGATGTAGAATATAATTTATTTAATGCTTAAATATTTCAATCCACGATTATTTTTTAAATCCTTGAAAGTTTTTTTTCTGTAAAAAATTCTACGTTTTTATAAACCTTATCTTACTGTAATAGATATTTCATAAGTTTCTTATATTGATTATAATTTTGTATGAAATGTTTAATCTGAATCTCAAAATATTTTAAGTACCAGATAAATTGAGATTCAGGTGTATGTTATGTAATATTTTCATATTTAAAGTGGGATCGTTGCGTATCCGCGATAAAACGCTGTGTCAATAAGTGCGCGGAAAGCACAACTTCTAAACTAGAGTAAAGCAAATAGACCCGAACTCCGACATTTGCCTTATAGCTTTCCGCCATAACTACTATGACCATTGTACCTGTATATCCACTTGAAATATGCACAGCACGTATACCCTTTCTATCTCATATTTTATTTACAGAAGTTCATATTTTTATTTTGACACTGCTGAATTTCAAATCCACTCAATTTTTCAAGGATTTCCTAAAAAAAACATGAAATTTATAGTCAGTTTTATTATTCAATACGACCTTGATATATTTTATTTAAAAAAAAAATACATTTTCCATAAAAATTTAATCAAAATTTTGAACAAAAATAGAAAATATTTTTAATAGCCAATTCATGCGAAACTCATAAAAATTTATGAACTAAAATTTTCATCAAAACCTTCGATTGGAACCGAAATAAAAATTCGAAACATGTGAAAGCGATCTTTCCACGTGTACGAAACTTTCAACTTGAACAAATCACGAACCATCAAGTCAAACAAAAGATTCACAGACAAAACCTTTTTTAACTAACCACCACCGATCCGAAATTTACGAATGCAAATTTTTTACACGTCTACGGATCGAAAGTCACCTTGCCCGCTCGTTCCGCTCGGCCGACAAACGAACAATCGAACCGCTTTTTACGACCACATCATACGTTTTTATTTCAAAAGGCCGCGTCCGAATTTAATTAGATTCCCGATTCGGACTTCCATTGTCGCCGGCCATCCTCCGCATCCAGAAAATCGGGCCTGCTGGATGAAAGTTATCGTATGGTCGGCCGCACTTAATCAGCCCCGACACGTGTAACAATAAATTCGCTCACGTACACCGCAAGGGTGTGGGTGGCTGAAGGCCTACCGAAAATGTTATCTGGAACATTTTTCATATCGGAAATCCGAACGCGGACAGCCGAAATCACCCGAATATGAAGAGGGAATACGTGCGATCCGCAGCCTGGGGATTTTTCCGGGGATTTTCCGCGATCGAATTGTGTTTTGGTAATTTTCGCGGGCGTAACGGCGTGTGTGCTTCGATTATTGGGGTGGTTTGCAATAGGTTTTAAAATGAGAAAAAAATTGGGGTTCGATATTGTTGTTTTCGAGGATTTTGCCTTTTTCGTTTTCGTTTGAAGGTTTTTATGTGGTTTTTCTATATTATTTATTGTTACGTTTTTGATATTTATTTTTTATACATCTTTGAAAATAATAATATTCTCCAACAAAAAAATCATCGTTTTAATCTTTTAAATATTATATAAATGAAAGTAGATATTTTTGAAGTTTTTATATGTTATAGGGCTCTTATATTTCTGAAAGGTTTCAGTTTTGTTTCTGAATACGTAAACAAAGCAATATTTTCAATCAAATATATGGACGCTATACTTTTCAATTGGAGCATATTGAGAATCTCCGTTTTATATTTTTAGGATTCATGAAAGTTCAAGGAAAGGTTCGAAAAATCTAAATTCCTTTTTGCTTTAATGGACTTTCGACTTTACTCCGATCGTTCGAAATTTTCTTTTATATCTTTACGACGTCTTTTAAAATTTATTTAACCATTTTTAAGCCCCTTTTTTAAAGATACGCAACGATAAAAACATGAAATTTTGCATCATTCCCCGTATTGCAAAAAATCAAACATTTTGTTAATGTAAAACTCATTACGCTAACTAATAAATAAAAAATAAACAAATTTCTTATCATTAATGATCGAAAATTTTCATATATCCAAAAAAATCCAACAAAACTACTTCCAATCCATCTCCCCTAAAAGCCCATACAAAAATATTTTCACATCACCATAAACACGTCAACAAACAACACCGTCATTTCAATCGCCGATATTGCGAATTTCACAAAACACACAAAAACAACCCTTTTAGAGCCGTTCATATAAAACGTGTCGTTCTTCCGGAGTACATACACATAAAATTTTTATCATTACAAGTGGGGCGTCCATTGTCTCACGACGAGAGCGATCGTCGAGATGGCGAGGGCGTAAAAAATATTTTTTTTCACATAATGCAATATTTTTTGCTCACATAAGGACGCACGTATCTTCACGCTCCTCCGCCACGGGCCAAGGGCAATAAAAAGGGTAGAGGTCCTGCGCCCGTAAAATAAAACGACCGGGGCGTTTCGTCCAGTTGAAAAATGCACGAGTCAGTGGGCTTAAATACCCGGCGTTGGAAGAATTTTCATGTCGAATAAAAAATTGGGAATGTTTATGTCCCGCCCGCGAATAGACGGATAAAGGAATAAAGATGCCGTTAACACGACGACGCATTTTCGCGCTGTACCCTTATTTTTTTGGGGGGTCGAAGGGATTGGGAGTCTTATGAATTTTGCCGAATTTTTGTGTTAGATGATATTGAATTTTTTATTCAAATTGAATGTTCGATTTGTTTTATGTGTAGTTAAATTCGATTATGGTAAATGAAGAACTAAATTAATGACGTGTCTGCGGCGTAGACTGAACTAAAATCGATTATTGAATATTGTTTTGTCAATCTAATACGAACCATCTATTTGTGAAAATAATTAATCTAAATTAATTGAAACGGATTTTCAAATTAATTGTTCAAAATGAAACAATGTAAAGTTTCAATGAAAATAAAAAGTATACTTACTATTTTCAGGATGAGATGTCACTACGACCATATGCGCCAAAAGCGCCACAACTAGTATAGTTAAATTTTTCATCGTTTATAAATTTGCATGTCACATTATTCAACTGCTTGAAGAGAAAATCAGATGAATTCTTATAGTCTCTTTTGTGTAATACTTCGGGTTTTCCACGACTTCATATCTGGAACAAATAAAAATACATCTCAATTTATTATTATTATACAAAACCCAATTTAAATCCAAGCTCTAAATTTATTCAACTTGAAACGTTGACGCAACAACAATTGAATTAAGCTCTTTATTTGCGAATTATTTTAAGCGAGGACTTCCTTTGCTTTCTTGCACATTGTTTATTCAAATAAGCGAACACGGGGAAAAAATGAAATCCCGACTTAGTTACAGTTCCGTTAAAGCATTTATTTTTTAAAATTGATAAAAAATAAAAATGCCAGATTCAAGTAATTTTTTTCCGGAATTGTTACTATTACAATTGTATAATCGAATAATATTTACAATTCGAATTGAATCGCGTTTTAAGGGGGACGTTTAAATTCCTATGGAGTCGTAGACGAGTTGCGAACGACCATAATTGAAAACGAGGATTGTTTACTGATCTCAAGTGGAATTAACGACCGGACTTTCGTTTTAATTGGCGAAATTCCGCGAATTCTTCTGCGAAACGTGTACATCGATAAACAAATTTTTTCATGAATCAGACAAACGAAACTTCCTTTTCAATTTATGAAACTGAAGATATATATATAATATTTTCGCTGTGGTAATTTCAAAAATTCTATTGTGATTAGAATCTCATTTATTCGATCCGTTATTCAAAATCTTAAAGAGACAGTGCGATTTCAGACATCTTCTCACAATTGTTCTCAGGTATTTTCTTCGAAGACATACCAGACACGTTGGAATGCCTTCACAAAAGTCAAAAACGTTTTCCACCAAAGAATACCAGCTATTAAAAAGCATATCGCCATTCGTTTGCACTCTCCGACTGGAAATTCGCATTTATAATTCATACAAATCGAAGCGTGTATAACGAGTATAAAAATTAATTAATTTTTTATGAAAAAAATTTCGGCTCTTAATAGAAATCCAATATTACCGAATACTACATTAAGTATTTATTATATCGTTTACTTTTTTTTGTATTTTTCACGTAATAAATCAATAAGGGGTCTCCCTGTAGCGTATTCACGCCATAAATCAACAAATACCCGTAATTATATAAATATAGCTTAGTATGTGAAGGGTGAAAAAAATTTGCGGTCAACGCTTGACTTAATGTATAGAAATTGAGTTATGGGAAAATTACGAAATAAATACTTCCATATTAATTCAAATATTTTCCACCATCAGCAATTCGTATTCAATAGAAAATAAAATTTAGCTAAATATAATAATGAACATGTTTTTCCAATACCCAACAACACTTAATCCAAAATCGATTCCGTACCCAAATCCAGTTACCAAACACAAAAGCACACAATCCGAAACAAACGATGCGCATAATCGCAAACGACAAGCACCGACCAATCGCAGATTTACCAATCAACGATTATATTATACACCCAGATGATCATGAGGGCCGTTCCAGGGCCGCAGTCCGTAAATCCGGTGCACAGGGGCGGATGCGCTCCGCCGCCGTTGGGGCCCTTTTATTGCGGAAGGGGACCGACTGGAGCCCTGCAACCCGCCCCTGAAGATTTATGAGCGACGGGTTTATGAGAGGCTGCGCCGGATTTCGGGACCCACCTGTACGTGGAGTTACTGTGAAGTTCAATTAGGTGTCGTTTAGGGTTGAATTCGTGGGGTTGAATGTTAAGCGGTTGAGGAATTTTGGTGTGGATGATTTATTTCACGGATGTATTGCGTTTTGTGTTTTTTTTTTTTTTAGGAGTTTTCGCTTTTTGTTGAAAATTTTGATGTATGTTATTCTTCTTTATGTTTCAAATATAAATTTTTTTTTTTTATTCTTAACTGTGATTTATTATGTTTTGATTGGTATCAATCTATTTAAAAAAAATATTTTTTAAAGATTTTTAGCATAGAAAAATAATTATCTATATTTTGTCTCAAGAGGCTAAACGTTTTTTATCGTTGAAACTTAGAAGGTAATTACTTTATAATGTTTATTTAAAAATAAAATTTTCTTACTTTTTTTAATCAAAGTACATATACTTTCTTTTTTATCTTATATAAGATTTATGTCAAATTGATATCAGAAATACCATTTCAGTAATCTTTTTCAATTCCGACGACGGGCGCCTATTGTCTCGTATTTCAACCTTATACAAGACAGATTTATTTTATCCGTAAAACCTTTACGGAAAAAACTTATATATATATTGTTCTTTTAAAATATATCGATTCTAACTCTTACTAGTAAGGTCAATGTAGAAGTTAACTCGAGGGAATTACTAATTCTCTAGAATATAATAGTTCAAACTGTTAAAGGAACCTAGTGTAGTAATATGTTCACAAATGACATTTAACAAAACCTAAATCTAAAATTTATGTTATAATAAATTTATTGTTGGCAATCTATTAAGTTTACACACACAGTTAAGACAGTTCGAACGGAAGAGCACCACCATATATCATGTCTGAAATATTAACTCGTTGCTTACATTGAGAACTCATTATTTTTCATCGCAACGAAACGGAAAGTCGAAATTACAATATTCACCGGAATTTAATTTCAATGAGACGGCAATTTTTCCCTGCCGGACACAATTTCCAATTCTTCCGCATTGTTTTATTTTCTCCTATCATCGATTACAAATAAAAGTCGCTAAACGAACGTGACACGAGAACGCATGGAACGAACGAATCATATACGAATAAAATGGAAAAAATTGCGTGGCTTTAAAATTGCTTATAAATATTTATCAGAACACGCGTATATTCCGTGTGCGGCCACAGAAAAGAAACGGCATTCCGTGTTTCATCGCGGAGTAGGAGAAAACATAAATTTTCATTCGGCGTAATGTCCATCAAAAATTGTTTAGGCTTTTTGTGAAAGGAAAAAGCTTCGACGTTCCCTGTTAAAATTTTGGGCTAAGTGAGATAGTGCAATGGTGGTCGATAACCATCGAAAAATTTTTTTTTTGACAAATGCATTATTTATATTGGTAAAAATGACATATCGTGTTATTTGATTTAATTTTCTTATATCTAACATTTTAAATTTTATTTTTATGAATGAATAAAAATTTCAATACAATCTTACGTATAAAAATAGTATTCAATTCGTCTTTAAAAAAAACAACATTAATCCTTTGAATTCGAGCTGTTTTCATACTTTCAGTTCTCGTCAATTGGATCAGAAACGGTTTTTCACTCAATAAAAGGTTGCCGACCACTTCGGCACCCGAAACCTCTAAAGGCCCAAAGCTTTTCGGCCGCTTTAAAGCTCATTCTTAATTCCGAGTAGATTTTCCATTGACCGTGACGTCACGCAGCCCCCATAAAAATGTTTGGGAATTCTCGCGCCGCTGAACGTGCAAAAAAGCCCGACTTATTTATTCCCCCAGCTCGAAGGCTTAATGTCGCACAGGATGTTCGCCTGTGCTTGAAATTTTATATTTTTTTAATATATTTTCATATTTTTGGTCTTTTTATTTGCTATCTTCTCATCCTCTCTCTCCTGAGCCCGGGTTATGACCTTTTGAATATTTCGTTCGCCGCAAAACCGCAGAGTGCTTGGTTTGGCGCGCGTTAGTGTGGGACCGATCAGAAATTCGTTTCATTGTGTATTCATTGGAATTTGTAAAATTTAAATCACATTACCATTTCTTATCTCTGTATTGAATACCATCTTAATTTTTGTACGACGTTGTGTCGGTGCTGAAACAGTTTGAGCATACATTTATGATAATATTTGGCTCATCTTGAATTTATAGTTTCTGTCATTTTCATATATTATAATATACCTATTATTTTAAAAAATCCATATTCTAAATGTAAACGATATTCTGAAACCAATCAAAATATTATATTATTTCTGATTTCTTTGTGAGAAAAACAAAAGCTATGCCGATTTTATTTTTCTAGATATATAACGTTATAAGAAATAATGAGTGCAACTTGACCTTAATATTTTATTCATAAAAAGCTGTAATAAAAAAATCATAGTTCGCTCTATAATTGACTCACTCACAATACGAATGAAAAATATATATACTAAGCATGACCTTCCATTACTACACATACTCAGTTGTACTTGGTTACTCAGTTTCGACTCAAATTGCATTTTTCTTATCGCTAGACATTTCCAAACTAATATAACGCCATATGCCAACAATGTACTAGGCAAACTATTCAGAATATGTATTATGTAAGCACACTTTAATATGCGTATTTTCCAAATCGATCGAACCTTCGAAATCAATGTCAAGCCGCGCACGCATAAATTAATCCATGCGCTGAACTTTAATCAATTTCCATACATCAAAGCGGGCCGAAACACAACATTGCGTGATAACATTAACGCATAATGCGTCCTTGTTAATCCTCCAGAGCCACAAAAACCCTTCTTCGTCATCGTCACGCCCCTATAACCGAGTGAATTTCCCGAGAATTTCTCAAAAGGAGCCGTTACAGACAAAAAAAAATCGAAACAATGGCCCCCATTCAGCTTTACTTCGAGCATCTGGGTTTTCTAGAATCGCCAGATCTTAAACGTGTCGAGAAATCCGAGCTTTCGCCCCTTCGATGAGCTTTCGTCTCGCAGTCGAGCCTTCAGTCTGTAACTTCTGCCCCTATCTGAGCTTTTGATTCTCGTGGAAGGCCCGACCCCGTTAATTAAGGCTGTGGTTCGGCGTTGAATGGTTGTTTAACGTCTTTCGCGTGTTTATAGGTGAGTTGCTCAGCTATATAGTTTTATTATGGACGTTTGTTTTATGCATTTAGCATATTTAGAAATAGGAGGGTGAGAAATAATGGTGTTTCATATGTTAATTATGTATTGTGTTTCAATTCAATACGGTTTAAATAATAATGGTGGGTTTATGCAAAGTCGAAATTCATTATCTGAATCGAATTCATTGATTCGTTTTAATCGAATCAGTTATTTTTCTATAACCTTATTATTAATATAAAATATACACC
The DNA here is from genome assembly GCA_028571205.2 of Hydropsyche betteni. Taxonomy (NCBI): domain Eukaryota; kingdom Metazoa; phylum Arthropoda; class Insecta; order Trichoptera; family Hydropsychidae; genus Hydropsyche; species Hydropsyche betteni. The sequence continues at coordinate 1,898,814 of JAOXNN020000037.1, read as the reverse complement.
CTTAAAATTTTGTTTTATATATCATTTATTGTAACATTATCAACTTTATTTTTGCACAAAATCAGACCATAAATTAACAATTATAAGAATCGCTGAACAAAATTTCAAATAAAATTGAATATTCGGGCCTACAATGGATTCATAAACTTTGCATTTTCTTTCAATATCGGATATTTACTAACATGCATTTATGATCCTCTTTCAATAAATATTCCCTTATGAATATAGTTAACATCGAAAAACCATATACGAAAAATCATACCATTTTCTTATCATGATTTTGGCCGAAGGTTTTCTACGAGAAAAAAAACTGAATCTCATTAACTTTGACATCGTAACATAACTTAAACTCTAAATCGACAGCGACAAACACGGGTATGCTTTCAATGGTGAACCAACGTCGTATCGGACGATCGTACAAAACTGATTCACGCAATATTCCATGTCTTTCAATGTTGAAAACGAACGAATTAATTCGTATACGACCAAACACTAAAATAAACCCCGAAAAATAATAATACGTACACTCTAAAGCGACGCACCGATTTATAACAGTCTTTTATTGACCCGCATTCACAACACGCACATAAAATCGCATATAATCCATTTTGAAAATTTCCATGAAAAAATCTAATAATTTACACATAAAATCTTCAATTTCAGTCGATTGGTGACGAGTTTGCTTTTTATACATGGACGCTAACTCGGGAGCGTTCAAATCTCTACACGTATAAATTTCTTTGTTTCACCGAAAGTTTTTACGCTTTTTTTATCGGACCCTTTTTTTTCAGGACTCGCAGTCCTCGTTTCACGGACAAGCGTGTCGCCATTACGCGAACGTAAGAATTCAAGTGTGCAAAATTGTGAAAAGGTTGCGTCGTCGGACCGTTGGAAAACTCTCCGCCGACCATTTTCCCACTTTCTTTTTTTACCGGTTTTCCTTTTCAGAGTCGGAAGGAAGCCGGGACGCGGGCCTCGACTTTTTCCTCGAAAAGGGGCTAGAAAAAATTATAAAAATATCGAAATGTACCGAAAGTTTCCAAGTCCCGAAGTCTCGCGCTTACGTGACACCGTTTCGAATTCCAATTTATATTTTCGTGCCGAAAGAAATGGTATCTGGAACGTTTCCGGTTCTCGCTTCATACGAAGCCGATTTCCGCAATCTTTTTATGAAAAGCGCTATTCTGTTCTTGTATCAAGCTAAACTTCGCACTATTTCCATCTCGATTTCTATATGTCGTAAAATTATTTTCAAATAGTTCCGCAATGAGTTTGAAATTTCGTTTTACTACATGACATTACATTTATCAAGCAAAATATGGATGGGCAAATATTTTAAGGAAATTGTTTTGATTCCGTTCGAACGGTTTCTTCAAAGAAAGCGTATTAGCAAAAAGCAAAAACCGGATTATATCAATCATAAGAAGACTTATGATGATTGGGTATCAATTTACTATAAATATATTTTAGCTATTCTGATAATTGTACACAATGTTATTATTTAACGTCAATTGAAAAAAAAAAGAAATTTCAAACATCCCATTCTTATTCTACATTTTCATTAAGTTGAATTAGATACAAATACAAATTTTGATTTATTTTCACGATGGCTATAATGAGTATCATACGTAAGTCGCTCATCGCACATGTTTGAGTTTACATATGACGGAGTTTTAAGTTAAATATTGTAATGTCATCATGAAACCCTCGTAGACTGAAAGGTATTTCAGAAATTAATTTGTCCTCTTTGAGACCTTCGTCCGCCTAATATAATATAATACGTAATACCTTTGTCTTAATGTAAAACCCGGGGCAGAGCTTACACCTCGTCCCACAGTTGTTGTGGCTTTCATATAAATATCAACATACATGCACAAACTAAGACGAATCTTATCGCAAATAAATTAATTACACGTTTCATAATAATTCATTATGTGTAAATAGAAAACTTTGCCAAACGAACACGTGCTGATTTTGTGAAGGAAATAGTCACTAATTTAGTAGGAAACTGTAAATGTTATAAGTGGGAGTTTGTTGAAATATTTAAGTAAACGGTGAGCCCGTGGAAAAGATCTCCAAGTTAAAAACTGGAAGGGTTAAATGTGGATATTAAGCTTTTGTTGTTGGAGAAAAAAGACGAAATTCGTTGGAGGCCGGTTGAAATTTTCATCGTTTCGAGCCATAGTTGAAATTCCCTTAGAGCGTCGTCCGTTGCGACCTCAACTTTGCACAAAGACATTGAAGATTCCGAGTAAATTATTAAAGCCAATTTCTTAGACTGAAAGGCTTTACAAATATTTGACACATATATTTAAAAAAATATATTTTTACTAACGGAATATAAATCATAAAATTTTTATGTAGAATTTCCATATGGCAGTATACTATGTTTTCGAAAAATTTTATGATTTAATTAAAGAAATAAATTTCTCAAATCGAAGATTTTCAGGGGTACTTTCAATTTTTATATCGAACCTTTCGCATAAAGGTAATATGGATACATTCGAGATATTGAAAATTTGATAAATGCGAAGGCCGGTTCCCATAAAAATATTTAACCATAAAGCTCTTTTATTTGTACGAAAGCTTTTGCGGTCTCGTTATTAGTGAAGCTATAAAATTTGCTACAACATATACAATAAACCTTTTATTCATTAATTTATTTAAAAAATGTGCATTTTTGGGTGACAATTAATATCATTTCACGTCAATTTTATTTTGTTTGTTTTTTTGTTGTAAAAATAAAATCCCTTTCTGTTTTTTTCAAATTAAAATTTGTTTTTTCAACCATTATATTCCAAAATGAAAAAGTCTTTTGAAATTAACCTGCTTAAAAATCAATTAATTTTTATTTGCAGTAACAATACAATTCAACGTATTCTTTCAAATATTATTTGACTTAAAAAAATACATTTCTAAAATATTAAATGACAAAATTGTTTTTCTATTGAGCATCAGGAATACGCGTCAAAAAAGTAATACAAAAGACAAATTTTCATAAAAGTCACGTTTTCTCGAAGCCAAAGAGAAATTCTTGAGAAAACTCGACTTCTCAGAAGAAGAAAACGCTTGGAAAATTTTCCGCGCTTTCCGCGAGATTTCCTCATAGCATTTTGTCGTATTGTAAAATGTCTCCTCCATTTAGAGCTTCAATATTAATACCGCGAATTCGTAATTTTCGTACATTTAGCACAGCGATTGAAAGATTTACAATTTTTAACATTATGATAACCCAAGCAGTTAATGCACAAGTTGTTTTGTCGGACGAAGTCGTTTCTACTTTACGTGTTGATTTTAAAAAAGGGTTCACATTTATATATCGGATGATCATCGTTTCTACAGTAAGCGCACTTTCTGGTCGTGTTGTTACCATTATAAGCAACGAACGATTGAGTATATGGCTTATTATGATGTGGCTTATTTAGTGAATTCGAATTATTATTTTTATAAATATTTGGATTGCGGAGCATAAAAATTTTACTCTGTTCTTTAATAAATTTAACCAAAGATTCAAAGGTGGGTATTTCATCACAACGGTGCGCTTGTTCGAATAAGGTAATAGTTTCATTGTCTAATTTGGAAATTGCGATGTGGGTAAGTATGAAATCGGCCAAGTCGACAATTTCCAGCCGTTTAATTGCGGATTGCGCGCTACAAAATTGTTCAATGAATGCGTCGAGAGAATTTAAAGATGCCGTTTGAATGGCGCGAAAATTTATCATCTGATCCAAGTACATGGTAGCTAGTGACCGTTTGTCTTGGTATCTATCTTTTAATGCTTTCCAGAGAATTTCATAATTATCCGCGATAGGAGGTATGCCAGCACAGACAGACAGTGCTCTGCCAGATAGCCTTCCTATTAAATATTGTACTTTTTCTGCGTTTGCTAACCTATGGTTATTATGAACAATTGCGCAAAAGTTTTCATAGAACATTACCCATTTGCTGGGCGTTCCGTCGAAGGACATTAGTTCTAAAGC
>JAOXNN020000037.1:1838857-1894734 GCA_028571205.2 Hydropsyche betteni | reverse complement strand
CTTAGCAAGTAACATAGCGATTCGAATCTCAGAACTCTGTTTCTCTGCTTTCGACATTTTTCAAATAATCAAAAAAAATAAAAATAAAAAATTTTGAAATAAAATGAAATGAAATAAGCTTGTACCAATAAATGAATGAAAAATAATTAGCTTGTAGCAATAATTTTGTAAGCGATGTTAGCGTGAATTTTCTTCCAGAATTTTTTGTAATAATGTGTAATGCGAATATTGTGTATTGTATTGTATTGTGAGATAGAATGTGTATGCGGATCGAAGGACCAAAAAATGGAGATGCTCAGGAGCGAGAAAAGGAACTGACCTTGTATAGCTGGTTGCACTTTTTGCGGCGGGATTATCCTCTTGCGGTGCGGGTTTCTTTAACTTTGCGGGTGCGGGTGCTTAATGTAGCGGGGTGCGAGGGATTCTTCTAACCAATTGCGACACACACCAATAATAATACTGCCCAATTCTCGCGATCTCTCCAGTCTTATAAGGTCAAGGAGAGAAGGGGAGCGGGGAAGGATTTAAGTATTGTTGTATTATTTAGTGTGTGACGGCGTAGATGGCGCTAACACTTAATTTATCAAATGAACAGCGCGAGTTTAATACTTTTTAACTCACATACTATTTCCATGTCAACTGCCATTTTAAAATTTCTCATTATAACTGAAATTGTAAAATACAGCAAAGATTTCCTTTTCAAATTTTAAATTATTCTTTAGATATAGGCTTTTTTTATTCAGATAAATATTAAATGGTTCTTTAAAAATATCACAATATAAATTCTCGGACAACGAAGTTTATTTGAGCCATTTTCGAAAGCGACGCGTCATATTCTTCCCAAGTCGTGACAGTTTAAATTATGACAAACTGACTTTTTCGAAACGTATATAATATTCAGATTCACCGAAAATTATTCGCTTAATATTTAATTGGATATAAAGAGACTTCGCTTAGTCTCAAAAAAAAACGTGCCCGCTTTACTGAAGCGGTAGTACATCGGAATTATATCAACCAAACGCGACTAAATGATTTATATAAATTCGAAGGTGACTTTTTTCATAAAAACCATACCAAAAATGTCGAGAAAGAAGAGCGATCGAAAATCGTTTAACTTTTTATTAGGTCACGTAACAGATTTGTTACAATTACCTCGTGTCACTCGTCTCCACTAGGTGTTGGAATTTAACACCTAGGAAGTGAAAAAAAAGATACAATCTCTTCTGTAGCGATAGCTATTGTTATATTATCCAATTACCAATAAGAGAATACTTTAATTAAATCGAAGAACAATTTAGTCGTACATTTAAATTTGTTGTTCATGGCGATAAATACTTTAAAGCCGTTTATGTTATAAATATTTAAACCACGATATTTCACTCTGCTTGACATTTAAGATAATTATAAAATACAATATTATCTTATCGCACGCCAAAATATTTTCCTCGCTTTGTGTTTATAAAGAAATATTTTCATGGAATGAAATTTGTTAATAAATTCAAATATTCAATATTTAACTAATCTGCTGTTTGTACATAAAGGAAATAATTAAATTAACATAACAATTATAATTCATAATACCTTTATACTCAATTTCATGCATTTTTTGCGATATAGAAATCAGTATTTATTTTTAGATATACATATCAGATATTCATACGACTCAACAGTTGAAAATATTTTATGTACAAACGTGACGCGATTTAGCACTTTTTTCCATTATGCTCCCCCAAAAAACACGTACGGAGGATCGAAACGAAAATAAATTTCTCTAGAATATATCATCAAAAAAAATGCACTTCCCTTTTATTGTTGTTTGCAAACACACCAACGTAGCAACGCCGAAAAAAGTTAAAAGACCTCAACGGTGGAGCCGCTTCCAAAGTTTAAAAGGAAAACTTCTGAAGGTGAACATTACCTTAATTTTCCAGTCGCTAACTCCATTCGCCGATTGTCGTCGAGTGGCATACTTCTTCTTCAATTTTTTCCCCTCTTTTTGCACTCGAGACGCGAATAAATTTATTCAAATAGGGCAAATTTGCAACTTTCGTTTAATATTTGTAAATTGTCGTAGGTCGCGAGTTTTAGGGGAGACACAACCGGTAGCGAAGCTACGCTGCTAATTGTAAGCAAACTACTAACTTTGTTACAGGCTTGCGAATCGCTCGTGCATGTTTGTACTAAAAGTTTCAGAATGTGCATCTGTAAATTCGCCTCTATCTTTAGTATCCACTTCCCTTTATGATATTTAAGTTATGGGCCGTAAAAGCGTTTCAGTCTGCGAGTGCGCGCGAGCTGATACTGAATTTTTTAACATGTATATTTTTTCGCCCTTCCTGTTTCATAAGATCGATACATTTGTGTATCGAAAAAAGTGATAAGATCAACATGTATCGCCGTCATAAAAAACAAAAAAAAAACATATTCGCAATATGTAAGCAAAAGACATTGTAAATATATACTTGAGTTGATTTGAAATTAATTACAATATTAGTTACTGTTAGCTTTAGTTGTTTATATTTCTTATTATTCTTGAAATTGTTTTATATAATAAACCTTTATATAATACTAAATCCCTGATTTTGAAGATCCGCTTTTCAACTTAAGCCGAGTTTAGTGAAAATGTTTCAGACTTAGCATGGATTCCAATACAAAATGTAACAAATGTGAGTGTGAATCAAAACTTTACCCTGTAAAACCGACTTTAAAGTCCATTTAAAATACGCTATATTTAAGCAAAAAAATTATTTCTGACATTATCCAAACATCCAGCACATTGCAAACAATAAACACAACCATAAAACTAATCACAAACATCATAACCGAAAGATACTTTTTCGGTCGTATAAAAATATATCACTGAGCGATATGAGCCAACGATAAATACGCAGGCTATTTATTTACCGAATCGAACCAACGTACGGGCGATAATTACGGCCATGTCTGTTTTCTCTTTGATTTCTCGCCGGAAACGGATTATTTTATATATATTTATAGCATATCAGGCGGTACTGTGTGTTCTTTTATCGTGCCCGCCGCCATTCAAGCGTTTTCATCAATTTTTCTACGTTGTCTACCCTCGTCATCGTACGTGCCCCGTCGTTTAGGCGTGATTTCTATAATATATATGTCTAGGCGTGCTTTTGAAGTATTTAGACCGGCCTTCGCGTACCCATCCCTAAAATTGCAGAAAAAATAAAATTTGTCATATTGATTCGTCGATTTAACCTATGTTTCCTATGTACAAAATTTTCCTTTTGAGAATTGATTAAAAATGTTATTCGTTTATCTTCCTAAATCAATGGAACAAAATATTATATTTGCAATCATATTATATCATAGAAAATTCAAAATAGTTTTTATCAAAACAAATTGCTATAACAAACATTATTCCATAATCATGTTTACTAATAATGAGGATAAAGTCTTGTTGAACACAGCAGTTCCCACAAATCACTGATGTTAAGCGACACGTGGTGCGGTTAGTAAATGGATAATCGCACACCGCCCGTAAGTCGTGACCATTTGGCTAAAGATGGTTTCACCATTCAACTACTCGATAAATTCTTTATTTTTAACACATGGATACAATATAAAATAATTTATATGATTCCGATTATTATAAAAAAAATTTCTAGAGACATTAAAGAAACTGCATATTATAAATAAATCGTTTAAATTAAAGTATTTGTGATAAATCATATCGAAAAATATGTATGCTTTTCTATTTTAATTGCTTATTATTTCAACTTTCAAATAAATTCAAAATAAATATCCCATTCACACAATTTAACAAATGAATTATTTGATATTTATAACCGAATCGAACGAAAATTTCGATAAAAACTAAACAGCAATCGCGCTACAATTAACAAATACCGGAAAGAAAAAAAAAACTATTTTGATAATCAAGTGAGTGCAGCGTGCGCCTGTATACGCTGCACATGCACGAACTACAGGCGGGTGTTGAAAGTCATCCGATGGTCTGTCGAGTTGCGGTAAACAAGCGGCGTCCGCTTAGTTTCCATTAGCGCCCCGGCTTCACTCTAATTTGTTTGTTTTGCTGCGATAAAATGGCGGCGGTGCACTATCGCTTAATGCCGTTAATACCCGTGCACGGCCAACTCTCGGCCGCGGCCACTTTTTTAAACGCAACTTAGTGCCGATACACTGGTCGGTTCATTCGCGATCGACCGTCGAAACGATGTTGGGTGGGTGGTATTTTTTTGAAAAGGTTCGATTTGTATGTTTATTGATTGGGATGAAGTGGAATTTTCGTTTGTGGAACTGATATTTTTTATACGGTAATGATTTATGTTTTTATACCATCGTTTGCAATTTTATACCATTTGAAATTTTAATCTTCTTTATCGCATTTATTCACTACATAATTTTTTTTAAGGAGATACTTACTTAGTGACGTCCCGATGGCATAGGCAAATAATTTTACGCCTTATGGTGGCAAATTTTGAAAGGCGACAAAATAAATTTAGTACCTAATAGATATTTTTCTCTATAAAAACATATTCTGTAAAAAAAATTAAATTTTGTGTTTCGGGGTAAATTTACGACATGTAAATGTTTTTTAAAATATCTATTTATAATATAAGTATTATTATTTTTATTTAAAAAAAAAATAGTTTGAACTTCAAACTATATTTCTAGAAAATGCGACATTTTGGGCATTGCCTAACGGCGACACATTGCCTCGGAACGTCACTGTAAATACTCGAACCATAATTTAACAAACTGTTAATCATTAATCGATTGTATAATATCAATTATTTTATTACTATTATACTGAAAAATTCTAACCTGAATCAAAAAAATTACTATGCCATAAAAAATTATTTATCTGGACAAAACAAACGATCATATTATAATATATTTACGCAACTAAATAGTTAATAATCAATACAAAGAAGAATTAATACGAATCGCAAAACCCACCTTGATCAATACTGAAAATAAACCGAGCAGTCTCACATAACACAAAAGTCAACAGATTAGCGAAACTGTGCCGATTACGAGATCAGCCATACAAAATGGCGGCGGTGATTATTGCCGCGCGGTAATCGCGAGAGACGGCTCGACTCTTGAAATTCTTAAACACTACGACCGAAAGTTTCAGAAGCTCGGTAGTGTCGCAGATTAAGGCGTCGGTTTTACTCTCTCACGTACTTAAACTATCCGACGTTTACGTACACGAGGCGTAAGTAATATTATATAAGCACGAGTTCGGGTACGTGAATTCGCGCGCTCGGCGCCGACGAATTCTCGGCTTAAATGGCGGTTTTGAAATCCTGACTCGTTAATTAATGCCGCCGTATAAAACATGCTAACTCCGTTTGAATATTTATAGATCGAACTGCGAGAAGATTTCCACCGTATAATGGATTGTTTCTTCGACGGAAATGTTTGTCGTCGGGCTTCGAAGATGTGGTCGTATGGTGTTGAAGCTAGTTGCAATATTGTGAATTTTATAAAAAAATATGTGTATATTTATAAGATATACGAGTAGAAAATAAAAAAGGATGATATCCAAAACCAAAAAAAATTGATTTGATGATAAATAGATAAGCGATTTTAAAAGTTTCATATAATATAACACATAAGATAATTTTTTCCAAAACGAATTGATGGTGATAAAAACTGGAAATGTTCATCTTGATACAAAAAAAGTTTTTTAAATGATCGTTTGAAACAGATTTGATATATTTGAATAAAGTCAAAAATGTTTTTGTACCTCAAGGCCTTTTTCTTTTGGTACGGTGACGATAACATTATTATTCTGCGGATTCCCAATATGACGTGATCCAAATACAGATTAAATTCAACGTCGAATCTCCGCAAACTCCGTCCTAATCCACACTCGAATATATTATATAAAAAGCTCAATTTCATATCCGAGCTTCCGTTTCTCTTTCTCCCTCGTCTCTATACACACTTCATATATACTTACGCCCCCAATAAATACTTTCGATTCTGTTTTCCCGCGTAAAAATTTATTCTTTCGGCAATTTTCCGGCCGGGCTTAGTTGAGCGCTGCGGAAAATCCCCGTACCGCTTTTCCGTGCAGATAAATGTATATCCGCCGATCTCTCCAATTAATGATTATATTATAATACAGTCGCGGGACTTTTCCGAATTTTACGACAATTGTATTACTTTATCGAATCCGTTAAGTCGTAATTTTATTGGCCCCGTTGGAAAATTCATGGCAGCCCGGGAGCCCGACGGTCCAAAAGTTTCCGCGGGAAAATCACGAAAGGGAACGGGCGAGTTTCGGAAAAGGGGCAGAGCTTAATTTATATAAGCCGCCCTTCTGCGATTTGAGAACCGCTGATAATTTTTATTACGTCCATGAAAACGGGACGTAAAATTTTCGCGTTCGCTTTCGTCGTATGAATTTTTGTTTTGATTGCGTCAATAAAATTGCGTTTTTTTTATACTGTACGTTTCGATAATATTTATTTAATATTTAATGTTGTGTATTGAATTTTTTCGTATATTTAATCAAATTTCAATATTGATGTAAAATATTTAATCAGAATTCGGTAATAAACTACTACAGCTATAAAAATTATGTTGCTACACTCGAAACAATTTTCGTGAGAATTTCATTATTAATTTTCCAAAATATCTTAAGAAGGCAAACTCTGCTGCTGTAAAGATCGAGAAAAATTTACTTTGGGAATTCCTCTCGATTTATTTATATTTAGATATTCGCTTGGGAACCGTCGGCCGACCATTATGTGGTTAGTACGATGCTAGTTCCAGAAACCGCTACTACTCTGTGGTCGGCAAACCTATTCACTTTCTACCCAAATCCACTCACGAATTTATTATCTATGAATTACGAACGAAAATAAAGTAAGAGATACCCAATTTTCCGCGAAAAGTCTAAACCTCGACTTACCAAAGCTTTAGCCCAAGTCTGAAACAAAAAAAAATTAAATTGAATTTGCACAATCCGGGATTTTTCTATGGTATTCGTTACAACGAAACGATAATATAAATAGAGGTTATCTTAACCTTTCGCATGAAAGGCGGAAAAAGCTAGCGGGTAGAAAACGAGACGAGTTTTTTGCTCGATTCCTTTGGTAGTATTTTTTTAGGCGCACAAAAGCTTCGTCATTGTTGTTGACCGTTGTGCGAAAATAGAGTGAGCAAATTGAAGCCATTGTGAACACGGGGCTCTAAACTTTTACCTAAACTCGTGAGCCGTACACGTATGCTTAATATAAAATACTAAAAAGGTAAACAAAGTAATCAGATTGCTTACAAAACCTGTATAAACCTTTGTAAATGTAATACTACATAAATAACCTTCCTTTTCTCTGGATATTATTAGATTCTAATCACATGATTAATTATTAAATTTACCGATATTTTTTTCGTTTTCTTTTGCATCTTTCAAGTTTATTCAATATTTGTTCTGTGTTATTGTGTTTTCTCTGTTATTACATCTACAGTTTCAGCAAATGATATGAAACCTTATGGACGCCCTTCCTGATCCAGTTACTGAATATTTGATTATGGTTGGCATTATGAACCTTAACATAACCTTGAACCTTAACATAAATAATATACTTTCAGCAATATGATGTTTTTATCTTCCATATTTTCGCTAACCGAACACTTTTATTTGTATATATAACCTTCCATAATTCAATTAATAAATATCTCCATGAATAATCGATACAAACTCGGCTTTTAGCCAAGTAGTGCACATTTATAAAATAATCTTCCATAAAATTAATAAATATGCACATAAATTTTCAGTTTTACGAAAGCAAAATAAAAAAAAAAGATTTATATGCACCGAACTTATCTGAAACAAATTTTTTCCCATTTTTCAGCGAAAATCTCAACACCATTACCACGAAAGATACTCAAATCGAAATGGCGTTTAGCAATATCTTACGTATGCGTTTCTTTCACACGTTTTTTTTTCAGTATATTTCGAGATGGTACGCCATTAGGCCGCGTTTGTTGTACGATATTTGACGGGAACAGATGCGCGCATTCATCATATTCGTTGCATACCGAAAGCTATTTCGGGACATTCCCAGAAATATACGAAATCCCTGTGTGAATTGTCAACCGTGACTTGCTCGAGTGCTGAAAGACGATATCGGTTCGTGAGATCTGTCAGGAAATCACATGAATGTCTCTCATAGTTCTCGGGACGCTTTTTGTGATTTGTGGTATTTCGTTCATGGAAAATACTCCTTGGTGTTTTCTTATAAAAATAAATATTTGCGAAAATATCATAGGTTTCATAAGGAATGTATCTATGGCATAATATTATCTGGAATGGAATCATTTTTTCCTTGTTATGACATATGAAATACCTTCTCAGGATATAGGTATTTATAAAAGAGTTTGATTGCTGAAAAATATACCTTGACAATTTGTATCGATTCAATGATCCGTAATTAAAATCCTTTTGAAAATTTACGGATATTTGTATACATACAATATCAAAAAACCCTTTTTATAATCATTCAAATAAAATATCAAACGTGAAAGTACAAAAGTGAAAAAATATATATTTTTTCAATTGAATAATCGGGAAATAAATATTCATAAATTATTTTCTATAATACATTCGACGCTCGGACCTTTATTTAGATATGATAATACAATATTGATAGGTCGCTGAATTTTTCATGCACGAATCGAACCCTTTCTCGTCCAGAACATCTCGACGCAATTTTTCGTAACGATTTCGGGGACCTTTTTAAAAATTTAGACCACACCTTTCCGGGGGACGCATTTTAATTAAAAATCTCATTAGTTAAACAGGGCGCGAAGATTATTCGCCTTTATGAATTCGCCGACCGTTTTACGGACTATAAATGCCGCGAGTAAAGTCGACCGTTTTATTGTAATATATAAAATATCATATTCGTTTTATTTCCATAATTTTATTGATGTCGCCGACGCTTCCGGTCGTTTGGGAACGTTTGACCGTTATTATACGCTCCTTTTATTATCACACTATCGGAGAAAGGAGGAGGAAAGGACCCGATCCGCGCTTATTTATTTTGCGGGCATAAAAATTGCGGCCTCTTAATAGGATTATCGGGGTTTCGTTTCGCCGGGGGAAACAAATACACGATAATAATATTATTACATCCCCCGCGGTAAACGGCGAAATTAAGAATTAATATCGGATCGTTATCGGGCGCGTACAACTAATACTCTCTCTTCGGTTTCGTCCGCGGTGCAAAACCATAATAACTTTTCCATTTTGCGGTCCAGGCCCCGCAGGAGTTAATCTGGGAATCTCCGGGCAATTTTCCGCGATCCCTTCTTCCGCGAAGGGATACACACAAAAGTCGGGTTTTATTGGGCCCCGAAAACAAAAACGCGCTTTGTTTGTTCGATACAAATCGATATGGCGGCGAATCGAATAGAGAATTAGCCGGTATATACATTCAGGTGGATCACTCGATTAATTTTATTTTCTAATTGTTACGATTACGGTTATCGTCTCGCTCTTTTTTTCAGTAGCCGGGCGTTATCTTTCGCTCGATTTCCCCGTTTATCTCCGACTTAATTGAATGTCCGAAATTCGCGAGAGGGACGCCCACCTGATGTCGAAGGTCCATAAACTTTTACTGTCCTTCCGCTTTTCCGAGGGCGGCCTTTCTTTTTCAATGATTCGTCAGCGGCCGTTTCGCGCCCATAATTGCCTTATGGCTATTTATTAAAATAGTTTTCGGATTATGGAAAACTATCGTTGGCACGCGAAGCTATAAAAAAAATGTGATGATAACGTATTTCAACGGTTTATTTACGGAATTCGCTTTTGTGGTACAAAAATAATAAATCTCGCAGATTGCTGTCATATTAGCCAATTTTGCGGCAAATTAAATTCTCTTGTATATTTTTATCATCTGATAAAATAAATTTCTTCATTATTCATTCCCGAACATTGAGACGCATTAATAACGAGACCACTATTTGTTTTAATTAAAATCAGGCTAAGGAATTTTCTCTGTTTAAAAAAAAAAGCGCCACAATCGTACAGCAATTTATTTAAATAATCTAGCGATAAAATTTCTTCATTATTTATTCGGACATTTTAACAAGCACGAACGAAAATCGTATTTGAACACTGCGATTCCATTACGATTCACAATACGCAAAGCACACAACGCTACCGTTGCACGTAATTCAATAATAAAATAATAGTGTATGCCGAACGTGCACGTACAAAATTATGAATTTATCCGCCGCTTTCGCGATCGGAAAAGCGAATTTATATCTGCGACAACTCGAATGTACGATTTGGATGTGTATTTTCGCGATTGTTCGCGAAATTTCACGCGTATTATGTCGGCGGTGCTAATGGCCGCGCGCCTACAGCCCTAATTAACATTGTGCGGACATTAGCGCAATTTCGTACTAGCGGTTCGTGCGAAATTTTAATATTGAATAATAACTGGGCAACGGCGAAGCGGCTCGCTTTTATGGCGCTTTCGATATTGAAAGCTCTCGGGTTGGGGTCAATTGGGAAATGAAAGCGAAGAAAATTTGAAGGGTGCTCGTCCGTTGTTGTTAATTAACCGGAGATGTTTCGTGAATAGTTTTTTATCGCATATTTTTGTTCCGTAGGAATTTTGTTGTTTATCATTTATTTTGTGTAAATAAGAGTCGTTTTTTATGAGAATTGTATTTTAATTTGGGAAAAATTAATATTTAAGAAACACTCGATATCCTTTTCTTGAGTGTATTGATGATTCAGAACCAGAAAAAACAAAATCGGATTTTATGACTCTTCAGTAAGTCTATAATTATTTTTTGATTCATATTGCCTGAAATTTTGAATGGATTAAAAAACCATTAAAATAATTAATTCTGATATTTAATGATCTTTATCGATAAATGAAAATTTGATAAAAAAACTCAAAATAAATTTCTTCGTCTTTGATCTATGTTCAGAAAAAGTTTTTTCATAGTGGATGTTTTTATGGTGTAAAAATAAAAATCTTATGAATAATATAATATAATGAAAGTTTAAGTCCTTCGTTGGATTTTGAGACGACTAAATATAATAAATATCCTTTTATGATCACAAAAATATTCTGAAACCTTTTCATAAGAAATATATATTATATATAAAAAAATTTACTACAGCAAAAATAAGGATCTCAACATAATAAACCATTATCATAGAAAAGATAGACATTAACACAAAATGGCTGGTTTAGCGTTATCGCCTCGCACCCCATCATTTTTAGAAGATTCGCGCCCGCATAATTTATCGACGGCAATTTTTATTATTCGCCGTAGTAATTAGGGTGGATTCCAGGGGGTGGCATATCCCGAAAAACCGAACTCCTCCGTCGCAGTTAAATTGTCCCAGATAAGATAGCGGGAATACTGTAACTTTGCGAACGTGGCGTTTAATGACGTCATCTTCCCGTAACCGATTCGCATGCAAATGTTAATGTCAAAATTCGAAAACGATTCCGTTCCAAAATAGTTTGAATACGTGAAAATTGTCTCGATAATTATACGTTTCCAAATGAAGTATCATTTCAAAGTATACGGTTTTTCATTTTCTGTTTCATAATACAACACTTCAAAGAGAAAATTCGTTTTTATAAATGAATTTTCTCTTTGAAAATGTAGCGCTTCTAGATATTTTCTTGAATATTCAAAATTTAGTTGGAAAATATAAACTTTAGAAAAATCATGGAGAATACTTTTTGTTTTTATTCTTTGCATCATACGTAAGTTAATTTTATAAACTTTGTTGCCGACGGAAAATCTATTGAAAATTTTATATTTCCAATAAAAAAATTTATTCGTAAACTTTAACATGCTATAAAACGAAAAAATTTTATAACTCGAGCGTAATCAGCAAGCGAAAATTTATCGACAAATATTCAGAACTATGCATAACATTTTCCATGTTTCCCTCTGCCGTACGAATACTAATATTTGCCAGCGTTCCGACAATTTCACTCATTTTATAATTTGCAGTGCACTCTGACAATATTAAAAATGAAATGGTAAATATTTTTGAATTGATTCGTTAGTCAACACGAGGCAATCAAAATGCGTAAATTCGCTACGAACCATCTGACAAACGCAGCTATATACCATCACACACGTATGCTGCAAATCTTTTTTTTTTTTTTTTTAATAAAAATTGTTTTATTTAGAAATGTAATACGATATCTTTGAAACGAGAATCTCAAACACATCCCGGTTTGTTGTTATTTGTGGTAATTAATAAGAATGAAATTTTATTAATAAACCCATCAAAATGAGCTTCCATAAGATATAAAGTATTATTTTAATATTATCACAACAATTTTTTATATTCACATATTTTCACGCAAGCAAATATCTCAAAATTGAATAGAAAATTATGTTTACGTTAACATTCCTGTTTTTTACCAAAAATTAAAAAAAAAAACGAATTATCCCTTTTCCTTCCGCAATTTCTACTGAACAAACACAATTTATTAATAAACAACCGTCAAAACCTTGTAACATACTCCGTCAAACCACTACACAAGAACCAACAGCCGTCCTTGGTAAGTTTTTGAATTATAAATACCAGACTACTGATGGACCCAAATTGTATCACGACGACGGACAATGTGTCCGGCAGGGACTAAACTTGCCCTCGTCCTGCCAAAAGGACCTTCGTTCCTCCGGGTGGCGAAATCCACAACACTATCCCGCTTTGAGCTGTCAGTTTGTTGTTCGAACCCCGATTCGAAGCGACATGTTTCAGGAGTTGGTTAGCGACCAAATGTTCTCAGGCTTCGAGGGACAAAATTAGAAGCAGAATGCACCTTTCGATAAAAGCTAGAATAGTTATATAGATATTGGGGACATGTATTGAATGGTATTTTTTCATGTTTATTTTATAATCAAAATAATTTGATTTACTGATGTAGTATATACAATTCGTAATTAAAAACCATTTATTAAAAGATGATCTAAAGAATCCAATTTTTTTGAAAATTACTTTCTTCTTGTTAATGCATAGTAGTAACAAATGAAAAAAAAGAGAATTCATACTTTTTTATAATATCATGAAGACCTTGTCTTGCATTGGACGGTTATATAAACTGATGATTAATTAAAATTGTTAAAGTTTGTTTGTCGTTCGTGAGAGTTCAAGCCCTCTTCTTATTAAATAAAACTCAGATTAAAAAATGTATGAATGAAAAGTATATTTAATAAATCTTCAAATTTTTGCTCATTATATATATAAAGCGAAAATTCATCCAAGCGACCCAAAATATTTTTATGATAGATAACGTAGCAAATCAAATAATCGAGCACCTCCTCAATCAAACATCCACCATACAAATAAAACATGAATTGGCTTCCATTTCATTTCTCAGAACTCATCGATTTTCACCCAAAACACAAAAAAAAATCAGCAAAAGACCAAAAGATCAAAAGAAAAATCTCAAACCAATCCTGCCGTCACTTTCGTTATGCGTCCTCAGAACTATTGATGGTAGACGTCCCGAAGTGACATTTATTAATAATGCGTCAGTTTTGCGAAATCGGTCACGAATATCAAATGGGAGATCCTTCCGGGAATCGTCTATTGAATGTCAAAATATTTGCGAATCAATTAGAGGGAAGCGCTGAAACCTAAACGATAACGTTCAACGGAATAATTCAATATTTGGTTATGGAGTTCGCATTTTGTTTGTCGTCAAAATCGCATGTACAAAAAAATCAAATATTTTTCCGCGGACGTGTCAAACAATGCATGAAGAGTTTTTATTTTTGTAAATTTTCGTTTGCAATTTTCTTTGATAATTACACCGCAGCAATATCCGCATTAAATAACCGTTTGCAATTACACCGCACGGAAATGAAACAAAAACTGCATAATTGCCGTGTGATTTTAGCATGCATATATTCCATGAGACCTTGCATATTGGGTTCGATAGATTCCCTTTAAAAATTTAACATACAATACTTAAAAACACATTTTCATTTTCATACAAAATCTAATACAGATCGGCACAATTTTTCAGCAAGCAATTATCGCTTAAATTTCGTTCAAAACCGATTGAAGCTCCCGCATACTGTTATTACACGAGCGGTGCGATTTTCAGAATTCGAATTCGAAATTCGACCACGCCGGTTTGGAATCGTTTCTGGAACATTTTCCCAGCGGTTCTCAATCTTCTCACCCACAATGCGATCGACGTAATGAGATTATTTAATGGTCCGTTCGCGTGATTCATGGTCTTTCACACGTGGAACCATCGCATGATTAATGGACGATATAGACATCATTGTCGGCAGAGAATTTCGCATTCGTGGAACGATCACCGATTTTATAGGTACCCCATTCAATTTAAATATATACTTACATGTATTGATCGAGATCATATTTAATATTTTAAAAAAATAAATTTAAAAAAATGTTTTATTACAAAAATTTGACAATGATTATAGTGAAAAATTGAACGCCAAATTATTGGTCAGCGTGACATAATAAAACGAAAGGGTAAATTTTATTCGCGTGTTTTTATTTTTTCATACATTTTGCCCAAATTTACATCCTTAATTAATCACACTTTATAAATAGTGACCGAAACATTTGTAATTCACGTAATTTTATGCAGATAAAGGTTAGTTCATACATCTTTGTCATAGGGCTTTATAGTTGAAAAGCCTAGTCTCGAAATATACATAAATATCCATATATTGCATGTATCGCGTCAATCGAATTCCTTGTACAGTGTGCACTGAATTTTTAGTGCTCTCGTATATTGGAAACTATACGGAGCGAGAATATTTATGCATGTTCGAAATTCAGTCGTCCGTGTTACAAGTGTATAAAACGGCCTTCGGAGAGCTTTTGACGCGATCACGAAAGCTTCCATTTTCCCGAAAAGTCGGAAAAGCGTGTGAATCCCATTTTAATTTTGTTTACTTTTTTAAGTGATTGACACATAAATTCGTGTCATTTTTTGTTTTTCGGAAGTTTATTTTTTAATTTTAAATATCATATTGATTTTACATTATGAGAATATTGATTCGACATGGCGGAAAGTGCCGGATGGCAAATGATGATTAAATATATTTTTTTTCAATTTAATAAACATCATAATATAACTTTTTGATTAATGACTGGTTTGATCTATGATTAGATACTGCTATGGAAATAAAACGGAAATATTATATAAATAAGTTTGTATATTTTTATAAAAAAAGGTGGAAATAAGTTTACATTGCATTAACATTAGTGTATTTTTTTTAATTGAGATATATGAAACAAATTCAATTATGATAAATTAGTTTGATAATTTTATTTAAAGAATACTTATCGCAAATTAACATCATACTAATATTGAAATTTATTTGTTTGCAAAATAAGGGAGCAATCAATATTTCATTACGAAGCAAAACGGAAAGCGTTCTCTATGAATACTATAGCCCTGTATTGAAGGAGGCCAATTATTTTCTTAGCCCTTCAAACCAGCCTTTAATCTGCATAGTTTCAAACACAAAACTATAACCCTTTAATTTACATAACAAATATATTCCTGCTAGCTAAAATCATCCCTCAACAACAATATCTCGTATCGTGGAGGCGTCATAACTCAAACTGATAATCCTTATTAGTCTAATTTTCCAACATTTCCCTATCATTCTTCGTTTGAGTGATATATTCGAATGCTTTTTCCTGCTAAAAGAGGTCGTTATCATGATTTTTTACGTTGTTTGAGGCAATGATCCTAAAACTTTTTTATCGACCAATCACTTGGATTTATTTTTTCACATCGGCAGTTTAACTTCCTGATTATTAAAAATTCTTTTATAAATTTTTGATACCGTATTTTTTCTTCTAACTAATAATATTGATCTACCTATATAGTTAATATAAAATTTTTGAAATCTTTTTCATCCTCATATTTTAGTGATCCCTGTGGAATTTAACGTATTATCTCAAAAAAAAATTATTTGAAAGGTCGTCGTTAATTCGATTGAATTCTACTGCTATACGAAAAAATCATTAAAATATAATAGATATTTATTCAAGGAATTAAGAGAGTATTCTAGTTTAGAAATTCGAAAAAAATGTTTTTTTTTTTTCATTTCATATTTTTGAATTCTAGACCTTTAAGAATATGTGTCTTATAGGATTCTTCAGAATTAGTATTATTTTAAGAGTAACAGTTTTTTTTGTGACGGCCCAATATATGAATCAGTTACGCTGTCCGAAACTTTAAACGCAATTTTCTCGAAACTACTTTTTTCAACAAGATTTTCATGACATCTTAAGTTCCAACTAACCGATTTACTCAAAAATTTGAAAAATTATTCTTTATATATTCTTCTTGAAGGTGAATCACGGATTTTGAAAAAAAAAAATTCCTATTTATGAAAAAATCGTGAAGGTAAAAAAAGAGGCTGAAAAAAAATTTTTTTTTCAAATCGTTGCCATTTTGCGAAAAAAAATATATTTTTTACCATGGTTCAGCGAATAGCGATGTCGTTACTAATTAAGTTTGTTTTTATTTTTTTCGTTTCAGAACAGTGAAAATGTTTTTAGTTTTATTTTAATTCTACTGGAAAAACTCATGAAAGTCAAGCTTCCAAACTAGAATACCCCCTTAAGAAGCTGTGTTGGAACGTAATAGTTGTTTTCCTTGTTCCTACCTGGTATCAAAACCACTAATCTGACTAATAGAAATGCTTTACAAGTGTGTCGCGCTTGTAATTGAACTTTTTTTACACAAAAAGCCATTTCCGATCTAGAAAGGCATAGTGAGAATATTAAATCGTACGATTTTCCCTTCTCGTTTTTTAATAATCGACACAAAACTAGAACGAGCGGTCACGCCAACTTCGAACAATACTTTGCTACAAATTATTATATTACATACTTATTATATAGAATTTATGAAACGCTCGTTTGCATGAGTGCTTTTCGTACAGAAAGTTTTCTCCGCCGAACTAATGAAATTTAAATCGATATTTTTTCTTCATATGCTATTTATAGGCGTTTTTTGATGGTGAGAACCGATATAAATTCATGGTTCAATATGAGGAAATGAGCTTATTGTTTGACGCGTGATACTTCATCAATATCGATTTTCAGTATTATTATTATATAATATGTTTGGTAAGATTTTTTTACATAAACATTGAGTATAAAATTATAATATGGAATCGTATTATATTATCTTATCAATAATATTATGGCCAATCATTTTTTGTAATGAATATCTTTTTGATATATTGAAATCCATTCGACTATAGAATGCTTATTTACGATCCCCAAAACCGCCCAAATTTATCAAATTAACGTTTACAGAAATAAACCGTTTCGTTTATTGAAAATAACAGATAATGGCCAGACAGAACGTCGATCTTATAAATAAAACAACTTTTTTTGTCGTTCGAAACGTGTCGAACAAATTCTCGTAAATCTTAAGACGCCAGCCATTATTTCGTTTTATCAATAGAAAAGGGACATTTTCATTGTGTTTAGTATGAAAAAAAAGCTTCCATAGAAATTGAAAACCTTTATAGCAAATATGACCTGGAAAATAGATAAAATTTTTCACGAAAAACCTCCAACAGATAGCTGTTTCCAACACTGCTTTTTTTACATTTTTTCAAAAAAAACCGCGCAAAAAAAATTCAACCAGAAAGCGGAAAAAAACGCATGAATAGAGATATCGTTCCGCAAATTTTTTTTCGTTATTTTGCATAATAAATAGTTTTTTTAACTTTTTGTGCGAAGTAACCTTTTGAACGTAGCCAAACTATGCCGTAGTGTTTCAACGTAACCATAGTGAACATTACTTAGACATACTTTGTTCAGTGCGAGGGTTTTCCTTTCTTGAAACTATGCTGAACTTGAACGATAAATTATGTCCATCTATCTATGACCGTGACCTAATAGGGTTTAATGAATATAAAGCTGACCTTTCGGCCATGAAATTGAAAGTTCACTCACTTGCCTATTGATAACCCTTTTTTGATATTGACCAACTATCCAAGTTCCGAAATTGATCAATTCGCTTAAAATATTCAGTCAGAAATTTATTTTTACCATCACAAAAATAAAACTATATTATTTCGTCGAAAATTTTGATTCCATTTAATCCGTCAACAATTTATATACTAAAAACAGACCTCACATAACACGGAACCAATTCTAAATTTAAATACGAAAAAGCTTCATTGAGCATTGATGTGTTAATCTATAATCGCTGAACGTAAATGCGAACTTACAAAACGGCAATTTAGGCCAGAAATAGTGACGCAATGGATGTGAAACTACGTTCACTTTCGTTCTGAAGAATATGCTCGTTTTGGGAATTCTCAGAAATAGCAAATGTATGCATCACGTGCCGTTTTTATGACACGTAATTACATACGATACGACAACGAGAATCGGAAACGATTCGCGTGCCCGCCATGACGTCTTTCCGGCTCGGAAAAGCGCCACAGCCTACAACACCGGTTCGGGAAACACTGGCGGCGCTTCCGAAATATTTGCAAACCACTGGGGGCTCTGTACAAAACTGCGGTTTAGAAAACACGACCTCCGCGTCCGGAACTTTCGAAAAACGCTGTTAGTTCGACACCACCACTGGGTACTGGGCCTTTTCGTGTCGCCGACCCGTAAAGGCCCAGAGCCTAGTTCTAAGGTCTGAAGAGCGAGAACGGCCGATTTTCCGGCCTAAAAGCATAAAAATTAGGCCGAATATTGACAAATCGCCTGACGAACGTTCGTTTAGCAACTTTGCCAATTCGTTGCGGCGCCGTCGAGGGCGTATTCAATTATTGCCGATAATGCGCCAGCACGCCCTAAGACAACTGTTAATTTTTATGTTTCGGTTCGAGTAATATGAAAACTTTGATTAAAATGCGATTTATTCGCTTTCATGTATTTTCGCGGTTTGTGAGGTCGTATTTTCGGCCGCGAGTAGTTAAACTGCGCTTCCATCTGTCGTGTTGCGTGTCGATATCGTATTAAATTTAACGATGGTGCCTTTTAAAAACGTTCGTGTTACATTCGTCATTGTTCAATATTAAGACCGAATCGAAGGACATCATTATCAAAAATCGATTAACAAGCCTTTCAAACGTCAGCTTAGTAATAGGCTTTCAGCGAGCGAGGTTTTGTAAAACTGATCGTTCGAAATCGAAATGGTACTAACGAGTGAATGTTGTCGCCGAAATCAGTATAAATGAATCGTTACGAAATTCGTTGAAATTTTAATAAAACCGGATTTATTATACATGACCACAAAAATAGCATACGTGCAATTTAACGCTTATCGCATTTTTTTAGTACAACAATTCTAAAAAATAACATCGCACCAGTTTGTTGAAACAATTTCGAGTGTGATTTTAATACCACAACCGATATTTGTTTATCCGGCGACCTCAACACAATTTCAGCGCAGATTCGACGATTATAGAGCACAAAGTCGCCTCGATTTATGTTAATCTATATATTTCGGAAAGCCTTCGCGATAAAGCGAAAGCGACTCTTCGAACGGCATAAAAGGTTTCCAAATTCACTAGGACCCTATTCTACGACGAAAATATCTTAAGCTTAACGCGAGCAGAATAACCTTAGAGGGTCATGCGTACGTACATACATTTCGGGCATTGTGAAAAGCGCGATAAATAAACCTTCCAGATTATAGCCATGTATCACTAGGGCTCGTGCTTAGCCGACTCCGCAGACGTAATAAACCTAGCCGCGAAAGATTGAGAACCACCGAAACGCACCTATGTATTATATATTTTGAATGTGTTTGCTCAACGTATACGACGCCGCGTAAACTTTCAGATGATTTGAATTCGGTACTTCTTCCAGATTTAACCATGTAACTTGTTTGGAATATATACAACATAACAACCTGTTTTATAATTTATTCAAAATTTCCGTATAGAATTATGGTAATGTTCAAGGAATGTTATTAAATTTATTGATTCGAACTGATCATTATAGTTAAGTAATATATTATTAATCTTGATTATTAAATCGATGAATGTTGCTGGATAATTTTAGTGAAATATCTTTTGATTTTTCCGCTTTGTGAAAATTTCCTTATAATAGGTACATGCAATTGAAGAAATTGCTGAACTCCCAATAATATCAGATAGGTATTGTTTTGCAGTAAACGTTAAATAAGCTACGTACATCGTATATATTATATTATATTATATTACATACGATCATGAACAGAGATTTTATTATCAGCAGGTATTACCGAAATTTAAACAAGAATCTACTTTCAGCACTACCAGTAATATAACTTTTGACCGATAGTTAAAACTTTTTTCTACCATTAAATTGATTCAGTTTTTTCAGTTTACAATCCCGTTTAAAAAAATATTATATCACCATCATCATCATCAATTTCGACCCGTTAGTTGTCCACTGTAAGACATGTTCTTTTCATCAAATGTTAAAGATCTCATCAATACCTCATCTCGATTCAAATTACATCATAATCAACAAAAATTTAAAACCCCTGTTCACTTTATTATTATTATTATTATTGTAGTTGCTGTTGTTATTATTATTATTATTATTATTATTGTAGTTGCTGTTATTATTATTATTATTATTATTATTATTATTATTATTTAACTGATTCATTTCAACGCCTCATACCAAACTCATTTAATAACACAACTCTTCCACTGAAATAAAATATTCACAACACACCTAAAATCTCAATTAATCACAGGTCCTACAAGACTCGCATATGTGAGAAACGCGAACACAAACCGCCTGAAATATTCCGACCACACCCCGCCATCACACCCCCACATCACCCCCTCCTGCATCATCCATACGTAATAGATCCGAATTTAACGGCGAATTCGATCGATCAATTCATTAGCCCATTCAATTAGCCGCTAACGCGCACGTTCCGACGCACATATAAAATTTTAACCGCGTTAATTAACCATACGGGCCTAAGCCGCGGAATTATGTCGCGCACCGTCGCCAAGGCATTGTGGCACGTATACGCGCGCGCGATACGTGCGCTTTGTGCGCGCACAATGGTACGCGTGTGCGTAATGCTGTTATATCCCTTGTTAGCGGAACTTCGGGAAAGTTTGTTGTATTTTGAAAATCACCTCGCATATCTCAACACGCCCACGCGCGTGTACTTACGTACTCGGTTTATCGCGGGGCGTACACCGAATTGTGAAATACTGTGTTGAGGTGGATCTCGCGTGTGTGGACGCAGTTGGAGGATTGCTGGTTTGGCGTTGTGCATACAGGGTGGTTCGGGTTTTTGATTGAAAATTTTATGGGGTAATGAAGGTGTTGAATGTGAAGGTTTTGGTTTGAAGCGGGGTTGTTCGCTTTTGTATAACGCTAGATCATTTTTATTATTCGTTTTGCTTAACAGTCACTTCATGTTTTCGTAAATTGTGATATTTCCTGTTATTACTTCGAACACATTATGATAGAAAGATAAGGGTGCAGTTCATATGTGAATCAAATAAAGTAAGTGTGCGTTAAAAAATAATAATGAGTGCATTTTGCACGAGCGTTGAAACGCGTAGATTAAAAAAAATATCTGTTCCTTAAAACGAATAAACGTGCATTAGAAACAATGCGAAGTACCAGCCTCACGATGATTATTCACAAGATTCATCATATAATCGATTCGCAATATACCTAATTCAAACAAAATCAACGTTTATTAAAAATGGACCAAATTGTTAAAATTTAGTTGATAGTTGTATTATATTGCCTGTAGAGATTGACTTTATCCACCAATCTGTCATTACTATTATCTAAACTGTTCATTCTATTGCACATTTCAAATATTATATTTTTAATGCTCACTTTATACTACACTTTTTTTTTTATTCTACACGATGAATACAAGATTCTGTAATGCATCACAAAAAATGCATATTGTGTTTGATATATATATCGTAGTTGATTATTTTGACTTTCTTGTAATTATAAATAAATTTATCATTAATTTAGTACGTATAATACATATTTTATTATATTATACGATCAAAATATATTTAATATTTATATATAATATATATTTATGATGAAAATTATTGCAACAACTGTATGTAGGAAAAATTGCGAAGTTGTGTTGTAAAGTGTGCGAAATAGCTACGAATGTATTCCGGATAAGTTGCGCGTATCTATAACGATGACGACGATTCGTTTATATTCCGAATTTTGAATTTCAGTATTCGTTTTTGTGAATTTTTCAATGATTTTAACTCGTAATGTATTTTTAGATCATTGTTACATCGGGTTACAACATAGTAGTATTCGTACTTTATGAATTATTTTTTTACTTTTCCTACAGAAATTTTCACCATTTTAATAACCAAAGGATCTCTGAATAAATAAATAGAAAAATCTATTTATCTATATAATATTTTATCAAATAATATTACATTCATGAATTAAGATTTCAACGGGAACTATTTATGTCGTAGATGAAAGGAAAGGACACGTTTTATATATAGCCGCCCTTTTGTCCCTTGAGAAACTATATAGATCATCTCAATTCGATTGTCCCAAGAGGATTCGATCAAATCGATGATTTTAACCTCTTCGTTCAACACCGAACTACAATTTATTATATTTGAAGCAAGTAACCTTCAAAACTTAAGATTCATGTTATAAACATTTAAATTTTCTTTCTTTTATTTGGAAAAGTGTTGTAATACAGTTATGAAAACTCTAAAATTAAAATTATATTTTGTTGAAAATTAAAAATGTCTGGATTTTGCATATTTCTCCTCAAAGTAAATAGTAATATTATGCTAATACATGACTATATTTCAACTGTTAATTAAAATTTTGTTCGAAATAAATACAAAATTGTTCGTGAAATAAAAATGAATTCGTTCGTTTCGCAAGAGTTATTATACGTATCAATGGAAAAAGAACAATGACTGCACGAAAAATTCGTCTGAAAGCAAACAACGAGGCAAGACTTAAAAATTTTGCGACACGAATTTATTTCGTTACATGTGAAAAATTGCATGTCGAATTTGCCCTTTCTGTTTTCATTATAATGTCAGAATACGTTTTAAAAAAATGTGTTTATTTTGTGCGTATTTATTTCCACGCTCAGACGGCAAACAGCCATTTCGTTCGGCAAACTAACGGAAAAAACGCTGAAAATAATATTATCAGATATTTCAGATAGAGCCTGCACGCGAAAACACAATGAACTATTATTATTTACGCCGTTTTTCAACAATATTTGTATTTTTAGCTCTGCTTCATTCTAATCTGAGATACATTCTGCAATACACTAATCTTTATTAAACAGAAATAACGTTATGATAAAAGCGGATTACCTTCGATAGTATTATTTTTATTATATTATCAACACAGCATGAAATTATATGTCTCCATTACTTGGAATAGCCGCGTATTTTTACAACCACGTGAAAAAAAAGGGAAATTTTCAATATACCAAAAACTAAGCGCTCACGAGCGTAGGCGAAACGTTCTCGTTTGAAAAACTAAACCGACATTATTGCTGAATTTCCTCTTAGACCGAATCTCAAAAAAAAAAATGTATAGGAGAAAAAAATACACAGTCCCGGATTCGTGTATAAGTCTCGGAGCTCAACGGGATAAATCCACCATTTCCCTTTTGGTCCCACTGCTGAACATATTTTCTAATAAAATTCCCGATCTTCGTAATATTTCTTATGGTATGTCCGACAGAATATTCTCTTTTTTATTTACTTTTTTCCCGATAAAACTTCTTTCGAGTCTTTCGTTTCGAAATAGTTTTTTATTGATTAATATTTTTTTAATATCAATATCGCCGAAATACAGCTGTGCTGAAATGTTCCATATTACATATTGTAGTTTTAACTATTCTTATAACCTTCTTATATATAAAAGTTTTGCTCGATAAAATCTTTTAACATTGAAACTTTTAAACGTACTTTTTACACCAGTTTCATGCGCAAACCAAATGTTGAATGTTCTCAATTTGTCAGCGTAAAAAAGATACCAAGTTTGAACTAAAAGTTTAGTCACCGAACGATACGTCTTTTCGTAACTTCTTTCTCTTTTAATCGCCTCGATCTTACAAAAATCAATCTTAATTACAAAAATACACATATAAATGGTATTAAAACAGTATAAAAACACTATATAATATTTTTAATAAACAGTAACATTTGGAAAAAACACCACGAATCGGTTCCGAATAAGATTCACTAATCATATTTTATGACCAAGGCGAATAATTCAATTTTTCCCCAAAGCTCATTCTTTTCTTCTGACAAAAACCACCCTCCAAGCACACCCTTGAGCCATCTCTGAAACGCCACAACATCAACCCTTTATATGACACACAAACCACAGAAAGATTGGAGCTCGCTCTCAAAGGACACGAATCTCTTTCAAATAGACTCAGACCGAAAAACGCGCATAGAGAAAGCGTCGCATCGAATCAATTATTCTCAAAGGCTTCCACCGCGTCTTAGCTGAGACGAAACCTCCAAAGGACACCTTATATTTGTTACCAGAAAATAAAGCGAGTCACAAGGCCTTTTTCTCTAAACCAGTGATATTCAAATGATACTCTTAATATTATAATAAAAGATTCTTATCGTAAATGTTATACTTAATATATTATATGGTTGTTTTCTTACTTGTTGAATTTTTTTTAAATAAAAGTAAGTATTTATCTGCTCGTGATATATTATATATAATATTTGCGTCAAAGTCGTTTTAATCCTACGCTTTGTATTTGTAAGCATGCTTTACCCACACATATTTGCATAATATCATCTTAATATAATCCCCTATATATAATGGCCGATTTCTTTTTGTGTCCGTGTTTTCGTTCGTTCGTCAGTTCGTATGTCGTTCGATGACGCTCGCGACTTTAAAACGACGCGTCGATACGATTATTTTTTAGCGTCTATAAAATTATTGAAAATTATTCTAATATGGTCTTTATGCGTATACACTTAACGTCGATAATATCATTCTTATGAAATAAAAAGATAAAATTGTAGAAAACGTGAACGATATATACGTATCTATTGATTTATGTAATAGGGAATAGCGTCTCTACCTAACGTGTATGCAATACGGCATACATTCGTTCAAATTTGTAAAAAAGTGTCGATTGGCTGCATGTTCGTTAGGAAAGCATCTCTATTGACTTATGCAGTACGTCGATTATTACGCAGTGGAAGAAAATATTTAAATCTCCTATATATAATCACGGATGACAGATGTCTGTGTTTGTTTGTATGCTGAGGCTCTCGACTTATCGTTCCAATTTAGTCTGTATGCCGTTAAAATATAACGGCTATAATCGCTACACGAAAACGGCTATAACGCGAGCTCTGAATTTAGTCTTTATGGTCATTATAATAACGGCTATAATCTTATCCTATATAATCTTATATTCTGGAGACATTTTGCAAAGACACGGTTATAAAATATGTTTGCATTCAATTTTTGTTTTATTATTATACATCACGCAACGGCACGGTTATAAAATAATTTTGCATAGATATATGTATTCAATTTTTATTTTATTACGTAATAGTATGACTATCAATTCACAGCCGATGTTATTAACATCGGGCTTATATACTAATATCGATAATAATCAAATATGTTTTCAATACACTCATCATTAAGATTTTCTTATTCAGAAATTTATACGAATATCTCTTTACAACTATAATTTCATCGATCCACCAATTAAAAAACACATAACGATCTCGATAATATTGAAAACCCCCGCTTTGGGTGTATGGAAATGTACCGGAGACATATAAATAATTCATGTCCGCCAGGAATCCACGCGGCGCGCATCCTGGGCCACTTCCGCAACAATATCTCATTATCCTGGAAAGGAAAATCCATCGGCGGCAATCCGATTCAATAGGGGGGCGACCATGATTGATGAAAATTATGTCGATAGCGGGCCCGGGCTGAAAGGCAGCGGGCTTTGGGCGGTTTTGTGAATCTTTTGACGTCTTTTATGCGCGGCAAAAAGATACGACTTTGTTGTATGACGTGTGAAAGAAGTAGCTGCGAAGCCAATTTGTGAGCGCGCTGCGTTTAGCGAAAGTGACGTTTTCGATTCTGTAAGCAATTATTGTGTGTTATATTATATAATACGTTTTTGTGTTTAGTGATTATGGTGGAATTAATTTTGATTGAGTTCTGAAAATTTTATATGAAAATCTGGCCTTGTGTGAGAATTGTGCATGAAATTAATTAATAGTTATTAGAAATTTCGTATACTTTCAGAATAAATATATACAATTTTATGAGCTAGTTATTCCATTGTTAAATGATTGTGAATTAACAATTTGAAATAATTCAAATTATTTAATCGCGCTTTTACTGTTTGTTTTTACATAAATTCCGATATTTTCTTTGATAAACAATATTTGGAAAATGTTCAAAGAGCGAATTGTGAAACAGCTTGCGCATATAATGTAGCGTGACGAAAATCGGTGGCGTGAAACTATGTGCTTCCGTTTTAACGATTGTTTAATTTTTCGACTGTTAAAACAGTTCTAGGGCTTAAGTCGGTTTTTAATTAAAAATATGGGAATTCTTAACCAAAAACGACGTGGCATTGCAACTTCAACATCGCATTTATCCACTCTCCAAAACGACCTCACTCACGCAGATAAGTGCAATTCTCATTCCGCAAAGACCGCAAATTTATTTCGCGAAACAATAACAACCCCATAAACACACATCAACACCAACAAAAACGTAACTCCAAAAAAAATTTCCACGCAAAAAAAACCGACAACCCTCCCGTAACAGCTTAACGGCCGGCATGTTGACTGAACGTCGTCCGCCAAACAGCCAAAGCATAATAGCCGTTATTAAAGGCTTAATTTCGTTCTGCCGAACCTAGCCTATCATATCGCCAAACGCACATACACACAATATACACAAAATCGCGACGGGGCGGCACTGCGACTCCCTTATGGCCGCCAATAAACAACGGCGGAGGGCCTCGTGGAAATTGTCTCGTCTAACGGCACTTATGACCCACTTCTTGGAGGCTTTATTCTTCGCGGTAATGTTTCCGATTTGCCACATTCGCTGAATCTGGGACGAATCCGCTAATCGGCGCGTTTAAGACGCGTTTCGTGTCGTTACGTACAACTGGCGGGGTGTTAACGCGTTCCCTTGACTCTTTCGGTCGACTTTTGTGTGGATTTGTTGTTTTTTTTTTTTCGTGGTAGAAATAATGGTTTCGATGTGTTTATTAGAAAATGAAATTGTATTTTTTTAAATGTATGTGAAGGGAAATTTTTGAAATTGCTTTGTTGAAGTGTGGGGATCGTGCGTAATAATGAATTTGTGAAATTTCATGCCTAATTTTTGTTTTATGATGTGAAACAAATCGGTGTTTTTTTTATTTGAAACTAAATAGTGAGCTTCGGTAAATATTTTAAAATAACATTCGTGTGAATAATTATACACTACGTAAATGTTTTCGAAGTATAAATTCATTAGAATCATTTAAAGGTTACCTATTTTTGCCTTCGAAAAAAATTTAGAAAAGCAAATTGTATTTACGATGCTTACAGAATAATTAATTATTACGTAGAAATATTCATTTCGAAACAAATTACAGTAAATTATATTGTTATTTCAAGCACTGAACTAATTTTAATTAAACTTCTAACATTTCGAAACAAAACGTAATATAATACTTGAAAGTAATTCAATAGTTTGCTGACAGTAATTACGTCTCATATATTTAAGTTAGAATCGAACGTTTTCATATTGAATATTTCGTCATATAAAATTTTCCTCTCTTGTAGTGAATATTCCGTCAACGAAAAATCGTACACGAAAACATCGCCCGTGAAAAAATTGATAGATTTTTTACATGCGAGCTTTTTCTTATAATGTTTTTTCAGCTACATTGCCGCTTAACTTTTCACCACATATCATAAGCAAACATCGCTAACAAATATTTTCACTCGAATTTTCACATGGGACGCATCGAAAACACGATCTTGCGATATTAAACCACCCAAAAAAAATTAAACATTTTCATACTTTCAACAGGAAAATTTAACCTAACTCCAACAAGTATATCTACGAGCACATCGACAAGATTAATGAAGAACCGCGAAGCACAATAGACCATCAATACCACCATAATACACCATTATCTGAGCCGAAAACACGTCCGCCGCTATATAGCATGCAAAGTTTCATTATCGTAATTTAATTTCACATGAATTATTAGAATATTGAGGGACGCATAAGCTCACGTGAACATCCCATAACACCGCGCCGAATAATAAACGTAAAACGTTACAATATCGTACATTTCGGCGGTGGAAACGAGACCCAAAAAGTGGCCGATGGGAATACGCACACATCCCGCAGTACGATATGTTATATTCCTCTTTTTTCCCGCCGTTTTCTGAGGTCTCTCGGACTCGGCAATCTCCTTATCGCCGTTATATATTACACTTCAAATTTTCAGGAGGCCGATGATGGCGGATTTACGAGATTGTACGTTGTAATCGTTCCGCCCTCGCCGCATAAAATTCTACGAGACATTCAT
Organism: Hydropsyche betteni; assembly: GCA_028571205.2. Classification (NCBI taxonomy): domain Eukaryota; kingdom Metazoa; phylum Arthropoda; class Insecta; order Trichoptera; family Hydropsychidae; genus Hydropsyche; species Hydropsyche betteni. The sequence continues at coordinate 1,866,139 of JAOXNN020000037.1, read as the reverse complement.
TTTTAATCGAATCGACCCGCGACCCGGTCTACGAGATGCCTGAAATATTAAATAACACGGTTTTTTGGGGTTTCGGGAATTTTTGCGCCCTTTTCGACTCTTCCCTTCGGGCTATTGATGGCAATTTTTCTAGTCTGCGAGCGCGAAATCGAATTTTCCGCCTTTTTTGCGGCGCCGACGACGAAAAATTGCCAAATTATCGAATGTCGACGCCGCCGCGATTTTTAGTATGAATTAATATGCGCCTATATTCGAGTCAAGACTCGGAAAATTTCGATTTTTTTTTTTTTTATATATTAAATCGAATTTCACAAATTTTGGACGGCTAAAAAAGTTGTAATATCCTCTGAATGGAATTTAATCACACATTTTTCATAAAGTATGCGTATGCGTAAAGTAAGTACTTATTACGTGGTTATAATTATTTTACATGTGCGCTTAAAAATTTTCATATACATATATTCAAAATTTTGATATATTATTCAGTTTATGAAAAATTTAAGATCTTCTTAATGAAGAGGTAACTTTTTAAAACTAAATTCTGAAACCATCCTAACTAACTGATCTTAAATTAAAAACATATTTTAAAATTTCATTCTCATATACAAAAGGTTTTCCTTATGAAATAGAAAGAATCTATAAAACAAGTTTAATTATAATCAATTACGAAATTAATTCAACTAAAACACATTCAAAATATAAAATAATCATTCAACAATAGACCCATTGTAAAATGCAACACGTCCGCGTACAAAAAAAAAACCGACAACCACCTGAAAAGTCATCCATTGTTCAAGCACCAAACAAAACCACGGCACGTGCAAAATTTTAATCGTTTCCCACGGTATTTAAAATGCACATACAACAGATCAAACACAAATTATCATTCAGCTCGATCGAATATATTATAAAAGCGGTCGGATTTCGCGGTAAATAATTTCCCCGTAGAATTCCCCTCGGTCGACCGAACCGAAATCTCGAATCGGTGCACATGGTAATTACCGAAATGAGGAATACCTTTTCGGAAATAATTCACAGGCCTGATAATCGACAGGGTTCGAAATTCGAATTGTGCGACCGGTTCGCGAAAAAGTTTTCGCATTAATCAATCCGTTGGATTCGGACGATTTGACGCGGCCAGAGTCGGTTTTTTTATGTACCATTATTAATTCGTATTTAAGCCTTGAGTGTCCAAGTTTTGGGTTTTTAGTTTGTCGTGAGTTTTTTGGAGTTGATTGATTGTTGGGAAAATCGGAGTTTGTTTTAGTGAGATAGATTATTTTGATGTTTTTGGCAGTTTATCTTGTAATCTATTGATTTGAAAATTATATTTTAAGCTATAGTTAAAAATGATTATTATATCGATCATAATTTTAAAATATTCATTGTTAAATATAATATTTAGACTCGAAACGCTTTCCATGAACTAATCACAATTATTCGGAAACTTTCATTTGCATAGCTGCCGTGCAAAATATAATAATGTTGTAATATTAAAGAGTCTACTCAAATATTTTACAGATCAAAATAAACGAATACAAAATCGAATGGAAACATTAACGAATTTTCTGAAAAACGACCTAAAACAATACACCATCAATCATGCGATGCCGAATACACAGACAGGACAATATCCGAAAGTTGAACAACCAGATTGGATTCACCTCATAAAACAAAACAATTGGGTTGAATAGAACGAAACGTCACAATTTCTATTTTAAACAATACAAATTTTGTTTGAAACTATAAATTACATCTATTTATTTACACAATAATTTATTCACTAATGATTATAATAATCACCTTTAATTCTTATATATGATTGGTTTTTCATAATTAAAATAATTTAAAAAAAAACGTTCAATTAATATTCATTACAATTCGCATTCGTTAAAATTTCATTATAATATGAAAATAATTATTTATCGAGCGAACAAATACTTTCAAGCGATAACGCATACTATTTCAAAAACTCGATGATTGCAACATTTGAATCTATACCCCTCAATTAATCCGCGAACAAACAAAAAAAAAGCGCCACTGGAAAAAAAAACGACATCGACGACGAGAGGGGAAACAAAACGCTAAGAGAGCGATTCGGGTTAAGTTAAAAGTCGGTACTGATTGATGGTCGCGTGTCGCGGGCGCTTCGCCCCTCCCCCTCCCTCGGTGGGGCCCCAACCCCCCGGGGGCCCCCGGGGGCCCCCGGCCGGCTCTGGAGCACCCTCGAGGCCTGTCTTGACCCCGATCCCCGATGGCAGAAAAAGTCGAAATGCTCGTTAGGGCGTATTCAGGCGTCGCCTGCAGTTCTGCTTTTTGAAATTATGGATGTTTTTTTTTTATTGGCGTTTTGAATTTCGAATCAAGTTCTGTTAAATTTGAACCGTTTGTTATAGCTGCAGGTATATATCAATTTAATATGATGCTTCTGTGTGGGTTGTAAATAAGCATAGTTCTATTGTTGTATTTAATCGCTCCTCCCTTGTTATCCATGATATTCGAATACGTATATTATGTAATACATGTAACAGTTTACTGTACCATTCGTATTAATATTCTAGTATAATATTTTATATCTATGTAGCTTTGTAAGGGAATGGATAATTTTGAGATTATTTAATTTGAACATAAATTTGTATAACGATGTTACCGCATTTAATCAAATTTTCCAAGATACCCTAAATATACGAATATATATAGAATTCGTAATTTTCGAAAGCAAAAGTTAAAATTTATTTTCATACTATTCCAAATATATCTTAAAGAATACGATGTCTCAGTCAGAAGAAACTATTTTGATAAAAAAGGTTTAATTTTATCGTAAAGCATACAATACTTTATTCCCTTGTACGTACATATATTGCGGGTGTCATACACAGATACTTTTCAAAAGATATTTACACGCTCCATTGACCTATCTTTTCACCGGTTTCCACAAGAAAAAAAATATAACCAAAAAAAAACCGAAACTAGACGGCCTCCGCGCACCAGTGTTTATGACTTATCTGCTCGAGTAGAATTTTCCTCTCACGGAAAAAATACTCGAGATTTTCCGGCGATTTCCCGACAAACGGAAAAGAGTATGGCCTCGTCGTTCATTCTTGCACACGCTCGAATTAATTTCGATTCCGATTAATTTTCAATTGTTCGCTTTCGATAGCACGACGAGGTTTTCCCGACGGCTCGTATGCAAATGTAATAAAATGAAAAAAATCTGTCTAGGGAATATGTGTATCGTGAAATCGCTACAAATTGCACGTTCCATGTCAAAAATAAAATTTAATAACATGTGAATAAAAAAACATTAAGTTTCGCGCGACTTTTTCAGCACGCGATACAATTATCGCCTCTCATTACCGAACGCATTTATACTAGATTTATGTTTAGGGATTTAAAAGCCTTTTTGTATGCGTTCATCTGTTAAAATTTCAATTATAAGCAATTATTCATTGATCTTATAAGTTTGTTTAAAATTATACTAATTGGAAAGTTATGTAAAATTTAATATATCTTACAAATTGTTTTAAGATATTGATGAATATTTAATTATTTTGTAATTTAATAAATGTCTTAATAATTTTCAAGTCTATTAATAATTAAGAGTTTATTAATTTTATATATTATAAATTTAAATTATTTTAACCAATAATTAATAAAAATAAATTTATATTATAAACATTGGAATTATAATAGATTTCTCTATCCTTTGCTCACTCAATTTTTTTATATATAAAAATTTGGGCATATATAAAAATTAATTTATATATATATACCAAATAGCCAAAACTTTAACTAAAAAAAAAAGTTATTTACTACAAAAAAAAACTTAAATTTCCAAATATTATACAACGAAAGCACAGTCAAAAGTTTCCATAAAATTTCCAAACTTTTCCCAACCGCGCCATCATCACCCGGCGAAAACCCACAAAACAAACACCCGACAATAATACAAAATCAAACAAAAATTACCTGTACCCCGACCGTCCGAAAGCCACGCACAACATCGGAAAGAACCACAAACACAACGAATACTTTTCAAAAGTTCCCGCGAACGAGCGTCCCCAACGGCCGAAGCCAGGCCCGGGCCAGACCCGGCGCGGCCCCCCGGGGGTTCGGAGACCGGCGGCCGACGGCCACGACGACGGCCCCCGGATCCTGGACGAGGACGACGAGGACTCCGAGGACGACGACCGCACCGCCCGCCAGCCCGACCCGAAGCCCACTGTCTTCGACGGTTGGCGAGGACGAGCGAAAGCGCGGCTCGCGGCCGAGGCGCATGCGCGTCCGGAAACGCGGTCTCCATTGGACGGTTGGTACGCTATGCGTACAATTCGAGTTCGGAGTGACCGTTGGCGGTACGCTTAAAGGGGAGAGGGCTCGAAACGGCGGGCGGGAAGTCGAAATCGGGGAAAAGCGGGAACGGGCCGTGGGAAATTGGCGGCGGGGCGGGAGTCGGTTCCGGGAAGGTTGAGTTTGTCGCCGTGGTTTTTTTTTGTATTTCAGAATTTTTTTATCGATTGACGGATTGGTGGTAAATTGAATTTTTTAAAAGAATACCTGTATTTTTAATTTTCATATTTTTGGCTCGTAGAAATCCACTTGAGGGATTACGCCATCTTGAGGTTTTCGGAAAAACAATTTTTTTTTGCTAAATAAATTATTTATACTTTATTATTTTATACTTTTAACAGTTTCAAAATTAAAATTACACCCAATCCCCTTTTGACGCTGTATTGTTTTTTTTTTCTTTTGCGTTTTCTCGAAACTACTTTTTTCAAACTGGCGTACAAGATATCTTTAGATCTGCTGAACCGATTTAATTGAAATTTACGACACATTTTATTTAAAATATTATCTAACAATGAGAGGTAAAAAAGATTTTTTTTTTGGTTAGGTGCCATGATCGTAAGTTGTAAATTTTTCAAACTCGAAATTTCGATTAAAATAATTTTCAAACAGCTATCATTTCTACAAAAAAAATTACACACTGTTCCATCTTTACTATTTCTTTCTAAATAAGAAAAAAATATTTTTCGAATTATGTCTGACAGAGAATATAAATACACCATCAACAAGGATTTTCAAAAGAGATTCCTACTCAATTAATGGCTCATATCTCCGTTATTTTTTCATTTTTTTTATTCGTCATTATTTAAATTTATTCATAAAACTACTATGTGTATGTGCAAAATAAAAATTATTTATATACTTAATAGTTACGTCAAAAAAATGTTTATTTTTATACCTATTTTTCTGAACCTCAAGCTGGTGCAATCCCTTAAAACCTATATTTGAGTTTGCTCAAGAAAATTAAGGCAGTGTCGAGCTGTTTAGTGGACGAAATACTTAAATTGGAAAATCAGTCCAAGAAAACGAAAAAAGGCATTATTAATTAATAGTCTTAATTTAAACACTTTTATTCGTGTTAAATGCAAATTTGTTCATAAGTGTGATAAAAATACAAAATAAGTGGATTTACCGGTAAACTGGTTTACTGATAATAGTGTTGATAATCGATTTTGGAATAGTTGTTAAGAATGTCACATATTGCATAATCGTGTGTTCCTTGAGAACTGATTCATCCAGCAAAGCAAACCGTTGACGATATTTTATCATCAATTTAACGAATTCGGATGCACAATTAATCAGACTATTGAGATAATATTTAAACACAATTATGTATGTATAATTTTTAATGACATCTATGTATCAAAGCTCATAATAAATTTGATAAACATTTAACGAATTTCTAAAAACAAATTTTTTCAAATATGTATCTCGGTTTTTACTAGGAGTATTTTTGTCAAGATTTAATTGCTATAAATTATTTTAAAAATTCCAAAGTGCATAAATAAAACTAAACCATTTTACTTTTTTCTTTATTTAAAAATTCTGAAAGTTTTTCTCAATAAAATTTCCATAAAATAAAATTCAAAACAAATAACATTTCTGATATTAAGAATTTTTTTTAATATCGCTAATGAAATTTAAATATTTTTTAAATGAAAATATTCAAATTTCAACACAGCAGAGCGAATATCATCTGCTAAAATCTTAGGTACTTCCAATGCAGCAAAATGTCCACCTTCTGGTAAATCAGATATTTGCAAAATATTCAAATATTTTTCTTGTAGCTGCCACCTTGTAGAAAAAGCCAATTCGTCGGGAAATCTAGCAACAGCTACTGGCACTCGAGTGGGAATGCTAAAAATAACCACAATAAATATATCAATGTATACAAAATGAAGTTAATTTTCAATTAATGTTAACCACCTGTCCATATTTAGGTCTCTTTGTGACTTGCTAAATGCTTCGGCATATATTCTTGCAGATGTAGTGGCTGATTTACCCACCCAATAAAACATTAAATTATCAATCAAGTTTGTATACGAGTATTTCACTGAAAGTCCACCATCAATTTTATTCTTTCCAGATATTGGTGAAAACTTTTCTACAATCCAAGCTGCCAATCCTGTTGGAGAATCATCTAAAGCAGCACCTACACAGATCTGATTCATTTAGTATTCAGAAAACTTTTACAAAAATACCAAATTAAACATTACTGGACCTATTGTATCTGGTTTTGTTGCTTGTTCATGTAAATAACCAGTTTCTTCGATAAGAGTCATAATTTTATCTTTTAATGGAAAAACTCTATGATGAAACCTTTTTTCGAGATACATCGAAGGAAAAAGACTACCAAGCAACTGTTTAAAAATTGAAAGTGGAGTATTAATGACGGCCATATTAGTATGATAACCTAAAACGTTATTCGGGAATAATGTAGCCATATGTGAACCAATAATGGAACCCCAATCACCACCTTGCACATAATACTTTTCATATCCCAATCGTTTCATCAAATTGGCAATGACAATAGCAATTTGAAAAGGACCTAAACCAGCCTTTGAAGATCCCTAAAATTATTATAAATAGGAACTAAGAGAACAAAATAAACAAAACTTATATATTGTTAACAATCAAAAACCTGTGAAAATCCAAATCCAGGTAAACTAGGAACAATAACTTCAAAAGCTAGATTGTCACCATTTTCACTTTCCAAAAGTAATGGAATCATTTCGTAAAATTCTCTTATAGATCCTGGCCAACCATGCAATAAAACTATAGGCAATATTTTAATATTCTTATTATTTAATGACGGTTTTGCGTGAATAAAATGAATATTCAATCCTTGTATAATAGTTGTATAGTGAGGAAATTTATTAAGATATTTTTCCCTCTCGGTAAACTTGTACTCCTCAATCCAAAATTGAATGAATTCTTTCAACGTTTTATGATTAAATCCATACTCAAATCCAATATTTTCATACGAATCAATGAAACGTGCATTATGTAATCTACTTATCAAATCTGCTATCATCTAAAATAACAATCCAAATAACAATATAATAGAATAATGAAATAAATTTGAAAAAAATGGCAATTGTGTACCTCATTTGTAAACTCTATCTTAAATGGAATCACATGTTCAATGTCAGGACAATAATCACCTATCCCCCAATATTGATTTGTAAGAGCAAGAGGCAATTCAGGAGACCTCCCAATTAATTTAAATACTACATAAATAACTACAGCTACAAGTGAACCAAATATACATACTCCAACAAACATCTAAAAACAATATTTTCGTTTTAAATGATCATTTAATGATATTACAGTAAATTTTGGCAAAAACTAACATTAGTTTCATTTGTTAATAGTATTAAAGCATTATTTATTATATGAAATATGATCAAGAAATATTAGTAAAACTTTTATAAAAAAAACTAACCTTACTTATTGTTAGTTCCACCAACCACAATGAATCCAAATGTTAATCAAGTGTCAAAAATAAATATGTATTATGTGAGTATATATAGGTATTTATCCCAGTTAAAATATTACCAAATTAATATACTGTCACCGTTGTATGACAGTTCCTATGGTGATATCAAAACTTTATCAAGTTACCAACATACACAAACACACCTAAAATAAGATACGTATATCTTTGAGGCGAAAACAATAATCAACAACTTAATCTTTTCGTTAAAAAAATTTATCTTAATTACAATGTTTCAACAATAATTTTTAATTATAATTTGAAATTAACTTATAAAAATAAATTTTTATTCAACAATTTTAATAATACATTTTCAAGTAATATTTTTTCATTTTTTATTTTCCGATTTCATGTGGAATGCTTCAAATTTCAATATAGCTGATTCTATATCGCTAGCTAATAATTCAGGTACTTCAAACGCTGCAAAATGTCCACCACGTGGTAAGTCTGTTACTTGTAAAAGATTCGGATATTTTTCTTTCAACTGCCATTCTGTATTAAATAATATTTCATTTGGAAATCTTGCCACAGCTGTAGGTACTTTTGTTGGAATCCTACAAAATTATAATACAATAAGAATATAATTTTTTTTGTCATCGCCATCAATTTAAAAAACTAACACTTCTAATCCTAGAGCGCGATGAGCAATACTAAAAGATTCAGCATAAATTCGTGCTGATGTTGTAGCTGATTGACTTGTCCAATAAAACATCAAATTATCTATTAACTCAGTTAAAGTAAATTTCTTTGTTATGCCCCCATCTACTAAATTTCTATATTTCAAATTAGTTCCTGTAGAAAACTTTTCCAAAATCCATGCTGCCAATGCAGAAGGAGAATTATCTAGACCTACACCTAAAATTAACATAAAACATTTGAAAATGTGTGATATCAATTTTTTTATAATTTTTCAACATCACATAATTTAAACTCTTATCGATTTACCAACTGTATCTGGTTTTGTTGCTTGTTCATGGAAATAACCTGACTCTTCGATAAGATTTTTTAATTTTGCAGAAATTGGATATAATTTTTCTTTAAATTTTTCTTCAACCACCAATGAAGGCCATATAGATCCAATTAACAATTTGAAATTACTCAAAGGAGTTAACATTGATGGAAAATTTGAATGGTATCCCAAAACATTAACTTGGAACATTGTTGCCATATTTGCACCAATTATAGAACCCCAATCACCACCTTGCACATAATATCTCTCATGGCCCAAACGTCTCATTAAATTTGCCATAACAATAGCAATTTGTGCACTACCGAAACCAGGTTTCGAAGAGGCCTACAATGTTGAATACAAAAATTTTATTCCAATGAAATTATTTTATGACAACAAAAATTGGCTAAAAATTCACTTGTGAAAATCCAAATCCTGGTAAACTTGGAACTATCACTTCAAATACAAAATCGCTATCCTTTTTCGGTGTTGTCAATAACGGTATTAGTTTATAAAATTCTCTGACAGATCCCGGCCATCCGTGAAGTAGTAAAAGAGGTAAAACTTTTATATTTCCATCGGCAACTTTTGGTTTCACACGAATGAAATGAATATCCAATCCTTGAACGTTAGTAACAAAGTGTGGAAACTGATTCAAATAAGTTTCACTCTTTACAAAATCATATTCATTGGCCCAAAATTCCACTATATTTTTAAGAATTTTTTGATTAAAACCATACTGAAAAGCTATGCCCTCTAGAGGTTCAGTATATCTTGTGTTTTTCAATCGATATTTCAGGTCAGTAATCATCTAAAAAAAAAACACATAAATCTAAATAATAAAATTTACTAAAATAAATATTATATAAGTATAATAATTACCAAATACATACCTCTTCTGAGAACTTTATTTGAAATGGTCTCACACTAGTATCACGTTTTAATGGAGGACTACCTGGTCCCCAATATACGTTTGTTTGCAAATCAGGTAAAGGAGGAACTTTAAAAACATCATACAATTTGATCCCAATAAGTATAGATAAAACTAATAAACCAATTCCAAGAAACGATCCGCCAGCCATCTAAAATTTTACAACAGATATTATGCAAAGCACATACATCATACTTACAGTGCAAAATGTTCGTGCAAACAAAATTATAAAAAAAAAAACACTAACATTTGACGTTTGTATTGCACAACTCCCGGCTATTAAATCCAACTGTTCTCTTACAATCAAAGCCGATATAAATACTTTATTTGATAACCTGAATTGTTTTAGTACGAATTGAATATCGAAAAACTCTTATCAACACCAAAGCACCGAATCACCTCGATAACGAAGGCGAATTAAATTTGAAGTTCACGTTAACAACAGTTTGACCTCGGTCCACAGCACACATACAATCGCATCCACCGTCGCGCATCTATACTATATAATTACCTATAATTCAGCATTTCCCAAACTGCATTCTGATAATATAATTTAGGAAATTTTAATTAATAAATAAAAATATTTCAAAATGTGAAAAATGTTCTTAAAAATATAATTATTGATTGTATTTTAAAAATACTTTCTTTATTATGAAATATTTTACCAGCTACTTACAAACACAAATATCCGAATTATTTATGAATGTAATAAGAAAAAATAATCCAAAACTAAATCAAGCTACACGCTACAAGTCGCTAAATGTCAACTTCACGACAACGCCTTTCCGATACTATACCTACTATCTAATTCTAATTGTAAGTTTAAGCATTTTTCCCTATCACGTATGTTTACTATATTATATCACGACGGGGGGGAAGATAACTCTATGAAAGTAAAAAACTTTATTGATAATTTAAGCTATCAATAAATAAATGGCAAGAACTGAAATATTTCTACCTTAGCCTCAAAGAAGTGACATAATAACAATATATTAAAAATATTAAATATATTTGAAAAAAACTTAGTTTGAATATGGTATCATTATCATCAATGTATCAAGTACCTATACGTGGGAACTTTTCGAAAAACTTATCGCCATTTGTTGTACAAATGAATTGTGGTAACGTACTTTTTTCTACGTCGATAATCATCAATTGTATCAAAGCTCAAATGATACATTATGAAACAAAGTTGCATTCACAATGCAAACTGGAACCGCAAGCGATATTTACAATGTCAACACAGAATACTATTTTTTCATCTTACACGTGTCACCACAAAATCCTGTCCGAAGATTACGAAGAACTATAAAAGCGGGCCCATAGTTTTGAATGGCATCAATCGAGCATCAATCAACAGTCGAAACTATTCGATCTGCAAAAATGGCCAGCTCCAATTTGGGAAACGTCAAGAACCACCTCTCCCTGCTCTTTGATAGGCCTATCGAGCCTGTTTTTATGCCGAAGGGGCCCAACAACGAGATTTTTGATGTGCCGAGCAATTTCCTATCCAATCGCTTCCAGAACATCATAACCCAGCTGACTACTCGTTTTGGAGACGAGAACACGAACAGGATCCCTGTCAAGAACATCTCGCTTCCTGACATCTCGTTGCCAAGTCAGCTCGGAAGGCAAGAACCGTTTTCACTTTTCATTCCGAGACACGCTGAGATGGCATCAAGGCTGGTTGATATCTTCTTCGGTGCTAGAAATGTAGAGGATTTGCAATCCTATGCAGTATTCTGTAGAGATAGGGTAAATCCTTACATGTTTAACTATGCATTTTCTGTGGCTATGTTGCATAGGGAAGATACCAGAGATGTTGTCATCCCTAGCATCATCGAATGCTTCCCTGGTAAGTACATAGATCCCAGCGCCTTAGCAAGAGCACGTGCAGAATCCGCAATTGTACCAGATGGATCAAGAGTTCCTATTGAAATATCAAGAAATTACACAGGCACTGACTTAGATCCAGAACACCTAGTCGCTTACTTCAGAGAAGATCTTGGTATCAACTTGCATCACTGGCATTGGCATCTGGTATATCCTTTCACATCTAATAATCGAGCTATAGTAGATAAGGATCGTAGAGGAGAACTTTTCTACTATATGCATCAACAAATCATCGCTAGATATAATGCTGAACGACTTTCTAATCAACTAGGACCCGTTGTATCACTTTATAATTTCAGAACGCCAATACCAGAAGGATATTTCCCGAAACTGGATTCAATTGTTGCTGGAAGATCTTGGCCACCAAGGTTTGTGAACACTCCACTGAGAGACGTTAATCGCGAAACTGATAGGTTGACTTTACAAATTACAAATTTAGAACGAAATTTGGCCACAATACGAAATGCCATAGCTGAAGGTTATGTAGTTGATACTAACGAAATGAGAATTAGACTGGATGAACTAAATGGAATCAACATTTTGGGAAATTTAATGGAAGCTGCTCAAATTCTATCACCGAATCCTGAATTGTACGGAAGCGTTCACAACAATGCACATTTATTAATCTCTTACGCTCATGATCCAGATGGAAGATTCGCAGAAAGATTTTCCGTGATGGGAGATTCAGCAACAGCCATGAGGGATCCAGTTTTTTACCGCTTACATGCATTTATCGATGATATTTTCCAAGAACACAAATCGAGATTGCCTCGTTATTCTGAAAACCAACTTAACTTTCCACAAGTGAGAATCACCAGAGTTCAAGTTCAATCGCAAAACGGTCAAGAAAATAACATGCAAACATTTTGGCAACAAAGCGATATCGATATGTCGAGAGGATTAGATTTCGCTCCGAGGGTCCCAGTATTCGTTCGTTTCACCCATTTACAGCATTTGCCATTCACATACAGGATCCAAGTAACAAATGCATCGCAGAACCAAGTATTCGGATATGTCCGCATTTTCATGGCTCCCAGACTGGACATACAAGGCCGACAAATGTCTTTCAATGATCAAAGGAAAATGATGATTGAACTGGACAAATTTAGAGTGGGATTGAGGCAAGGACCAAACATGATTGTGAGAAGATCGGATGAATCTTCAGTAACCATTCCATATGAAAGGACTTTCCGCAACTTGAGCGCCAACAGACCAGCAGCCGGAACGAATGCAGAGCAACAATTCAACTTTTGTGGTTGTGGATGGCCCCAGCACATGCTGATTCCTAAAGGTACCACACAAGGCATGGATATGGACTTGTTTGTGATGATATCTAACTATGCTGACGATAGAGTTAACCAAGACTTAAATGGAATTTGTGATGATGCCGATAGTTACTGTGGTATACTGAACAGACGGTACCCCGATAGGAGATCTATGGGGTATCCCTTCGATAGGGTGGGAAGAGACGGAATCAATAGCTTGACTGATTTCTTGACTCCGAATATGGCTGTTCAGAGAATCAGGATCATTCATCGGAATGAAACTCAAGTAAGAGGAAGCAATTTGAATATTCCTGCACTTGCTCCTGCAAACACAACGACCACCACTGACAACTCTGCTAACAATGTAGGTTCCAATCCTACTTGGAACTAATTTTCTTTTTCATTCATATTTTATTTTAATATTATATTATAGAAATATTATTATTTTTTTATAATCAATAAATAAACTTTACGTACTTGCAATTAAAAATGTGTATTTATCATTTCTAAACCTTTTGTATATGAAAATATTATAACTAATCACAAATCTGAGATTCTCTTTGTGGCCTAACCTTTTTTTACGTATTTTGACAAATTTTATGAGTTCATAGGAATAAAAAATAAAGATAAAAATATGAATTTAAAAATTATTTATGTGTAATATAGAAAAATGGTGGTTCCGCAATGGAACTACAACATATATTTATATATTTTTTTAAATTATTCATGAAATAATTCAAAACCATTATTTTTATTATTAACAATAAGACATAGTCCGACATTACAAACATCAGTTATGTAGTGCTAAAAAAGTAGTGCCGAAACGCTCAAGATTTTCAAGATTCAAGATTTTTTTAAATAACAAATCAAATATGGGATACACATTTAAAATATGATTAGATTTAGATTTAGATAAATATGGGATTAACATTTCGCTTTTATAATATAATATTTTCTTATATTTGCTAATCCCGTAAATAATAAGTAGTATTCATGATAGTCCTTTTAGATCCTCAGTTGTGTCATTTTCGTCGGTTTTGTATTATAATATATATATATTGATCATAGACATTCTTAAAAACGTAATTTATAGCATTAATTTTTTTTTTCAAGCAAATAGATACGATTATTCCAAATGAAGAATTTATTCGCTTTTTTATACTTGCTTTACCATTTTTTGAAGACAAAGTGCAACTATCGCGATTGATAAGTTCCAGAAGTTTCGATAAAGAAGTTTTAGCCTTAAAAATCGCCCTTGAAGTGAAAGATCGTGGATGAAGACATTTTAAAAGCCGAAGTTGAAACAAATCCAATTGCAACTATTTTGAAAAAAAAAAATAGTGACAATCTATGATAATATAGCTAAAGTATGCGTGAACATATGAAAAAAAATTGGCGAGGTGTGAAAAAAAGGAAAATGGACACTGCATACATTGAGCGAAGACAGACGAGTTTTTCTTTAATTTCGCGGTACGTAATTTTAAACAAATATAATATGAAAAAAATATAAAATATACATGCTGACAGGATAAAATATCAATAATTAAAAAAAAATTGTTTTCGTGTCTTGGTGACAATAAAACCAGCTTCAACCGATTTCGATTTCGATCGATTACCCTCTATAAACAATTCGAAAATTGATGACAATATTTGAAAATTTCATACATAATTTTTCTACAAATTTTAAAAGATGTCGTTATCAATAAATTTCACATAAATACAAAAAAAAATTGTGCAAATTTTACCATTCGTAGAATGATTTAATCTTTAATAAATTATATTATAAAAAATTACTAATTAATTTTTCTTTTCCAAAATTACATTAATAACTCGTAACAAATAATTTTTAAAATCATAACTTTCGGAATCATTGCAAACAATTTAAACATGTAGAAATATATAATACTATGCGATCTTCGTCATGATATAATCTCCATTTGATAAAAGATTACTCAATCACATTGTTTTCCCGGTCTCTATTATATATTATGTTATATGCAGATAAACATTTTTTTCCGATTTTACTAAATCGAGGTTAAGCGTTCAAGTTCATTAATCGCAATTATCGCGCAATTCAAATTTATGCAAAAGTGTTGAAAGGTTTTCGATAAGTCGTCTTATCGAAAAATTTGATCAAGCTAATACTTTTGATTAGTGTTAAGGATTTTATATTTTTTTCATTGAATGCGTACATATTTATATACTTGAGAACTTCATATATTTAAACTTGAACTTCATATATTTATACTTGAGAACTTTAAGTATTTTAATTTAAATATGCATTCCTTATTATATATTTAATTTCTGAAATAAGTAATTGATTAAATTTTAATCAAATATAACTGGGCATTATTTTGACGCAAGTACAGGCAAGATTATCATATTTGAATTATTTACATATGACGTCTTTGAAATTTTATACCAAAACCCCCAATTTTCACACTAAAAAAGTATATTTAAAATTTGAAAACCCACACACCCAAATAATAAAGTCAGTGTTCAAATTTTTCACACAAGAAAAATCCTACTTTACAATGTAAAATAAATCCCATAAACACATAACAAACACGTCGTAAAAATGCATCGATAAACACGCCGAAGTAGCTAATTTGACTTACAATTTCGAAGAAAACCATAACACAAAAGATTTTGTTTAATAAATAAACTAATATAACTTGTCAACGAATTTGCATTGACTATTTACAAGATTAAATTTCATCAAAATCGATATGATATATAATAATATCATTATTTGAATAATGAATTAAAACCGGTATTAGTTCTCTTTTTTCAGCATATATTGAAAAAATACTTCAAATATTTGAAAAATATAGCTGTACGCGATAAGACAACTTTTCTTTTTTAAACAATTACATTTTTGTACAGTATTCAGATATTTAAATTACAAAAGTTCTATAACTTTTTTCAAAACGTATTTTAGAATCCAACATACACAAGAAAATCCTCAATTGACCTCAATCAATAGAATAAAGGTTATCGACGATCACTCACAAAAAAATATAAATTAAAAATTTTACGATAAAAACTATCATATTTCGGTAAGTATTTAAGCCAAATTTCAGATAAAAAGTCACGAGCGACTTTCGTGGGGGGTCAGCATGATAAAAAAAAGTCAATCCGAAAAATAAACGAAAATAGTAAAACATAAACAATGAAATGCCAAAAATAGCACCCCGATTAGCTTATCTCTCGATTTTATGGTGTTTTTGTATAATTTTTTAATGCCGTCAATTGTATGATTGTTTAATATAATTCTGTTGATAAGCGAACGCCGTTTCTTAAGATGACCTCTCTTGTATGCAATCAACGATTTTTTTTTATTGAATAATACTGTTTGTAATGTATTTAAATCAAGTTCAATCGTTGAATTATGCAAATTTTTACGAATTCGCAATAGGAATTGAATAAATCATGCCATATTAGTTATCCGATTGTTGACGCTAGAAATGGCACTGTAATTTTTTATACGATTTTATGTATTCTTGTTATAAAAATAATACTTATGCTTATTTTTTTAACAATCAATGACCATTCAAAATATCATACATGTTTTTTTATACATTTGTTGTTGCAAATAGCTTACGATGCAATTGAAATTATGAAAAAAAAATACACTAAAAAATTCTTAAATTTAACCCATAACTTACAAAATGATTTGTTCATTGTATAAAAACAAGGAAGTGGTTCGATTTTAATCAAAAAATTAAAAAAATATGGTCTTCTTCCCGTAATACGAATTTTCAAATTAGATGAAATCATCAAAAGTTTTCCGAATTATAAAATGATCTAAATATTCTCGGTAATGAATAATTAGTTATTATCTATACACATTTTGAACTTTTTTTCAGAATAATTCAAAAATAATACAATAATTTACATAAAAACTTTTCTAATGTATTTTTAAATAACGAAAAAAATTCGTAATTTTCCGACCTCAACACAAACGGAACAAAAACAATACTAGTTTTACCTTGTCGATTTCAAAAACGCACTTAACTGAAAAATTACACCATACAATATCATTTAGATTCCATCGGTCATTTGCACAGAACTAATTACAACAAAAAACTATTTCACGTCGAAAACGCAAATACTCAGATCCAACCCGAAACATGCACCACGCCATCAATCAACATTTCCAAATGCGGATTTTGTGCCCCATACATTATTCCATCAAAAATAAACCATCGACCATAAAAAAAAAACCAAAACCGTTTCAATCCTCGATAACTCGCGACACAAAGCCCCCCGACTCACCGGCCGCGAGATAAAGACCGGCCCTAACAAAAGCAAAACCGGCGCCAAAACTCAATTTTCAAACTCCCAAGCGCGCACATACACACGCTGCATTTACAAAGCCCACTTACACTCGAAAGCGCCGATTCGGCAAAGCCGCATCGTACGATCGGCCAGTCGGCTTCGAGGCGCGGTTCCGAGACGACATGTCCACCTTCGCGGTCGTGGTGCTCCTCGAGCTGGTGTCCATCGTCGCTGCCGACGGCCAGGTGGGTGCTCCATGCTCCGGTGATGGTCCATGGCGAAATTCGGGGGGTTCCGTTGTTGGGTTTTGGCGTGATTTCGATTTGTGGTGCGCGAAAGCGGCGACTGTTTAAATTCGTTCAATGAAATGGTACGCGTTTTTGTATGGATATTCGAATGTAGGTTTTTTTTTTTTAAATTGTTAAAAAAATATTTACAATTCGCTTCCGTGTTTAATTAATTATAGATATGTTTTATTGAAAGTTTAAATCGGGCGATCTTTCCAAAAAAAATATGATTGGTTAAAAAAAAAATTGTAGTCATTTTGGTTTTTTCGATTTGTTCATAGAATTTTTTTATAAATAGAATTGATTGATATTTTTATTTTTTTAGGCCTATAAAGCAGCTGTAGTGAATCATGATTCAAAACTAATACACAATATTGAAATTTATTTAAATTTATTGAATAACAAAATATATGAAGCTTCGATCCAGGTTTGAAAATGATAATTAAAATGTACTAGAATCTGATAAATTTGAAAATTTAATTTTCATGACTGATTTTTTTCAGAGAGCTGACATTGTTGTAATTCCAGAATTGAATGTTGCACAATCTTTAGACTTTGTCAGTGAAATACCTGACACAAATGAAGTAGTACCTTGTACTTGGAACAATGAAATGGTAAAACACAGCATTGAATTTTGATTTTTAAGAAAATATTAATTTTTCACTGTAAAAATTTCAGCCGATAAAACATCTTTCATGCGAAGCGAAAAAATCGCAAATATACGTTGCTATAAATTTATTGGAAAAACCACCGAGAAATGATGTTGCCCCATATTCGACGGTTATTGTTTTGGACCGAAAAGGAAAAATTACATCAAAGTAATTAAGTTCTTTATAATCATTTCATACATTATAATATTCATAAAAATAACATTTTCTTTTATCTCCTCATAGGGTTTCCAACATATTCGATGAAAATTCTGACAGGAATATAATAAATAAAACATTTAAAACAGATTTCAACGCCACATTTGAACACTTATCATATAATGATATGTATGATTCATCAACTTATGATTCGTCTAAATTTGAGAACACAAAGAATTTCATAGTTTGGATGAATTGGAGATCAGACCATACAGTTTCATCAGGTATTGTTTATAATTATTTTTCCAGTGAAAGCATTGTTTCTAATTATGAACATACATTTCCAGCGTGCGCCGATAACAAATCGTGGATATATGGTCGTAGCCTCAATCTTTTGACTGCTGAAATTGATCATCCTATGAACTTGGAAAAAAATAGAATGTGTAATGGTAAATTCAACATTGAAAATCATTATGCAAGTGACACAAAAGAAACTGAATTAGTTTTAGCAATTTTAAATAAAGAATGGTGTTCAGGTAGTAAAGGGAGATCATTTAGTATTACATAGAAGAAATCATCATTTTATAAAATGTATTGTATTTTTCAGATGCACAAAACGCAAATAAATCAGAATGCTTAAGTTTTAATAGTGTCCAAAATAAAATAGATTATGATGATACTTACACAACTATAACAAATATTTGGGAATATATTTTCAGTAAACTACAAATTATTTCATTCTTCGCTCTTATTTACGTCCTGGAAATGCTTTGAAAATTAGCTCAAAAAATAGAATCTTTAAACTGTGATATTTAAATACATTATATAGGATTTATGTTTTGTATTATTTAAATTAAATAATAAAAACAAACATTTATTTTGTACGATTTTATTTATGTTTGAATGGCGCAATCAGTGCAAACATTCTCAAAATTACATTCAATGCGAATATAGTAAAAACTTATACAAACTGTATGCCTTAATTATATTTAACCCACCCGAAACGTTATCAAAAAAATACTTAACTAACGAAAAATATTTAAGCTAATTTTAAAGAGATTGAAAACATTATACAGACGTCTATAAATCATCTTTTCGAAAAATAAAAAATAAAAACGATAAAGAACTTGAGTTCAGTTTTATCCATCGAAATATTTTCTTAAGATTATTTACAAAATACATACAAGATAATCTCACAATTATGAAATGTGTAAATCGACGAAAATTAAGTATAAAACGAAAATTATTGTACTAATGTTCAGAATCTTATAAATAAATGCATAAATGTACCGCACTAATCAATCTGTTCTATGATAAAATCGATGTCCATATAACATTGCAAATGTATAATCTACCGAATAAGTATTCCATTAATAATAGGGACAATTGACTATCGATCTGAATTTCATTGAAATAAAAATAACTAATACTATTTACAGCATTACAATTCAATTAAATAATATAATGATAAAATTTAAATTTAAACTAGATTTGCACCACGGACACGGACAGTTGGACGAAAACTAAATGTCCGAATCCAATAGTCTAAAAACCATTTGTTCGACGATTTTTTCTCAAAGAAATACGTTTTTGACATTTATGTTATAATTGTAACACAATTCAAAAATGATGAAGTCTAACAAAATTAATGAATATAGATAATATTTGGTAAATATCAATTTCATTCATGTTTGCGTTCATATAATATACTTTTTTCCAAGCTGGTTAACCTCAACATGGATAAATTTAATACACACACATATTTATATTGATTTAAATAGTAAGTAATGCATTATTGTATTTTAATATATAATAGTTAAAATATTTTCATTTGATTCAACTTATTTTTTTATTTCATACGTGCCTTAAGTAAATTTTAAATATTATACATGTACCACAATTTTATTCCATGTATCAAGATAATACTTCCCTACTTAAATACTTTCAAATATTCTTATTGAAATGCACATATTTTGGATGAACGGTTGTTGGACAAATGGTTTTTGAAATTTTGGATTCAGACATCTGGTTTTCATCCAATAGGCGTGTACGGTTTGCACCATCTACTGGCTTACTTCATTTGATCCAAATTGTATCAAAAAAATTGATTAACATTTAATTCTATTTAAAATAACACAACCTGTTCAATTTACCTTAAAAAGATAATTTAATTTAACAGTAGTGTATTGAATATTTATTTAGCATTATATTAGTGCTAGTGAAAATTTAAAATCATAGAATTCTTACTATTTTTTGATTTAATAATAATTTTCACATTGCATACCATCATAATAAAAAAATCTTATGTACAATATGAAAATTCACAACAAAAATAAAATCATAAAAAATGATTATAAACCATCTTGTGTAAGGAATTTATACTATAAGCAAATTTCTCACCAAGATTCTAAACTTCAATTTTTTTATTTGCACAAATAATATAAATTTACATTTCACAATTATTGTTATGTCAAAAACAAAAATTAAACTAAAAATTGGAAATTTTTTTCAACATATATTATTTTTATAGGTTATAATGCTTCATATAATATTCATATTCATTATCGACATTGAAACATGTAAATCTTTGAATTTCAATTTTAAAACTAGTTTAAAATATCATACTATCTATTTCACATTTTTTTTATTCTTTAAGGCTTCAAATTTAATTTACGTATTCAGGTTATATTCATATTGAAACTTTTACGATAATACAGTATCTCAAATAGTAAAATGTTGCATAAAAAAATTACAAAAATTCTTTCTAGAAACTTTTAAGTGTACTATTAATATTATTTCGTTGATTCTATTTGATTTTCACTACATAATGTAAAATTTAAGACAAATATTTCATTACTTTTTGAATTGTAATGAAAACAGCT
The DNA here is from genome assembly GCA_028571205.2 of Hydropsyche betteni. NCBI lineage: Eukaryota > Metazoa > Arthropoda > Insecta > Trichoptera > Hydropsychidae > Hydropsyche > Hydropsyche betteni. The sequence goes on along the minus strand of JAOXNN020000037.1, from coordinate 1,845,002 downwards.
TTCGAATATGTAGTTGCATTTTTATAGTATAATAATTATTTCACATGCATATCCAAATGACATAAAAAACTAGTGTTGTTGTTTTTATTAAAAAGTCAAAAATAATTGAAAGTCAAAAATTTGACAACACCAGTCGAATAAAAAAAGAGCACCAGTAAAAATTAAACGAAAAATATCAATAAATAGTCCAATAAAATTTGAAATTAACGAAAGAAAATAGAAAATTTGTGCCTACTGTCACTTTCAGTTATTGTTCCATGAAGGTCTTGGTGGGTGTGATGGAAGGGTACCAGGCGGAAGCAAGTCCAACAAATACTGCCTTTGTAGTTCAGCAGCTCTTTGTAGTTCTGACATAGATACTCCACCACTCTTTGATCCCGCTGCATTACAAAATAATAACAGTAGAATGGAAAATAAAAATAAAAAACTATTTAAAACTAATATACCAATTTCAAACTCACTTAAACCAGCAGCTTGTGCCATTGCGAGTTGATACGGATATAACAATGGTGAAAACGACATGAGGGCCGCTGGATTTACACCTCCGGCAGCAGACAATCCTACAATTTATTTTGATATTTAATCAAATTCATTTATTTCTTATAAATAAAATATTCATACTACTCAAAACAAACCTCTGAAGATTTGATGCTGCAAAGCCTGCATTGCTGCGGCACTATGATGATCGAAACCTCCAGCGGCTGCTAACTGCGCCATGAGTTGCTGCTGCTGAGATGTAGCTGAAACCGAGTCCCTAGATTTGCTAGAACTTGAACCGTGACCTGTATTTGAAATTTTCGTGAAAATTAATAACTCTTATTTATATATTTGAAATATCTAAAGCTGACGAGGGTAACATACCTGACTTGCCACGTTCACGAGTCATGTTGCTTATTTGAGAGGAATCATTTCGAGAGGTCAAAGACACAGCAGAGTCCCTGTCAGATGGAGATGATGTCTTATGAACACTACTATTAGAATGAGTTCTACAACACATTGTAATAGTTGTACTCATAAACAAATTTAAAAAATCGTTTGAAAATAAACAGAAACATACCTAATATCATGCTGAGAGCTCCTATGATCATGGTTTTCATGTCGGGAACTGTGTCTGTAAAAAATAAAAAATTAGAATATCTCCAATATAAAACAGAAAAAATATGATTGAAAGAAGAAAAAAACCTTGGCGGTGGCTGATGATGAGCCTGGACAGGTTTAGAACTTGGTCTGGGTGTATGTCTTGATACGACCAATGATTCTGGAGCTGCCACTGGAGTCGCAGTTATACTGACCGGTGGAGCTCGCGAAGACTGGAAATGTATATTCAATGTCATCAAACAGAAGAAATGTCGGGGAAAAAAATAAGAAAAAAGCGCATTTAACCGATTATATGCTGTTTAGCTTAACATGTGAAAAAAGATAATAAGATATTTAATTTTTTGTAACGTCATTAACACAGCATTCAACCGGTTTAAGGATGAGAGATCAATAACGATCTGTAGTCAGTGGTAATAAAAGCAAATTTAAGGTGATATTTCCAATTTTAATAACAAAAATACCGATTTTCCACTGATCTAACCTGCAAATAGACTGCAGTTGAAGAAACTCCTTCCAAAGGCTGCATGCGACAAATTAATAACATCCAAATATATAAGCACACTTAATCCCATAATTTGATTTAACAAATAATATTTTAAGCAACCCAGAAATTTAAAAGATAGCGCATTTTTTTTAAGCAGCCTATTTCTTATCTAATGTATCAGTGGTATAATTAGGAGTTAAGAAACAACTTACTGGTGTAGCTTGTTTGATGGTGACTTGAGGAGTAGGTTCCACAGTAGGAGTTGGAGACGGAGATGATACCTAAATCAACAAAAGTATTACTAGACATTGAAAAAAAAAAATAGAATTTATTTTAAAAACTGAAAATATACCTGAGCAAGACGTTGTTCGATTTCTTGTTCCTGTTGTAAAGCTTTAACAAAAGCAGTCTTCAACCGATTGGTGTGTTCAGCTTTTAGTGCTTTCTTAACATTTGAGGTTACACATTGTTCACAAACAACACGGCCTTCCTTGCCTGAACAAGATAAAACTTATTCATATGACGAACACTCAAATTACTGAATTTATAATGTAAACTAAATTGTTACCAATGATAACAAAACTAAACAAAAAATCAAAAAAAGGGTAACAAGTACCAATTTACCAAATTAGTACAAACCATGAATCTTTCAATAGAAACAAAACGATATAACAAAAAACTAAATAAGATGTATACAAAAAAATACATAAAATAATAAATTCACCAGTAAGATTGTGGAAAGTGGCATTAGATGATTGTCCCTTACGTGAGGGTGGTTTCTCCCATTTCCACACAGGGGTAAAATCAGTTCCACATTGAGCACAATTAAATGGCGCGCCAACCCCAGAGCCTCTGAATGTAAACATAAACAACATTGTATTAGTTGGAAGAATCATAAAATATACGCAAAAATTTAATAAAAAATTAGTACACTGACTTATCCTTGATCGTGAGGAAGTCCACAACATGCTCCAACCCAACCAAATAAACAAAATCAGTGTTACTAGGGTTGGGTATGAAATTCATCTCAGGAGGAGGAGGCTTGGGCGGTGGAATCTAAAATTACATTTATATCAGTATTAATTATAATTACAATTCTAATTTTAGATATTATTGCAATAAAAAAAAGTCTTATTTACTTGAAGTAAAGTTTTTTCTAATTGTTTACGTAAAGCCAATTTGGCGGCTGCTTGTCTCTGCTGAGGTGTCTGACCTTCTTCTTCTCTTCTAGAACTCGACTGCAATATGGAACAAAACTCATATTGTTACAATTCAAGAAAAAATATACATTTTTCTTCATAAAATGTCAAGTCGGTATGTCACACATACTTCGTAAATATTAATATTAACTATAATGATTCGACCATGATATTTATCTAAAATCTGTCTAAACAGATCTCCTAATTGTCACTCAATTTTACCTCACCTGTTCCGAACACTGTGCTGGAGAAATACTAACAGCCGCAGCTGTAGAAATTCCTTCATTAGGCTGCGTGCGAAACATGAATAAATTCCTTTTGAGCTTTTTTTTAATTTTCTTTTCAACGAATAATCAAAATTACGATCACTACGCAATGAGTGTGCATGTAAAATGCGATTAAAAAGCTAAACAGTTAAAAAAAAAAATACAAACCTTATTTATATGACTCGGTGGGACAGTAGTAGGAGTTATAGTAACAGACGGTGTGATGGATACAGTCGGCGAAGGTAATTCACTATTTCGCCCGCCTCCAGACCCAGAAGAATTCTAAAAAATATCGTTCGTGTTCAATTAAAAATTCAATTAAAAATATTTGCAATTGTTTTCTTAAATAAACATACTTGATGTTTATGATTAAATCCACCAGGTGTAAGCGTAGCTCCACCAGGTAAACTAGCAGACCGTGAAGAACCCACAGTCGGCAGACCACCGAACACCCTTTGGATTCCAGCACGATCATTAGCTGCATTACTCTGTGGGAAAATAAACTCAATATAAAAAGTAAAATGTAAAAGATAAAAATCAAAATAATAAAAACCTTATGATTATTAGCGTTAGTAGATGGCCGATGGCAATGAGCAGGCGGAGGAGCCGGACCGCCTACAGTCGCGGCAGTCACAGTTACGTTTGGAGGCAAGCCTTTAGTGCTCAACGGTAAAGCATCCTATTGAAAAAAATATAATCAGTCGTTTGTTTATCACTTCAACCAATAAACGGTAGATTAGTATCGGGGTTAGTAAAATTACTTTATTTTGAGAAGTTGGAAGACTCACGGGAGCCTGTTGTTGGGATTGTCGTAGTTTTTTCAATAAGACCAACTTAGTTTCTTCGGCACGTAGTTCTTCTCTCAGTTTTCTCAATCGTCGTTCTCTTTCCCAGATTTCAGCCGATGATAATTCCTAAAAATTAATTAGAAATTATCCAACATTAGATAATTCTCAAAAAAATAAAAGCTTGAAAAATAAAGCAACATTCGATGTTATGGATAAGTTCACAAAAAGTACCTTTAGAGGTAAAACTGGCGCAGCCGTAGTTTCAGATTCGTTATCAGACGAAAATTCGTCTGTATCCATCTTATCGACAGTTTGAGGTTGAATAATGGAAATGTCATTCTTTTTACCTAAACTGTCACGACCGTATGACATTTGGTCTCCTGAAACATGAAAAAAAATTGATCTAATACTTTTTTTTATTAAATATTGCAATACAATGTAAGGAAAACGACATGCACAATCTACAATTTTTACAACTAATATAAGCTATGTAAACAATTTTAAATATCAAATATGCAATGACACATAAAAACATTGAATAAGACAAGTGTGTAAATTAAATAACATGTGTCACTCGGATATTTTGTAAGAATGCATATTGGAATACATAAAAACCAAAAATATTAGTGAAATAGTTAAGGCAATCAAAAAAAAATTAAAAACACAATCTTTGAAATATTGTCATGTTAAACGCTGGAAGATTTCTACTTAAAAAGTACCAGATCCAAAAAGATATTAACGTTTGATGAAAAATAAAATTAATTTCTATGTCGAGGCACAATACCTGTCCATATGAGATTAAGTTTATTGACATCCACGCTCGATTCGAAACTTTTTTTCACCATACCTTGAAAAGTAAAAATAAAACACTGATTTCAATATTTTGCAAAATAATGTCTGTCAAAATTTTTCAACGATAAAATAAAATAAACAACAATAAAATATAATCGCTGACAACGTTGAAAATTTACAATTCGGTAAAGTAAAAATCTAAATTTTACCAATTTTGGAAGGTGGTGGTTTGGCGGGTAACAAAACAATGTCAGGAGATTCCGCATAGCTTCTCTGATCGGTCCGAGGGCGCAGAACTCTCCGGCCACCCTGCAATTGTTATCATATTATGACGAATACGATCAAATCCTAACTCGACATAGTTTTCAGAAATATTATACAAAACGAAAAACCTGCAGCGGGGGATGGGCAGGTGTTATGGTGAGCCCGCTGGCCGTCAACGCTCTCAGCTCGCTCAGCTCCGGCGGCAGAGACCTGCTGAAAGGAAATCGTTAAAATTGAAAATCAAATCAAAACATTGACATTTATCGTTTCCAATAGTTACCTGACGCTGAGATCGACGACCGACTCGTCTATGTCCATTTTTGATCTGAAATCAAACAGAACTAATTAAAACGTAGTCCGAAAGCAAAACACACACACAATCATTTACTTCGGGGTTTCTCAAACTTTTTTGAGGCTGTGGCCCCCTTTTGAATCGGATATTTTTGCATTTATCCCCTCAATATTTTCTCAAAAAAAAAGAAAATACGTATTAAAAATATTATATAAATCTTCATCGACCATTTTCAAATGATCAAGTGAATACATAAAAATCGTCATCTTTTACTTCTTCAGAAATGGCAGTCAATGATGGAAATTGTGCAAATTCACGTCTTCCAACGTTAATCTTGAAAAGATCAAACTTTCCAAGAAAAGCAACAATTACGTTTTTACATGTTGTGAGATTTCACAATTTTTCTTGTAATTGTTTAACAAATTAAATTTTTCAAATCGCATTTTGCATCGACCAATTTCTTCCTTTTTTCTCGCCATTCATAAAGAATACGATACTGTTCCACAGTATAAAAACATGCTTAAGACAATTACCCTTCAATAACTGACAAACTTATAATAATAATAGGTGCTCAAAATTCTCTTCATTTTCTTACTCTTTGTTTAAATTCATTATCATTAGCAAAATATTATCGTCTCAAACTAATTTCTGGTCGGTAGTGACCGTTCCTCCCCAGAGTACCCTGTTCCTCCCCAAATATATTATTTCGGTTCATTCCTCCCCTGAGAGACCATGGGCCTCCCTGGGGGGCCATGTGGACCCAGATTGAGAACCCCAGTACAAATTACGTGACGAAACGAAACGTGTTTACAAATTCGGCGATCGCGTCTAACGCCCGATCGAAAAGTGCAGCGTCCGCTTAAAAACAACACGAATCGAAACCGTTCGCTCTAATTAACGAAATTTCTCCAAATCGACACATAAAGACGAAACGCGGAGGGTGACAGACAGGGGGGGGGGGG
>JAOXNN020000037.1:1722346-1838757 GCA_028571205.2 Hydropsyche betteni | reverse complement strand
TTTTTATTATAAATTATTACAAATAATTATTGTTTCTTTCAGAACGTGTTTACAGACAATCCAAATTAAATAAAGAAAAAGACTTCGATAGTCTACCAGAAGAAATAGCTGTAAGTGGTTTAGTGGAATCTATTTCCAAATCAATTTATTCTTCCAATAAATTAATGTTTGTTTGCAGAATACAAATGATGAAACGCAGTATAATATTTTATCTGTTTTGAATGAAGACTGTTTTATGAAAATTTTATCTTATTTACCTCTACATGAACTTATCCGATCTGAAAGAATATGTAAAAGATGGCAATACTTGGTAGAGCAAAAATTGAAATGTACGCTAAAATTTATCAATAACAGATTTGTTGAGCATATTCACAGTTACTATTAAATTTTAGGTATTCATGAATGGAAGACAAACGAATGGAATTGTTATATTCCGTTAAAGCCTTTTATATTACAAAAGTTGTTCATGAAGTTCGGAACATATCTCAAAGTGTTACATATTAACCAAGATTGGTCAATGTTCAATGAAAGAACACCATATCTGGTTGGGAAATATTGTCCTAACTTAATAGAATTGGTTGTAATAAGCTTAGATTCCAATCAATGGAGAGGCGTGATTTCTAAATGCACAAAATTGAAATCATTAAACTTTGAATTTTGCAGTGATATTAGCGACCAAACTCTCCAAAATTGCAAAGCCAATCTAGAAAAATTAGTAATTAGAGATACTCAAAATACTTTGGGAACGTTTCTGAAAAATGTTAATTTTCATAACCTTAGAAAATTATCTATGATTGGCATACCAATCAAAGAAAATGCTGTTATAGAAGGCCTCTCGTTTCTGAAAGATTTGCAACAACTTTGCCTCAATAGATGTTTTATTAGTGATAATTTTGTTAGCCGAGTACTACCAATGTTACCAAATTTGAAAGAGTTGTCTTTATGTTGCTTGAACATACAAACCAGTTGCTTAGAACCTATAGCTGATTTGAAGCAATTAGAAATTCTTCGTTTGCATATGAATTCTGGTGTAACAAATTATTTAATTGAAAAAATTTGCAAAAATTGCTCTAATTTAACTACACTAGATATTTCTATTAGATGTAATAAATTTTGGCATAGTAAGTAACCCAATCAAATTATTATATAAACATATCATATATCATGCTTATATAAATACAAAAATATCAACCAATATTTCTTACAGCTGTAAACGATAGAGTATTTTCTCATATTTGGAAGTTAAAACATCTTGAATATTTAGATGTCAGTGGATTGAACATTACAGATTCTGCATTCCTTTCTTTAGATAAAAATGGAAGTGCATCTAATTTACGGGTACTATGTTGCAGACATAATTCAAATATAACAGACCGAAGTTTAATTCATTTAATAGCAGTTTGTCCAGAAATTACTGTAATCTCATTTAATTTCCAAACAATGTTTATTTTTTTTTTTAATAATGACAACAAGTTACTTTTCTTTTCAGAAAATAGATGTGTTCAACTGTCATAACTTAGACAGAGAATTTATTGAAGTTTTTCCAATGTATGTAGATTTATCACAAAGGAAAAAAATACTACAATTGAATATGTCCTCTCTAGATTCTCCTGTATGAATATAAAATAATAATATCTTGTTGATTTATTGAATATTAAAATTTACCAAATTATAAAACTAATTTTTATTATAGGAAAATCCATACTTCTCAACTGTGAGCTGTTTACGTGTAACATTCGAACATATTGATCCCGTATTTTTGCTCAGCTGTTCAGATTTTTCAGAGACTGATGATGAGAATTTCTTGTTGGACTTGTTAATAGGTACCTATTATCTCTTTTGATTAGATGCCATAAAAAAATTTTGAATGATATTAAAAAAAAATGTCAGTTTATTGTATGATGAAATAGATCTTGTTTATCGTTTCAGATATCTCCGATGATGATTCTATATTTAGTTTGTAATCTTTCCGGGTCGTACATTATTTGAAAGAATCCAGAATAAAATTATTGTTAAAATATTAACTAAATAAAACAATAATATAATTTGTTATTTTTTAATGAAAAATTTTTGTTGTTTAAAATAAACTATATCACCATTTCTTCTGATTTGATTATTTCTTTTTTAATTACATTTCCTTTTTCATCTACGTGTGCGATCGATATGACTATACTATTCGGCTGCTTTCCATTTATAGAAGAATTATGAGGCGCAAATTGTGAACAATCATCAATTTCAGAATTCGATTTTTCGTCAACGACATTGTTGGAAAAGGATTCTGAATAACTTGTGTCCATCTTGATTCTTTTTGATTTTGTGTTTTTGTTTATGGATTTTCTTGAATTCTTCGTTTTAGAGTTTTTATTAATCTTTTGATCAACATTTTTACTATTGCTTTTTAAAACTTTATTTTCTCTATGAGCTAACATAGCATCTTTAAAAGATTCTGGATCATCTACGGAAGAAGGTACAACAACGAAAGATGCTGGTTTTTCATTGTTTCCTTCGGAACATTGCAATATTTGGAATTCTTCAGCATCTTTTTCTAAATTTTTGCTTTGAAATGTATTTTTATTATCCTGTTCCTCCATAGATTCAGCGGAAAGATCTAAACTTTCATATCTTATAGGCATAAGACGATAATATCCATCTTCAGACATTTCATATCTAAAATTTAAAAAAATTATTTTTATAAAGAAATTGAGAATTGGGAAAAAGTTTTCAATCACAACCTTAATCTCAAAAATCCTGATGATTGATTATAACCATGATGTCTAATTAAGTGTTTTGTGAGGTAATGGCCTTTCATGAAACACTTGTCACAATTGTGACATGCATAAATTTTTAGAGAGTCTTCAGTTTTTTTCTTTGAAGGCAAACCCTCATGACGAAGCATATGGCTGTGCATATCCATTTTACTTACAGCCCTAAATAATTCAAATTAGAAATATGTGTTTTAGAGACATGAAAAATACATTTAATAAAAATGGTATACTAACATATAAGAACAATATTGGCAGTGGAAAGGTCTATAGTTGAGATGTCTATATCTTATATGTTTAGTGAGTGCAGATGGAGCTGACAAAGTCATATCACAATAAGAACATTTATACGAATTTATGTGACGACGAGCATGATTCCTCAAAATACGCTCTGAAGAAAATGATTTTCCACATGTTTCACATCTGAGATCTTCAGCTGCTTGAGCCTGAATTTTTTAGTATAATGAAAAATGGATCAAAATTTGACTTAAATCAATAGAAATCAATTCGAAAAAAAAAAGTGTAGACCTGTCGAACGCAGTGATCTTCATATACAGCATTGGTAGCAAACATTCCACCACAGTTGAAACAAGCAACTACTTTTTCTCCTGTATGCCGTCGACAATGTGTTTTTACTTTGTTAAGTGAAGGGAAATGTTGATTACAGCCCAGCCAACTACATGAAAATGATCCATCTTGTCCAGGATCTATTCCTATCACGTGGCATTGTGTATGATCAAAAAATTCCTGTAAACGAATATTTTTAGCAGTAATCCTAATAAATTATTTTTATTTATATATGAGGAAAATACCTGGATGTTACTAAATGCCATTGTACACCCAATCCAGCAGCATTTGAAATCTGATAATAATTCTGGAACATGATTTCTTTGGGAAGAATTCTTTATACACTCGGCTAAGAAATACCTAAGGTGCACATTAACACCAATTGCTTTTAATTTTGTATGATAACTATGAAAATAGACGTGTCTTGATATTTCTTTATTATTTTGAGTTTCGAAATTGCATTCTTTCCATTTGCATGTATACAAACCTAAAATATGTTGAAAGAAATGTGTTAAATCGGTAATTTTTCAATAAAAATAGACAGAAACTATATTTACTTTCTCCTGTATCATAAGTTTTCAGTTGAATATCTGAAAGGTGACCTTTCACGTGTTTTCCAAATGCTAAATAATCAGTTGTAACTAATAAACAATCAGTCCATTCGCATGCCATTTCAAAAGTCTGCTCTGAAATTCTTTTGCCACGCATCTGTCTCAGCATTTCTTTCTGAAATTCAAAATCAAACATAATGAAATTTAATAAAAATACACGAATAAAAAATAAAATGTAGAAAATTAAAATACACAAGAAGTCTTGGGATGATCAGCGGGTGAGTTGATTTGTATCGCAGCCGGAGGAGGTAACAGATTTTGGTTCGTAATCCATTGCTCACACAATTTTTTTCTCGTAAGCTTCATTTCTTTAAGATCAGTCTGTGCATTTGATTTTCGTTTATCATTTTCTTCTACCTCGGTTTTTGAGGGTATTTCAGAATCGTTCTTCATTCTCTGAATAGTAACAATAATGAACATTAAAATCTGATGCAAATTAGCGATTTACAACTACTTTCATCTTAATAATATAACATTCGGAATTAAACCACCAAAATTAATTATAATTCGCTTACATTTTAATGAAAATCACGATAAATTCTGACGTACTCCACAGCTGTCAGTTCACACTTTAGGTTGCCAGTAACTATATATATAAGGTTGCCAACTTTGTCGCGCCAAAATAAAGGATATTTTGAAATATGAGGCGTCAAAATTTTTTTGGGGGGAGGGCCTATACCTACAGGAATGGGTTTTAAACTTATTCCTCCATTACACATGAAATATTAAAATTATAGAAAAGTAGCGCCGTTGAAGAAATTTTATTCGTTTATTATCGACATGTTACACGAAGTCGGTTTCACAAAATAAAGGAAACATGGGCTTTTATAAAGTTAAATTTGTTTTTATGCAAATGAATTCCTTTTTTTCTTCAAAAAGTAATTCAACTCTTATGATGTTTAATAGATTTATATAGAGAAAAGCTTAGGTAAAAACTTAAATCAAAAATGCTAGGTACCCTTTCAAATCAGAGGCCTTAAAATGAGCGCCTCCACTACGAATAAGAAAATTCACCACTGATTTTTTTTTAATTATTAGATTAAAATTTTACAATTAATATGTACCTATATGAGCGAAACAACTTGAAACAGCAATAATGTAATTAATTTTTAAAAAATGTTACAAGTACCTACTGTACGTGTATTACCTAATGTAAATATAATTTATGAAACAAATATTCGGTTAAAATAAAGAAATTTTAATAATAAAACAATCATTTAACCGCATATTTTACTATTTCTAAAATAATGGTTGTGGAAGCTTTGAAATATAAAACACCTGTTCGTAACTAATCAATCGAACTTAAACTTTATATATTATTATGCTACATTACTAAAATAAAATAAAAGTTTTTACATGGTTATATCCAATAATTCATTTTAAAACGTAACCTCGAAATTTAAGCAATTTTATCAGAGTTGAAATCAAAACAGTTTAGATCCTCGAAACATTTATATAATTGTCAGACCTCAAAGTCTACACATTTTCTGACTTATGATTAAAAATTTATTAAAATTCAAGTGAAAAATGTTCTCTATAAACCAAAATTAGGTAAAAATCAAAATATCATAACCAACATGGTGAATCCATAAACATTACAAGATAAGGTCTTCATGAATACTTATCATTGAAAGTTCGGAGATTTTTTTCTTATCACGCGTAGTAGTGATAAGGGACAATAAATTTCAAGCAACAAGGAAATAAATGGTTGGAATTCATCCCTTGCCAAATTATCTCTGACCAACAACAAAAAATCAAGTCTGTTTTATAATTGCACCACTTGTCGCTTAACAAGACATTGTCGGAGTTTTAATTATGACAAGATTTATCACAGAAAATTAAGAAAATAAATCACACATCGTACACGAACATTTGCCAATTTATTTTACCATCACGAATCGAATATTTTCAGTAAGTTGCATTTTTTTTTTTATGCGCAAACGAACTTCTGCCACCGGCGTACGTCTCAATGATTCATGTGATCGCCATTTTACCGATCGCGTCATCGTTCAACTTTCGCATCTAATTTACAAAAAATTTGAATCAACGAAAACCAAACGGTTCGCTGACCGCGGCGCGCGCGCGGGCAGGTGCAAATTGCAACCGACCCTTCGAAAAGGGACCTCGGGAATTGGACGACATTCGGAAAGTAGGTAACGAAAATGTTGAAAAAGCCTCGACGAACGTATACGCATACATTACATATTATACCGCTCGCCACATAACGGACATTCAACGATAACAAGTTGCGCCGCACTCGACCGTTGGCATCACTTTTGCCGTTCCGGTGCCATTTTCGTATTGGCGCGAAGCTAAAATTTATTTTTGTACTATACGAAAATATGGTTTGTTGTGCGTTGCTATAAGGTAGTTTTCTGTTTAGTGAACGTGCATCGTTTCGATTGTATAGAATAAATTGTTCAACGTTGTTGGGGGCGCGTGGAGGGGCGCCGGACCGGTTCCGCGGGCGCCGCCCTCCGACCGAGAATCCAGTCGCCATGAAGTTCGGTCGGTGCGAGGGCGTCCCGTGCGCCGTTTGAGGGGCGCCATGCCCACTGGGGGCCCCGGGCCTCCGCCACCGCGACGACCCGCGCCCCTTCGTTGATGATGCTGAAGCACATTCTGGCTACCGCACCGGGAAACGTGACCTCGGCGAACGGGCCGCGCGCCATGGCCGCTCTCGAGGGCGCCCCGGAGGCTCCGCTCAAACCCGACGACAAGAACAGGGAGTTCGGCGCCAAACCGGACCGGGTCGACGGGTTGGGGCCCCGGCTCGACGCCAAAGGGGACGTGCGCCTCGAAAGGAACGAACTCTCGTACAGGGAGTACTCGACGCGGGAAGCTCACGCCGGCGATGTGACGCCCAGGGAAGCCAAGGACTCGAAAAACGACTCGTCTAGGAATCTACTAGCTAACAGGATCGACCATTACAGAAACGAATACGTCAATAGGGACAACAGGGACTTCAGGCCCGACTACAGGGGCGACGGCACACCCAGGGACCAACCCAACAAACAGGATCAGTTCGCGCACCATCGATACCAAAATACTGTGAATCGAAGGGACGCGAACCAAAGTCAGCTGAGTGTCACGGCTGTGCAGAGACTCCCTCAGCAACAACCGCTGAACGTGTCCACGCTGAACTCTTCGAAGCACTCTTTGGGAGGGACCTCGAGCAGCGCCAGCCCCGGAGGAAGGGGAGTGGCTCCTCCGACTTCGAAGTTCCACAACGGAGGCCTGAACATTTCCAGGGTGACGACGTCGGGACAGAGCGGACGGGGGGGCATGTCCACGCTGAATCCCGCCAATTTCGTGCCCGCCAACGTGTCCAGGTTCATGAACCGCTCCAAAGAGGCGGGAATCAAGGAGATGCTCACGTCGCTCGGTCTGCTGTGCCTCGTGAGCCTGCTGTTGGCTCTTCTGTCTCTGATCTTCCTCCTGAAGATTTCTCCGGCGACTTCGACAGAAGTGAGGGAACTGTTGAGGGCTGATCAATTGGCCGTGTCGGTGATCAGCGCCGACGAGTACGTCGTGGTTTACGAAGTCACCCTGGCACTGTGTGCTCTCACGCTCTCGTTGAATCTGTGTTGTCTCCTCGTCTGCGCCATCCAGTTTTTGTTCGCCGTCAAACTGGTCAATTCGAGTGCCGGAGCTGCTGGCAGGTCCTTATACTTTTTTACTTATTTTTGCGATTGGACGTTTCCGCGTTATTTATTCTATTCAAATGATTTTCTATTCTGGTTTTTTTTTCAAATATGTTCGTTGCATTCTCGTCTCGGACTGAGATGTGCCATAATTTATCTAATCAAAATGATACATTCTTTCGAACTACTAAACGATTCAAATTAAATATTTCGAAAATAATTCAATCATTAAGGAATTTATATAATACTAAAAAAAATTTCGATGAACGTGCCGAATTCGATTTTTTCCGTTTTTATTACATGCATATGCATATGTAATACGATGCGGTGTATGGAATTCCTTTTCCAACCACCAAAAGAATTGACGAAGGTATCCCATTATTATCCCTACCAATTCTGAAGGTCGCACTATTTTTTTTTTTCACCTGCTCGTACACCTTTTCTACACAACACACGAATTCATATAAATCAACATTCCTTCTTCGTCCTTTTCGTCCCATTTTTCAAAAACAATTTATTTTTTGATCACCATCGAAAATAGTTATTAAATAACGATTAAATAATACTAAACCCATAAAATGACATAATGCGAAACCAGTTGAGCTCACCTGAATAGTTCAACGACTCAGTTTATGCTAATTCGCTGCTATTTTAATATTATAAATCCCAATTATTTATTCAATATAGCCTTGTAGCTGTAAAGCATATTTGTTTAATTAACTGACTCACGATTTTAATTGGTCAAATCGATTTCGAATAAAACAAAACATTCGGCGCCATTTAACAATAACAATTCGAACGAATCCACCGATCATAAATTTCTTCGAATTTTCTTAGGAAAATGTCGATTTAACTCTAAAATGTTATGATTTAACTTTCGATACACTTCGATGGACTCATTTTTCATTCTACCTGCACATTTTTAGGTGTCATTTATCATTTGAAATTCCGAAAAGGAATTTTTAACAGTGCGATTCGCTCGGTGGAGATGAGATACGATAGTGACGGGTGCTGGTTTATTTACTGTTATACCATCACCATTTGCAGAATGGTCGACATATATATAATGTTATAGTAGAAATATTACCTTCCGTTATTTTCCTTTCCAGTGATTTTGAAAAGGTATGCACACGTACATTTTTTTTGTATGCGCTCAAGATTTTATGTCCCGTAATTATCGTATGCGAGTCATCGTTAATAAATTGCGAACACTCGGTTTTTTTGACACTGCACGGTCATAGTTGGGTGAATTTTTGTTTCATATAAGAATTCATGAATATTTATCGAAGATTGAATGAAAATTTTTTTCAAAAGATACTTATTGTTATGTACGAGTCTTTTGAACTTCAATTACTCGTTATTGTCGGAGTGTTCGATGTTTCTTTTCAAATTTTCCTGTGTAATTTTGCATAGTTCCTTCATATCGCAAAAATATATACAGAAAGGATTTAATTTATAAATAGACGGTTTTTAAATTTTATTTTGATTTCGGTGAAAACTTTAATGCTTGTTCAACTAAAATCACAACTAGATGTGGAAATCGTGCGTCATTAAAAATGTCTAATGCAGACAACTTTCGAGATAAGAAGTTATCTTATTTTTATCTTTTAATATCAAACGTTATTACAATTCGTTTATGTCCTTAATATAACAGTGAAATTTTCTATTGTTCGTATATGCATGTGAAGCCATTTTATGCGGGAAACCAGTGAAGTGTTAATTTTCCATTTATATTTTCTCAAGCCTTAACAATGCCCTATAAAATTGTTTTTGATCTAAAAATAATATTTAACAGTTTGAAAATACCGATTATTATCCTCGATTTTTATAAAATTTCCATACATGTTAACGATAGCAAATTTCAAAATTGATTTCCGTAAATTATTAAATATCGTAAATTAACTATTTTTAAATCTGCAACAAACTTTTAAGGTTTCATTTTAACATTATTAACTTAACATTGTAACTTGATTTTCTCGACTATTTAATAACCCTAGTGTGTTTATTTGCATATAAGTTACATATGTATACCATTTCATCTAAATCTCATGTTTCACTGCAGTTTATAATCGGATATAGAATTTATTCGATACTATCCCATTCACGATTCTTATGGTTACTATTAGTAATAAAACTAATTAAATTAGTAATGAAGCTAATTATTTTTTTACGATATTTAAAATGATTTCCTTGATACCGAATAGTTAAGCAATTATCCGATTTAAGATTTTTTTAAATTTTTTATCGTCTACGCGTGACCGTTTGAAATTAATTAGTCTATTAAGTGGTTCAGAAATACTTCAAGAATTTAAAATATTATTCCGTAACATTAACAGAGTAAAACTATTTTCTTTGCTTTTTATCTTCTCAAAAATGAAACTAATCACTTACACTTAAGCAATAATGTCATTTTCATTATATCTTTCGCATGTCTAACGATTTCCCTTTTCCTGGACTAAATTAGATAAAACGTATACTTTCATAAAGCTAACTAGTAAATAATTATTTAACTGCTGATCACGATGAAATCCGATAAAATTTGTTTGAAACTTGTTTGACTTGGGTTCTTAACGATAATGATATAACAAACAATCAATTTTTAATCTAAAATTTGTAAATACTCAGACGATCAATACACACAAGTTGAATCTCGTTATTTCAATCAATTTTTTTCTTGATATTTTTTTATTTCGATCAAAATCAAACTAGCACACATATTACACGAAAACTCAAAAAACCCCGCTATCACATCGATCAAAATCAAATTCTATCCTCAATTGTTCAACGTCAACCTCACTCGAGTACATTCTGAATCGCCATTTTGTCGCGACAGATTGCACGAAAGCCTTCGATCCTCTCACTCCGATTTTCCAGTACCAACATCCACACATTCCATTCTTCGATCCATCGTGCCGCGAACGAGGGTAACAATTTCGATTTGCACCCATTCGTGGCCATTTCACGAACGCGCCTGGGAGACCTTTTAAAATTGATCTAGCGAGAGGAAGCGGCGGCAAGAGGCCTTGCTCATTCGATAAGACCTTATGAAAGACTGGTTTTGCGAGTTTTTTTCTTTTTCTTTTACTTCCACCAGATATCTTGTTGAACATTCCTGAAAGCATGCCAGTATGCAGCTTAGCTCATATGTATTGTACGTACACAGGCTTGCGTCTATCGTTGTTTTTTTTTATACTTCGCTTCGATTTTTTTTTGTGAATTTATCGTCGATTCATTTCGCGGGTTTTCGATATATTTTTTTAATCGATCAATATATTGTTTGTAGTGATCAAATTTCAACATATGCTATCTGTTTAACGTCTACTCCATAATGTTAGCGATATTATCAAAAGTAAAGCTGTGATTAATTAAATTATATAATATTTGATCGGAATTTAGTTTTTTTTTAAATATATTAAGACGATGGTAACTTGAGAAGTTTAAATATTAAATCATCTTGATTGTGCCATTTGTCGTTCAATTTAAGTGATCGTTTGGAATCGATGCGTTCGACAAGTTTGAATAAATCAATATTGACAAATAATATTGACATTGAATTTAGATATTAAAAAAATCATGATGATTTGAATATGTCAATAATCATTCGAAATTCATTGTTCCGAAATCGTTTTTAATCAATAAAAATAATAATTTATTCATATAAAAAAATATTCTTGAATTTTTTTTGAACATGATGTTAAATAATTACGGCTATTTTCATTTGGCACACTAAGTCATTGATATCGAATATAAACGCATTAACGGAAAGATTTCATTGTATAATAAATTTTAATTACATTTAAAATCTAACAATAAAATATAAAAATTATAATTTCTAGTGGATTGATTCGTTTTTCCTAGTTTTTGAAAACGTTCAATTTAAAAAAAAATATTTATTAATTTCTCCCATTGCTAATTAAAATAGAAAAATTATTAATATTACTATAAATGAGATGTTTCAAATGTAATTTTTATTTTCAGAACTAACAAATATCTCCAAAAGTCAGCTGTCACTAGAGTCTGTGCAGTCGGAGGATTTTTTATATCTATCCCAGTTTTTCTAACGGGTAAATTATTTTTATACATTTATAATAAATATAAATCACGCACAATTATAATCGTTTCCGAATATTAATTTTTATTGTAAAATTACAGGTATTATACTTTATACGTTTATACAATTCCATTCGACTCCAGCAATCGTCACTAGTGTATTCATAGGCCTTGGTATAATATTTTGTGGTTGTGCAATGGTGCACAATGTTTTCGTATGGCAAAAAGAGAAAACCAACGCTGTCAAAGCATTGCACTCTCAATCTCAAATATTAGATCAACCTATTATGAATAGCACTCAAAATATTGGTTCACCACAATCGGTGTCATCTCTGACCACAAATGGTTATTTGCCGGGGAACGGTCATATTTCTTCATCAGGCAACACAACTCACGGAACAAATATGACCTACCACAACACATCCAATTATAATCATCACCCAATCACGATACTCCCACACCAAGGACCTTATATAATTAGGTAAAATATATAAGCAGTATTTAAGTGAGATATGAACAACTGTTATTTTATTTATATATATATTTTATAGACCACCGACAAGTACGCCGCCTACCCCTGGTGATTTGGGTGGTTCATCAAGACCACCACGACCCCCGAGACCGCCTGCGTCGGGTTCTGTGAGTCCACCAGGTGTGCCATCGGCAACTCTTGATTTGAGTCATCCTCATCCAGATCCTCACGAATTAAGTACATTAGTATAATTATAAGTTATCTTTGATTTGTAAATATTTTCTTAATTGATACTTTTATGTATTTTATATGAATTTCAAAATTTTTATTTTGAGTATTGTAATTAATATGAGCATTTATATTATTATATCATAGGTTTGATTATTTTTATTTGTACCTACAGTAAGGCTGAATTATAATAATATGCATTTGAATATTAAGTATTTTTCGGAGAAAAGCTTTGTGTGTTATACTGTTTTATATATTTATAACAGAATATGACTTTTTATGTGGAAAATTAAAAAAAAAATGATCCAACTGTAAAAAGTTTCTTGATTGTTTGTGAGTCACACTTTCTTAAAATAATGGGTTGAAATCCTTTCACCATACTTTAGTATTATTTAACTATAGAATTTTACTAATTCTTTCGTGGCCTTAATAATAAAACAACAATTGATTGTATTCCAAATTTGACTGGACTTCATGTTTGGTTTTTATATAAAACATACATTAGACATGAAAATGAAAAATGTCTCACTTTTTGACTGTTTTTGTGTGATGATCAAATACCTTGCCATTTATTTATTTGAAAAAATTATATTTGTGATATACAAATGCTGTAATTTTAACAAAATGTACAAATTAGGATAACTATCAAATATCATGAACATGTTTATAATGAAATATAATTATTTATTTAAATTATTTGCTTGGTGTATGCTATATGTGCATATGTGTTCAAAGTATATTTCAAATTCTTGATAACAATTTTCAATTGGTAGTTATTGTCAATAAATTGTTTAAACACTAGTGAATTTGGAAATTTTTAGGGTGTAACTATATTTTTTTAAGCGTTAAAAATACAGATTAGAACTTTGATATTGTATTTAATTTATAATTTTTAGCCTTGAAATTAGAGCGTGTCAATCTTACTTTTAGATATGTATAATGAAAAAATATTGTTATAATTCAAGTTTATTAGAACTGGATAAAATTACTAAAAAAATTTTAAACACATAAAAAAATATGTAGAAAACGATTCCGTCCTTTTTGAGAAATTATATCAAAAAAGTCAATTTTATTGTCAGAGATTGGATAAATTGTCCAGTAATTGTATGCACAAGAAATTGTAAAAGATTTTTTGTTAGTCGCTTTTAATTTTAATTTGGTTAAATAGTGAAAACTTTTAAAATTATCGATTCAATTTTATGAATTTTCTTGATAAATCTGCTGTATTTATAAGTATACAATACTCAAAATATCATTTTCATGATGACAAAAATTTGCCATTTATGTATAAATCTAGTGTTTTTTTTAAATCTTGTAAATATCTAAATTTTATTTGCATTGTAAATATATAATAGGATATTTAGATATTTATTTGTTGTTTTATTATTTTTAATAAATGTTATAAATCATGATTGTTTTCATTTAAATTATTAAAACACATACTTGAATACATACTCTCTGTTGAACTTTATTATGCATATTTGCATAGATAATGTTTTATATACTTATTTTAAAAGGAATTAATACTTTAAGGCAGTGTTTTCCAACCTTATTTGTACCATGCCTCGCTTCAGCCATATTAACGATTTACGTATTCCCCCTCTAAAATTACCTATTGCCCCTCGGTGGGGCATACGCCTCATGTTGGAAAACACTGACTCTAGAAATTCACAATTAAAATAGAAAAAATTATTACATAAAAATTTCTATCATACTTTCTTAAATCACATGTACCCCTGGTGATTTCGTTCAAACTGCACCAACCAAAAATTCGAAATTATGTAAATTTAAAAAATAATTACATGACAATTTCTATTATACTTCCTTAAATCATATGTACTCCTAGTAATTTCGTTCAGGCTTAGCACCGAAGGTCTAACACGAAGTGTTTTCCAACCTTATTTGTACCACGCCCCACTTCAACGATTCAAAAATCTCCACACCACCCCCTCTCAAATTATGTTTGTCAAATGACATACAAATGCTCGACCATTAACTGATTTTAAGAGTGTCATAATGATGCTGCCATCATATTCTTGAAAAGGCAGATATTTTTTTCGAAAATGCGTTTTTCAACAACAATGTAACAAATATTGATGATTTGCATATTCCCCCCCAGTGGGGCGCATGCCCCATATTGAGAAACACTGCTTTAAGGGTAGAAAATTTTAAAGAACTGAGTTTGATTTTATACATATATCAAGTAGTGAATCAAATCTTTAAAATTACACATTAGTCATACTCTCATTATAGAAAAGCAGTGGCATGGATAGGAAAACACCCGAGGCAAAATTAAAAAATATGCAAGCGTCCGCGCCCCTGGTTTTTATTTACTCCACAATTTTCAAATATAAAACATCAAAAGTTTTAGAACAATCATTCTAAAACATTTAACTAAAAAACTAGCAGTGATTTATAAAATGTCATAGAATTCCATAAAAAAAATAGCAACATAAACGAAAATTTTATTGATTTTTTAACAAAACGAAGATGAAAATCATTACAAATGTTTATTTTCCTTTCAATATTTATTTTCAAATTTTTGAAAAAATTTTACAATCAGTTGTGTGAATTTTCAGTTTTTAACAACTAGTTCTAGAGCCGTAAAAACATACAACCAACACACCATTGTAAGCAATGGTATTTATATATGCTTATTGAGTTTTTTTCAAATATGAAAAAAATAATTCAATAATAACAACTAAACATTTGATTAGAATGTAATAAAACCATAGCTGCACTTAAATTTTTATTCAAAATAAGGTGAAATTTTCATACAATTTATGGAAAGCTGGGCAAGTTGTGATTTGACAATTATCAAAAAAATCCAAGAACTTAACTTTTGATGCACTCAAACACGAACTTGTGATTTTAGGAATTGTTTCATTTCAAGTAATGTATTGTCAGCTTCACTATGATCTTGGTAGTTATACAAACATTTTTTCACAATCTCTTAAAACAAAAAACTTCACACTATTAAGTGAAAAGCACAAACAATTCAATTGAAAGCACCAGAAATAAACCAACTCATTGTCAAACTGAACTATCATCCAATTGCAGCCTGAGCCACAAATTACAATGCATTATAAGAATTATAAAATTAATAATCATTGAATGGTGTTTTATATTAATTAACTCACAATACTAAATAATTAATTGTAAATAAAATTGAAGAAAATCATATAATATTAAGATTTATATACTAATAAATTAATAAAAATTATAACATATCTTGCTTCTGAGTTTAATCCATATGTTAAAAAATCGCTTAACTGAATGGAAAGGAAATTTGAGATGAAAAGTTCTTACTAAAAAAAAAAAACATATATTTACTTATATGTAAATAACCAATGTAAGTAGTTTAGTATAATTATAATATCTAATTATTTACAAAGTAATTTTTATAAATCTACAAATAATTGTAATGAACTGATTAAATTCAAAAACATAATACATATATTAAAATATTTAAAAAGAAAACTATTTTTATTCTTAAGCCGAGTAAATATTTAGATTTATCTTCAACAAAAATACTACTTTATAAAAAATAAGTATCGATCCCGATATGAACATCAATTAGTTATTAAAATACACATATGTTATTTTCAATATACTTTTATCAACTAATTTTAATAGTAACAGAGATCCTACACATATCTTCACAAAAAATTTAAATTATATAAATGAAATATTTATAAAAACATTAGGCATTCAATAAAACTCTCGAAAGTATAAATTCATAAAACACAATATACTATAACACATGGGATAGCACGCTTAAATTTATTTTAATTATTTACAAAATATTTAATCTGCTTTGATAACTCAAATTTTTATTATGCAACAAACAAAACATCAAAAGTATTTTGCTTCTATATATTTAATGAAAATATATACATGAAACAATCTAATAAAATTATATTTGCGCATTCCCATTAACAAATATATGACTATATTCAAAAACATAATAAAACGCTTTTGTCTAAATAAAGCAATTCAAAATTGCACTCACTGCTAACTATAACTAACATTTGTCAATTATCACTAAATAAAATATCAATGAAAACATTCACTCAAAAAATGCCAGGTGACTAATTTGTCGCTTAATGTTATATTTATATGCTGCAAGTTTTATATATATAATCATATCTGTTCAAATGAATTGTTTTCGATAATGAATAACCTATAATTTGATAAAAACATCTTATAATTTAAATTGTCCATCATTAATCTAGGCATGATAAATTCTAAATTCCATCTCAACAATGATACTCTATAGTTTTTACTTAACATATATATCATATTATCTGGAAATAGATTTTTTTATAAAAGAATGTGTACCTCATTATACTTGGAAATATTCAGAGTCCATAATTACTGAAGCTCTAAATTTGCCATCATGACGACATTTTTCACTTTTGTGAAATTTTTATTCTTGTTAGCCACAAAAGAATTAGGATCGATTTGCAACATTTGAGGACCGAAATCCAGCAACTCGTTCAACTTTCCAGATATGTGTGAGAATCTATTTTGATTCTCCAATATCTCAAGTTTTTCCATTGCAGCGTCATATAATTTGATTGTATCATCTTTGAAATCTTTATTATCAATGACGACTTCCTCAATTTCTTCATGATGAGAAAGTGTCATTTCATTTTCGTCAAACTCTTGATCATATTCAAATTTCTCAAGTTTAACGGGTTGATTTTTCAAAAACGCTGCAAAATCGTTCTTTGGAGATGTTCCTCCATCATCTAACGGGATATCCATATATCCAGGTGTAGTGTATCGCCCACCTGGTACTGGAATTGGACACTCCATCAATGGATAGTTATGATCCGACAATGGTTGTCCAAACGAGGACATCTCCTCAACGTTAACAATTTCCTCTGCCGATTCATCCATTGGAATAACTGAAATTTCATGAAAAGATTATAATCGAATTATAAAATCATAAACAAGTATTGCAAAAAAGGATCTCACCTCCATTTGTCACCGGTGGAGTTAGTGTGTGCGCTGATAGTAATGCCCTTCTAATAGAATTGAGTAGTGCATTGTGTGGAGCGTGCCCTGGAGGGGTTGGACCTTGATTTGAACGTGCTTGTGCAGGACCATTTCCTGTTCTTAATGAAGGTGCCATAACTAATGCAACTGACAGCAAAAGAACCATTAGACAAGTTGCTGGTTGGGTACTTTTATGTCCACTTCCTTTTGTAACCATGGTCTAAAAAAAAGTAAAATATTTTAGAGCAAAAATTATGTAAATCTTTTTGATTTGTGACAAAATAAGTACTTACTTGTAATTTTTTCAGCTGTGAGGCTAATGACTGATTTTGCGATTGCAGAGCTTTTATTTTTTTCATCAGGGTTTGATTCTCTTCAGTGCATTGTTTCACACTAAAATTTCAAAACTAATATAGTATTTCCTTTTAATGAAATTAAAATAAAAGACAGGAAATACCACTTACCGATCTTCCAGTCCATCCACATACTCTTTTTTACGTCTCCTTGAATCTTGAGCAGATATTTTGTTTCTGATCTTTCTTCTGATACGTTTCAACTCACGTTCTTCTAATCTAGTCAATGGGTAGCTTGACGGTAGCGAAATTCCTTCCTTGACCAAAAGGCGGCGTTCTTCAGCAGTAAGTTCTAAACGTGGAAATTGTCCATTTTTTCTGCTAACTTGGATGTCTTCATCACCCATTTGATCATCATCATCTTCATCACTGTGAGTAGATCCTCGTTCACTTGTAGAATCCTCTAAAATATACATTTTTCAGTGAATTTTATATGCTTTACAGAAATTTGAAAAATTCAAAAGTTTACATTAATTATGATTACTCTTATGAAATCTTAATAAACAGTACTAATGTGAACGTTAAAATAATGCAAATTGAAAAAAGTAATGCACACAAACCCATTATATATTGATGTTCGTCAGAATCAAAAGATGCATATACTAAATTATTCTTTTTTCTTTCAATAGCTTGTTTTGATTTCTGCAAAAAGTTTGCAGCTGCCAATTTTATGTTTGCAGGATTTTTAAGATCGGTAGCATTTATGATTTTGATCGATCGAAAATCTTTCATATCCTTAAAAGTGACGGGCAACAGAATAGAACGAGGATTTCCAGCGATAGGAGCCACTCTGATGATTTTTTTCTGTGTACTTGACACATCTGTACTCTGAACATTTGTTGTTAAAGTTGAAGAATTTTGACTTCCCAAAATAATTCTTTGCTTTTCATGGCGAGGAATGGTAATATTCTTAGCGGGTACAGTATCAGTTTTATTTATATAGTGTTTTTGAATCTTAGGAAGAACCACCGCTGCAGGTGAAAGTGGAGTAGATGATTTCCGTTTAAGAGTAATGGTATCTGTAACGGTTATGATCTTAATGAAAAAATGCACATGAATACACACACAAAAATCATAATAGTGTAAGTAATGTAATATTATATGATCGAAAAAAAACTGTTAAATATGCATTTTAGAAAATTATTAGAATAAAAATTAAACTTTAAGAGATACGATAATCGACAACAAACAAAGTACTACATGTTTCATCAAACATCGATAATACCTTGAGGAGGTGATGCTTAAACATTATGACCATCTGGCTTCATTACATGAAATTCAAACAAAGTAAATAAATTTAGAACACTATATAGGTGTTGCAATATGAAGACTCACTTTGGAATGTTTGAACAGGTTGTGAATCTTTGGGCGCGTTATTTTGACAACTGCTAATATCAGTTTTGTCCTCGTAACATTCAACAGGAGAGCCCACAGAAGACGGAGGACTGGAATGACTGGGAGACACGCTCGATGCCGGAGAATGAATCTTTGGAGAAGACTTTTTCGAGTTGACTGAAGGCATATTGAGCAGGTCATCGTCAGACTGAGGATTAGTCATCATCAAAGGCGAGAGCTGTTGGTCCAACATATCACTGCAAAGATATAGGGAAAGTCTTATTTGGGTTCTTGACATATGCAAGCAATAGCCAACTGGATATGGTTACTGACAAGTCGGCATGATCCATTGATAGGCCGCTATCACTGCCAGCAAGGGAACCAGCGGTGTTATTCCCTTGCCCGTTCATCGTTGAAAAAGAGTTGAGATCTTCCATATCCGATGCTGCCAAATCGAATATGCCTCCATCCAACGAAAAGAAGTTGTCCAACAACTCGTCTGAGTTCGACGGCCACTCATCGCTCTGAAAATAATTTAATAAATTAAACTATATAAAATTTGAATAAAAAAAATATTATAATATTATAGGATATCGACTGCTTTGTTATCAACGCAATTAATTGAGAGTCAAAACATATCAAACCAACCTTGACCTTATAGGATAGTTTTTATTCGATTCACAAATTAGATTCGAGTTATCGCTTTTCTTAAAAAAATTAGAATTGCGATTAGTTTTTATTTTTGAAAAATTTGCAAAAATTTAATATCAAACAAAACGAATCTTATTAGACATAGACACGTTGCAAAATACGCGGTGAAAATAATAGCAAACTAGAAAGCAATGAAATAGGAAAAGTGCAAGAGCGTGCCGAAATATGCCGCAAACTTTCACGGAACATTCTCTTCGCGGTGAAATGGCTGAACGAGTGCATCTCGCCGAGAAGGGGCGGGAAAAAAAATCGAACGAGAAAATCGCAATTATTTTCGGCCAGATTTCGCCGATTGTTTCCATAAAGAGGCGTACGATAAAATAAAACGACGATCGAACAAAACGTCGAATCGGAAAGACGGCGACATTGTTTACGCACATTTCGTACATGGAAATCCCGTTACAGCAATGCGACCGTTATACACACGAAAATATTTCAACGTCGAGCTTCACTCGCCAAACGGGCGAACAGCAAACGAATTATGCAAATCATACGAAATTCTGACTATTCATTTCTATGATTCTTAATAGAATCGAACACGATCCGCCGAACATCGAGCGCACGGTGGTAACAGATAGCGCAAGCCACGTGTCGGTGTTTTCATCAATTAAAACACTCGAAACAAACGAAAATTTATCGATATTTACTATTAATGTATCATGATAGTTAATATTAAATCGAATCAATCGGAAATATTCAACAGGTACATCTCATAAGAGACCACGTGCTCGCACCGCAGAACATATTGCATCCAAATCCCAAGTGCACATACCTCCAAAAGCGACATGAAAT
This sequence comes from Hydropsyche betteni, assembly GCA_028571205.2. Classification (NCBI taxonomy): domain Eukaryota; kingdom Metazoa; phylum Arthropoda; class Insecta; order Trichoptera; family Hydropsychidae; genus Hydropsyche; species Hydropsyche betteni. Next base: position 1,818,228 of record JAOXNN020000037.1, on the reverse strand, counting down.
CCATCTTGGCACAATATCCGATGCACTGAACACGATTTAACTACCGAACCCCCTCAAACTTCAAACCCCATCCTAAGAGACCTCCAGGTTGCTCTTGCGCTTCTCGATAACGCGCAAACGCTCACAAGACGCGTGGCACATTGTGGAAAACGCACTTTCGAGGACACAGACCGCGGACCAGATCCTCGGGAACTGAACCGTCTCCAGAAAACGGATATTTTCCAGGTTTCTTGGGAGGAAGGTGTTGGCGCGACCGGCGCTCACCGGTGCTGATGAGGAGCGCCGACCGGCGTTCGAGTAACGGCACTGTCGCCGTGCAAACAGGGGTTTTCAACTTGTTCGTATGGAAGATTTGTTGGTTTTGATCGAAAATGTCGTAATTTTATCTGAACCGATCGATAAAAGCGAGAAGTTAATCAAAGAGTTCGATTGACGAATTGTGAGATGTGGTTTTATCAAAATGATAATGTGACGAAGTGTCGTTGTTTTTGTATATTTTTAATCTAATTACAACATAATCCAATAGATAATTGGTTGTTTTAGATATCGAAACATTGATACTATTAAATTTAAAAAATATTATATTAACAAAAAAAAATTAACGAATCAAATCCCTGACCGTTTTCAGGAAAAACACATGCACTGACATAAAATTTGCGAAAAATGCAAAATTTCGAAAGTGCACCCGATCGAATGTTATGAAGCGACAGAACGCAAACGCGATTTCGAAACGAAAACAAAAATAAACGAAATTGCAAATTGCGCAATTGTGATTCATTCGAATCGTCTCGAGCGAATTTGACGACACCTGTCGAACACTTAAACAAATAAACAATTTCACAATTCGAAATTTACTCGGAGCGATACGTTTCGAATAAAATTAACAATATAATCGCACACGATTGCTTATATAACTCGACGCACATATGCCGTTGTGTCGTATATTATTTGTTGAAACATGAAAGAATCGTCATGTGCGCTTTTATTTATTTGTTTTGATTCTTTTTGAAATCCGAGCTTGATGTATGCAAATGTATCCAGATTACGCATCTGTTAGATTTAATTAAATATTATACTTTCTATTGTATTGTCGAAAGTGCTGGTTCCAATTGGTCGTTAAATTTAAGCGATGAATAAAGCAATCAATAGATGAACGCAATCGATTGAAATTTGATAAGGGATGAATGGTTTAAATATTCTTTGAGAATAATTTTCTTCTTAATATTAAAAGAAAATATCAGAATTTATAATAAAAATTATTATAAACAACAATCGTTGCTTCGTTTAATTTTTTCGTCTGAAAAACCATTTCCTTTTTGGTTTTTAAAAATGTATAGTAATTTCGGAAGTCTTTTTCTTGGTTTTTTCAATGAAATTTATCATATTTAGAGAGATCATTTGATAACGATATTTCTTTCTATTACAAAATCAAAACCAACTAGATTCCATCAAGTAAAATTTACATAATAACATTTCATTTTTTCTATTATATTCTATGACATGAGAATCATATAATACTATAAAAAAACTTTTATGCAACATAAAATTCAACCAAATGAAAATATAATAAAATTTACGATAAGAATAAATTTCAATCAACACTTCAACAAAATACAACATAATGCACAATTCAAAACCCATTTCCAACACGGACAAAACAAAAAGACCATTATCCAATAAAATCCAAGACCCGGAGCCACGATCAAAACGCCGCCGAAATCTTTCCAACCACTCCTAATTGCGAACCCAATCAAAAGTCCATTCAAGCCGACGGATCGAAGCCGATTTGGCCACCACTGGATTTCGTGAAGTGCGCAACACATAATAGTACTAGCATGCCGGCATGGCCGCTGATGAAAGTTGTATAACTGGATCTCGGCCGCCCCCCCTTGGCCGATGGCTACGTAGGAAAAACTACGAATCGTGATTCATTTGGGTCACAGTGCCGTTCCATAAAAGAGAAAGGCTTACCCTGGCGAATTTCGGCGCAAAAAACCGACGAGAGCATCGGCGAGGTGCGACGAAAGCATGGCGAAGCTGAGACTCGCAGATTAGTCTCGGATGATGCAAACGTGCATAATGCGCAATTAACATATCGCGAATTAGATCATGAGGTATTTGTGTGAAGGTTCTGCTTGAACAGAAGTGTGTGGTCGATTTTGGGTGGTGTTTTGTAGATGAAATTCGTTTTCGACGTTAGCTAGCGTATGTAGTTTGTCGGAAAGGGATTGTGAAGCTGAGGCTCACAGAAGATTGGTCTCGGATGATGCAAGCGTGTATAATGTGCAATTAACAAATTACGAATTAGATCATTAGGTATTCGTGTGAAGGTCCTGCTCGACCAGATGTGTGTAGTCAATTTTGGGTGGTGTTTTATAGATGAAATTCGTTTTCGTCGTTCGCTAGCATATGTATTTTGTCGGAAAGGGATTGCGAAGCTGAGGCTCACAGAAGATTGGTCTCGAATGATGCAAGCGTACATAATGTGCAATTAACATATCGCAAATTAGGTTCGTTATTCGGGTGAAGGTCCAGCTTGACCAGAAATGTGTAGTCGATTTTGGGTGGTGTTTTGTAGATGAAATTCATTTTCGTTGTTCGCTTGCATATGTCGATTGCCGGAAAAGGGATTACGAAGCTGAGGTTTGCAGAAGATTGGTCTCAGATGGTGCACACGTACATAATGTGTAATTACCATACCGCGAATTAGATTGTTCGATATTTGTGTGAAGGTCCTGCTTGACCAGAAAAGTGTAGTCGATTTTGGGTGGTGTTGTTGGTGAAATTTTTTCTTGTCGTTCGCTTGTGTGTGTCGTTTTCCGAAAAAAGGAATCACTTAGCTACCACCGTGGAGGAGGGTCGATGTCGATTCCCGTGCTGAGAGAAGAGAGATAAGAAAACCCTTTCAGAAGAGAAAAGTTGTGAAAAATATTACGGCAACCCTCTTAAAAAGCGATGTAATAAGATCTGAAATTTATGTGCCGTTAATAATTCGAGTATTTTCCTGACCATAACACCGATTTAAATCTTCCGAAAATTCATATTGAATAATTCATTATTTATTTTATTCCAACTTTTCACATAACGTATTTGAACGAGAACGACAAATTGAATGTCAGCACGTCGCACGGTAAAACGATTACATACAAATATCAACCACTAGTTTCACAACCTTTCAATGCGTAATTTAAAACCAAAGCGAAGCAAATATTTCTCACTAAAAAATATTCATGAGTTCAAAAATCTCGCTTTTCAGGTTTAAACGAATCAAATCCCCAAAATTCAAATTATATAAACATACATTAAAACACAAAACCGATAGTGATTCAATAAAAAAACCACAGCACTCCCGCTGGAATTCGAACTTGAAAATCCGGTTCGAAAATAACTAATTATGTGCACCTCGCACACTCCATATAAAACGAAAATATATCAAAAGAGATTCATAATGCCATACACAAATTCAGAACCACAAAATTGGAGCGTGTCACTCGGTAACACAAATTCGTTGAGTACTCAAGGCTGTCGACATGAAAGTACTTAAATCAAACGCAAAATGTACAAAGTGCGGTTTTCAATAACACGTCAAATTGGCCAATCAAACAAAAAAACTTCATTGTTGAATACTAAAACATCTCAATAGCGAATTCGGTAAATATTTCATTAGATAAGCAGATAAAAACATAATCTTTGGGAGAGGTTAACAGAGACGTTGATACGCAGTCTACGTGCGCCATATATGTAATAAAAAATTCAGGTACTGATATCGAAGCGATAAATTTAAATAGACATGTAGTTTATCTACAAAACGTTTCGCGTCGATTTAAAAATGTTTGTAAGACATACTTACAATTTACATAATCGAAATAAACGGAAAAACCTAGATGCTATTTTCGTTTCCATGAAAAACTAAATAAGATCGCACTTAAAGATAATCGGATATATTCACTAAGAAAATATGTTATTAATAATATGAAATTCAAAAAAACAATTTATTATCTCACGTAAACACGATGATATTCTGTATAAAAACAGGTTACATTGAAGATACAAAGAATCCACAATTACAAAAGACAAAACCATTTACGTTCACAACATAGCTAAAACAACAACAACAAAAAAATCAATCATCCCACAAACGACAACGTACTACATCGAAAACGTGCCGAACCCATTGTTTCGGTAGCCGAAAAAAAACCTAAATATAGCCACGGCAATTTTTCAGTGGGCGTCCGTCTGAAGCGGCGTGCCCGACCTTTCTTTCGCTGGCAAAAATAATACGGAGATGATGGCACAAAGTGGGTCAAAATGGGGCAATTCACCAAAGCTGCTGGCATCGCATGCAGCCCGCGCAGGTCGCCAATTTTGAAGAGCGACGTCTTCGGATCCCCGGAAACTTTCGTTTTGCCGAATCGAAGAGAATGTGGTTGATGCGTGCTGGGTTTTTCAGCGGTCCGTCTGGACTTTCGCTGGATGAAAATCGCTGAAAGCGGACGGTTGGGAGTGACGATGGTGGTTGGTTGATAATTGAGTTGTGGGTGGATGAGGGCTGCGGAGGAATCTTCGGGTATGTGTGTGCTTTCGTTGGAATTGCTGCTGATCGTCGGCATTGGGGTAGTCGTGATCGATAACGGAAAACGGTCGCGATAAAGAAAAATAGGTGAGTGACGACATGAAAATTGCGGGAATGCATATTTGTAAATGTCGTACCGGAGATAAGTAGTAATGCATGTTTGAAAGAATTCAGTTCGTCTTCACAATAGCGTCGAAAAAATGCATTCATAGAAAAATGTCTTCAAACAGTTTTGTGAATGAAAGGTGATTTCTTCATTCGTAATCTTTTTTTGAATTCTTGTTATAAATTCCTTTAATGTTTCAGAACGTTTACTTTGTGAAACTTTATACTGAGCACCATTGTGTGCGCGATCCCTGCAACATTCACCTGACTCCTATAACTCAACCGTGTCACTACCCTATATAACGAAATGTGAAATTTTCGTATTCAATCTACCTGTCTCAACAGCGAATTTCATTACAAGATAACCATACCACCCAAATCCAGAAAGTCAACTTTCTACAACAGCGTTCACGAACACTTCTCCGAATTTTTCCAATCCTTCACGAATCGATCTCCGAATACGTGAACGACGATAAGTCTCCCATACAGAACAACTTTCATTTTCAACGATCAATAACGTCTAAAACGTCCGAACTTCCTTTTCCGACACTTTCCATTTCAACAATTCCCTCAACACAACTCCATAACAAACTCCATTCGAAACACACGTGCATCCCTTGAACTCACGGACAAAAACAACATGCACAGATAAGAGGAAACTGCACGGAATGCTATTGCATTTTCCGACTCAGCATTTTTCTCAATGACGACCCACACGGGGTCATCGAGGTGCCAATGTCGGACATTCGCAGACCTTTGGACGAGAAAATTTCCGACGTTTCCGACCGTCATAAAACCGAGTGCATGTGCAACGATGCAACTGAAGTTCGCGGATTGAAAATAGCGTGCGGATGTCGAAACGGATCGTTCTGAAATCTAGATCGCGTTTTCGATCATCATGATGACTGCATGTAGTTTGAATGTTGTGGAAATTATGAGTTAGATCATAGGTCGGTTTGCACGTTTCAATAATGAAGATGGGAAATTTTCGATTTATTTATTTATTCGGATCGATCGATCGGTGAAAGTTCGTTAGTGTAATGGACGATTTCATGAAATTGTGGAATGACAGAAAAATGACCTTTCTAAACATTAATGTAAAAAGTCTTTGTTGAGTCGATATGAAATTGTAAAAAAAATTCAGAGCTTTCCATTAATGCTTCCGTTATGATTGATGTCAACGGAACGTTTCTAAATATATTTACTGATGGGAAAATTATACGATAGAATCGACAAAATGTCGAAAAAACGTTGCATTTTTTACTAGATACATAAATTAATATTTCAGTATGACAATATCGATCGTATAAGCGTTGAAGAATCAATTGAACCAATCAACCAATTGAAACTACATTCTCAACGCACTGTCATCTCAATCAAAGTAAAAGCCATAATACATTTTCAAACAAAACCATAATCGTTTAACTACTAAATTTCAATTATATCGAGTAAACAATACAACAATCTAAACACACACACGTTAATCAAAAAGACACCAAAACACGAAGACTATTATAACATTAAACAAGCTTTGCTAATTCGTCTTCTGGTTTTCCTCAAAATCTCGCCCAAACATCAAAACCAGTCTCCGTTAAGCAAATTCAACGAAAATTTAAAATTTTAACGACGCAGACGCCCATGTCGGATATTCTCCTGGGTTCGTCGCTCTTTCCATCCAAGGTACATTAACCCAAACACGCCCTGAAAGGACGAACGTGTGCAAAAATGAAAAAAACTTGGTGCTGTATGGTTTTTACGTGTTGAGCGTTCACATAAACGGAATTTAGTGATGAAATTTTAAGGCAGACCGATCGAACGTTCTTTGCATAAGAATTCGGTGTAAAAAACGATTTGAATGAAACAAATGCGCAATTGTAGCCGGATTCGAGTTGGCGAATTGTAAATGGTGCAAAAGTCGAACTCGACATTTTGTCGTTTGTTAATAGAGCGTGTTTAGAATCGTATAAGAATGTCGTTGGGTAGAAGAATATGTATTGTATTTGTTGTTAGTAAAGTAAATGGTATGCTTATTCCAATATCTAACAAGATTTTTCGTATCTGAAAAATATTCTATTGATGTTTTAGAATGTAGATCAACAGTGTTCACACCATGAACTATGCTACTTTGCTTGTAATTATTCCGCTGACTTTTAACCTATCTGTATTGACTCGCGTACCTAGCATATTTTTATACTAAATCAAATTCATTTCAAAATGATCGCAATGTTTCCCGGGCTCATATGGGAAAATATACTGTAAGTCGTCATAACAAACACAAAAAGTTGTTCACGTGCCAACTGTACAAAAAACTACAACTACATCGCACAACAAATTGTGGTCTTTTGTAAATAAATTATTTTCGTAACCAATTACATTAACAAATACTTCGAGCTCTTAGATAAAAATAGGCGAACAACATTTCTCGACGACTTCATCGTATCTCACAAATTAGATACACTATCTCGTCTACTACACTTTGTAATAGAAGTTTATCGTTTATTCATGAACCTCGCTCGTTTCCTACAACGGAATGCACCGATGACGAAACATTCCGACGAAAACAATCGACAATGCAACTCCAGCGAAACAATATGGACACATAACCTAAAATTGGCACAGCGAAAATCCAAAATCGCAAAAATACGCCAGATCCGTCCAGCGCACTATCGTATCGGAATCCGCCTATTTACCCGCGAATGACGCACCGGAAAACCTCAACCGCGACAATCGCGAGCGAATTGACACAACGTTGACAGGTGACGCGTAAGGGTCGAGAGGGGGCGGAGCCGGACGCCGTATGCAATGCGAAATTCGGCACTCACGAGCAGTTGGTGCGGGGGCTCGCTGTCCTCCCGCTTCATGAGGAACTCGACGATGTTGCTGAGGTCGCCGGCCGGGGCCGACATGGTGCGGCTGATTGGCGAGCGAGCGACGGCGGTCCGCCCAGCGCGGCTTCCAACGTGGAACTGGTGACGTCACGAGTCGCCACGCTCTCCGATCTTATTGGACGAGGTGGTCGATGAAGCAGATTTCTGTTTTCGCGTTTAGCTTCAACTTTTGTCGCTAGATGGCGTTTGAGGTTTCAGTTTTACGTTTTTCAGATTGTGCGTTTTGTTTTGTTGGGGAATTAAATTCTCGTTTGTTGTTTTCTTTCGCTTTTAATTACATCATCTTAATGAATTGTTGTGATTGTATATTATCTTTTGGAAAAACACAAACAGGTCCGAAACAAACACGTTTCGATAATGTGATTTTGCAAATGGAAAAATCTTCGAATTATCGTTGTGAAGATGCAATACATTATATAATGTAAACTATGACCGATAATGATCTGGTGATCGATCGGTGCATCTTTGAACAGATAAATCGTCCGTTTTGTTTGATCTTCGTATTTATTAAAAAAAAAATAATCGATTCATCGAAAAAAAAACATATTTACACAATTGTTAAAGAATTGCATGGAATATTCTGTATTATAATTAAATTTTCACGTACTCATTTAGAAATGTAGTGCATTGATACAATGTAAATATTTTCGAAATACCGAATTGATAAAACTACCACAATATCGACTATTCGATATCGAATATTCCTCAAATGAAAATTTCAAACTCTTCGCGATTTCGCTCATTTTGAACCTTCAAACATTTCAAAATTCGATGCACACGTTTCATTTGACATTATGCATACAGTAAAAAATTTAATCACATGTTTTCGCACGCGTCAACAAACACAGAAGCATCTAGAACGGCAATCGTTATCTTTCTCGTTTTTTACATTCGATATATTTTTTCAGTCAATTATTGCTAAAAAATCCTTCTTAATTTCGATAGGATTTGTCGTTGTGAATTTCTCAATCGAATCGTTGAAAATTGGGGAGTCAAACGGTCTAATTACAGGTTAACGCACTCGTTGTTATCTCATAAAGAAGAAGGGCTCGCATTTATCTTGCGAAGTTGAAAATCCGGTTAAAAAAATAACATAAAAGATCTCAGTCGGTATAAACAAGTTCTTACATCAAAATTCACCAATAATTAATTATTAAAATTGATGATGAAAGTTTTAAGCAGAATTATTTCATTTTTTGATTCGTATCGAATACATCGTTCGTATGTCTGTGAATGTTCAAAAATTTGATTCGTCGCCATTATAGTTCCAGCCTTAAACTTCCTGTTTGCTGATTTTTGCAAAATTTCGGCGTTAACGATGGCGTGACGACTCCACATACTGGATCAAGTTCAAAGACTACTAATTGGAAGTCCATCTCGTGTGAAGCGAGGCCAAACTAACTGTCCGATGTCTCGACGGATTATTATTTTTGTAATTTCGAAATTTTACCGCTTATCGTGTCGTTTTCGTGCTAATCCTCGATAAGGATCTAAGGGAAATTAGTTTAAGTGCGCCAAAGTGTTTGCCTGGAACACACTAATGGACGGCATTACGAAATCGTGATGGAAAAGAAAGTTTCGAATTATTTTGTTTTGACGATTGACGAAATGTACAGTTATAAAATCGTCAGTTTTTGTTTTCGCACCTTTTTGTGTTAAAATTGTTGTCGGCGCGGCCGAAGAAATTGATGGACATTTTCGTTTTGTATTTTTGTCACGCGACGATTTGCCTCGTCTCACATTAACAGTTTTATAATATAATTTTTATGCTAAGCGCTCGATCGAATGATTTTAGTATGAGTTTATCAATAAAAATTACATCGTCGAATAATTCATACGAAATTGAAAAAAAACGAGATATAATAGATAGCAATAACGAGAAAAATCTCATGCAACATTTCGTCATTTAGGTATATCTAAAATTTTATCGTTTGAAAAATCAATACAATTCTTCGAAACGATCGGATGAATAATATTTAAATATTCCTACTTTTGAACTTTAAATTCATAAAAAAAAATATTTCACAATGAAAAAAAATCGAGTTCATTTTAGTTATTCATAGGACGCATTTTTGTCAAATTGTGCGTGATATATTGTTGAAACTTGTACGTGCAAAAGTGTGCAAATAGAACGCTCCGCTCGTAACAGCTGACGGAGCGCGGTCAGCAGAGCGCCCTGCTCTTCCTGTCACTTTTGTTGTCGAACAGTGTTGGCCTCCCTCACGTTTCCCAGTGGAATTCCCCATGCGCGAAACGTCCCGAAAATTTTCTACCTCACGTTAATCGTCGATATAAATCATCAAATTAATAATGTTACAATTCAACATAAAATTAGATCATACTAAATTCCATAAATTTCAAACAATTCAATTAAAAAAAAATCGTTGACATAACGAAATACGTGACCGTGAATATTAGTAAAATTTAGATAGTTGCAATTATCGAATCGACGAATTGCATTTTTTCGATACGAATTAAGCTTAGTTTGCAGAAAATGAGTGTGCTACGGTCGCGAATCGCGCTGCTGGCCGGTGAGGCGGGCGCCAGTGTTGCCAGCGGCGGCGAGGTTTTCCCGAAGCGAGCGCGGGGAAGGCGTCCGATGGGCAGTCTGTGCGCGGAGACGGCGCTATTCGCACCGGGCGCGCGCGTTCCTACCTTTGCCGAACGTCCGGGATGCCGCGGTGAGCAGATGGCTGTGCTGCCGGCGGGCCGCTGGCCGCTGGCCGCGGGGGCGCACGCCCTTCCGAACGCGTCCCCCCGTCAGGAGCTCGTCTTCGTGAAGCTGACCGACTCGGCGCTCAGGGCCATCGAGCACTACGTCGCCAACCAGGTGCGTCTCCCGCGACGATCCCCCCCGACGGATCCTGGTCTATCGCGATCCTGGTTGTTGTGGTTTTTACGGTGTCGATCGGGGCCCCCCTCCCGCCCCTCGCCTGTTGCTGACGGCCGCGCGACTTTCCAATCGCCGTCACAGTGACGTAAACGGGCGCGTTTAAAATGTCCGCTCGACGACGTCGGGACGGAGTCGGCGGTCGGGATCGCTTTTCAGGCGAGGCGGGCCCCGCGTCGCGACCGTATAAGGAACGTGGCTGAAGCGGCGGCCGTTTTTCCGAATCGGGGCGGCGTTGCGACAGAATCTCGTCACAGTTTCTTTTGTCCGTCGTTATCGAGCGGACGATCGGCCGCGACGTTGTCGTTATCGGGGGGCGAAGCCTCGAGCTGGCAAACATATGTTCGCGGATCAGGGGTGCCAACGGCGTCCGAAAATGCGCGGCCCGGTGACGTGTCCGCCCTCGCTTTTCAGCCTTTCAGCCGATCAGCTGTCTCCGGCTGAAAAAATCCTTCGGCAACCTCCGAGGCGGATGCGGTAGGATTCTATCGCGGTTGACCCAATGACAGCGGCACCAGCGCCGCCGGTGAAAGTAAACTTCTTGCACGATCGCATTACGGTAACTTGCGTCGGCCGCCATATTATTGCGATTAAAACTCGGCGGAGAGGCGAATTCACGAAAATGGGAAACGGCTCGGCATCGAGGTCGCGCGTTTTCCGACTTTCGGGCCCGTTCCGTTCGGATCGCCGATAAGATAAAAGGCGTGACGAGCCGAGATGTCGTCGTGTCCGAGGGGCGATTCGGTCGCCGCTGTCGGGTCGGAATCCATGCCAGATACGCGCCTTCGTTTCAGATTCGAATGTGTGCCGATATGGTCGTTTCGGCTGTGGAGGTTCCCGTTTCGATATGTCGGAGAAACTGTTTGTTTAGCCGAATCGGTGATAAACGTTGATCTGTAAATATTGTAATGAATCAAATAGTATACTAATTCAAACACGTTAGTCAGAGCTGATATGAAAAAAAAATCGATTTTGTGTGACGTTTCAGTACAACGCGAGAGATCCGTGACACGAATTTTGGAAGCGATACACATACTTTAACTTCGTAGCAATTATAAACGTGTTTTTTTTTTTTTCATTACAATACTCAACCTTCCCACATTTCCGTACTAATAAAACATTCAGAAATCACGTATCTATTTATTGACCTAGCGATTGATAATCTCGAACATATGTGAAGCTGTAAACATTATCGCAAAACGTAATATTTAATTTAATTCGATAACACATTGAGCCTTTGTTTTTAAGCTTACGATAAACACGAAAATCAATAAAGAGGCTTTCAGACGTCGCCTCGGTATCGCTCGCCGAACAAACACCGTATAATCTGCGTACTTTGACTCGACACAAACTCGCCCGAATCCCGAGAACACCTTTCTACCTGATGTACCGAAATATGGATCGACCATTGCAGGTTGCACCGCACGCTGCACGCAGAAGCTGCATCGTTCGCAACGGCAGGTGTCCTCCGACGACAGATGGACCCCATCCAGGTGTTTCGTTTTTACACACACGTCGTCTTGTGTGGATTCAATCACGGGAGGAATCAGTACAATGCCGTACGAGCAAAAAATTGCGATGTAAATCACTTCGCAACCATTGCCAATAATGCGCACACGAGGCGACTCCTTCAATCAATACACGATGTCTACTTGCAACGTTCAGTTTAGGTTCCTTCAGAAAGATGCTGTCGGATCCGGTGGACAGGTGTGCGAACCGGAGCCATTATGAGCGTTTGCAAATTGTGCGAAAACCGACCGGAACGGTTACGTCGTCTCCGATACGCGAAACATTAGGGGAGAAAGCAAATACCTGAATGGACGACAATTAGGCTACGTCGCCGCACCGTTCATGGTCCGGCCGACCGTTTTTATTATAATGCGTATCTGTCCGTTAGCGTTAGCGTTGTGCAAATCGACAAAAATGGTCCTTTCTATTCGTTTTGTCTAGCGATCGATCGAACGCAGCCCGACGACAGACAGGACTGACCCCATTCGGCGCGAAGACACGGCATGGCCATTAATGCCGGAGGGTTGTTAACATCTGCACGGGTTCGTCGCCCTTGCCGACGACTCGCTCTTGCGACGAACCGAACGGACTTTCCAAATTTTACAATTCACACTGCGTCAGGTTGAACGGACTCGGATTTGCCGATTCGAGTTTTTAACCCTCGACCTCCCTGCGGGACCGAACCGCACGCCCGCGCGTCCAACAGGTGGTCGTCGAGGGAGACGCTGAACCGCTCGTTCGCTGTTCCTATGCACGCGTTCCTATTGCATAAGCAATTATTGGTTCGTCGTGTTCGCTTTTGCGGAGCGGGCGATCTTTCGTCCGACGGCCGCTCGGTAGAGAGCGCATTTGCGTCGGATCATTGCGGAGAAAGTAGCCATTGTCGGGTTTTATTGCTGATTTCGGAATTACACACGAAACCAGTATGATAGGTTTTCTGGTGTATCCTCTGCATATCTACCTATTATTACCGCTTTTGCACTTTCGAACATCGTCCGTCCTATGTGCGATCGGCAACTTTTACTCTTCGGTGCTGTTTCACGTTTTACATACGAGAGCGATCACTCGTCGGCACTCTGATGTAATTTCGATATGCATTTCGTGTCTGAATCGACAAAGTGCAGTCGGTTTTTAAATTATTTTGGCAATGGAACGTCTAGCGGCGATGCCAGGGCCGCGAGCCTTGGGCCTTCTCAAATCGTGGGCCCCACGACCCGTCAGCTTCCACTCGTCAGTTCCGGCTCGACGAAACGCAAGGATATATCGCCTAGATTAATTGGAGGCGTATTCGCGACCGTTTTGTTTATCGCCAGCTTCGTAAAATGTAAATAAACCGTAGACGGAACACTGATAGTGTGCCCTGGGCGCCCCGTTTTCAACGTGACCCTGGTTGTCACGCCGTATACGTTTGCGCGAGATATTTCGCAAATAATGGCGTTCGGCCATGAATCAATTCGTTCGTTCGAGATCGAAAAACGTCGAAAACAACGAAAAAACGGCCGAATTTGACATCGTTCGCCTCGCGAGCGGCGATTTCACCTCGTCCATCCTGGAGACCAGACTAAACGGCATCCGAGCCCTTCACTTGGAACTTTCGTCGTCGTCGTCGGTTTCGTGTGCGAAACTCGTCATTCTGCTATTCGCAACCTTGCACATACACATGCGAACTCGTAAGCTCGTTGCAATAGTTGTGCTTGAGTTTCGTAACGATTGCATTGAAATTTCCCCAATGATGATGTTTGGTGTTCGACGCGTTTCTGTCTCGATATTTGGAAGTATGGCCGTGACCTACAGCGAACGCGTACTTACAATTAGTGGTCGGTAGGTCGTTTTGTCGAGGCTGAACAATTCTCATTGTTGCGACTAGCTGTTATTCAGTGGTTGTCTTGAAGTCGGGGAATTTGCGTAGATGTTCCTGGTTCTCGCTGACAAGGCTCAATGTAATAAAAATCATAATTACCATTCGTTAGAGGTCGAAAACGAATTTACCATAACAATTCTTCGTATCTGGATGGATTCTTTGAAAAATCGATTATGTTTTCAAGTTTACGTATTCGTTAATTATTGTGAGATAATTATGGTAATAGAAAAAAACGACTTCTCATAAACTTAGATTTTCGGGTTTCCATTTCATCCACCGATTTATTCAGGTTGCTTTTGCTGTTAACGAGGCTTTCATAACGACGGACACAAATAATCTGAATGCGTGTATTATTTTCAGCTGCGAAGCGAATTCGCATCGAAATTTTCCCAAATTCTCATATTTTTTTGTGATATAATACTGCGCACATTTCAATTGTGGAAAGTATGAGAATCAACACGTTTGACCGACTAATAGCAAAGTGTTTCGTGATTTTATTTCTTTACGAAACGTTGCTCAACGCATCTCGGTTACGGAACGTCGCCGTCGACGAGTTTTCCCATTTTTATCCGCACACAGGCATTATAATAATTCGGACGAATTCAAATCGTTTTGAAAAAAAATTGGTATGCAAATCGTATGTGCATTAGTTTGACTCACGCATTTCGTTTTCATAACGTCAAAACACGCATCACCTTCAAAGGGAAAAAACAGACGTATTTTTCCTCAATTGTAAAACTTTTCCCCGTATCTCTCGACGAGTTGGCAACTTTTCCGGTCGCGCCATAACAACGCTCGTATTAGAAGTAGACTTTTTTCATTTTATCGTATTCGCGGTTTATTAATCGCGTTGTTGTTGCAAACTCGCTAAATGCTTTCGTAACCTTGAACCTACTAACCGTCAATACATCTGCAACTGTGTTTATGCACAGATGCGTCTCCCTAGTGCATTGCCTCTTTCCTAGTGTAAACTATATCGATTGCATATTTGCCTAATGCATCGGTAGTTCGACTATTTTCCTCGGATCGGCTCTGTCATTCCGTATTATGACCGATTAAATACATAAATCTACATGTGTAAATTTGCTGAGAATTGTTCTTGCGTCGCGTGGAATTTTTGTTGATAGTGTCGAGTTCGCAGCTTTTTATACGCTGCTCGGTGAATACGTTTGGAAATTGAATGTTTTCGATTTGTTCGGTTGTTTATTTTTTTTCGTGTCTCGTTAAATGCCACATAACCTATTGAATAATATCATGACAAAAAATGTTGAAATCGAGCATTGATTTGTATGGTTTTTTGTGTACGTAGTGAAATTTTCGTTTTCAGTAATATCTGGACGTTACGAAATTTTGTTATTAAATTCGTGGCTTGCATAATAATGCAGAGTAGTTTGTTTTTAGTGAAAAAAAATGTCATACGTTATACGATTTTCATTAAAAGGCCAACGAGGCATACATAAACGATCTACTTTTTGTTAAAACTCTTAACAGCATTCGCATTAAATGTCAAGGTTATAGCCGGTGTAGGTCATATCAATTTTCGAATTTATACGATTTCTTATCAAGTTTCTTGAAAATTATGTGCATGTCTTATAAAAAATTGGTTTTGATTTTTATGTTTTTGTGTTTCAGAGAAAAATCGGCTCGTCGCCCACAATACAGTTCCTGTCCGAAAATGAAGGGGTAAGATATCTCACATTTAAATTTCATAAACACCGCGTTACAAAATCGAGGGCAAGGATGTCGAACCACCTTTTATGTCGCATCTCAACACGACATATTCATACATACCTTTTTCCTTATCTAACTCGAATAAAATCCAACATAATTTATCACAGTACCCGCTAAAGCAGAATCATAAACGATTTTTACACACGCTGATAAATCGGCATTAGAGCGTCCGCAAAAAAGCAACACCTTCCGAAATAAAACGACCCGTCCAAAGAACATAAGTCTACATCTCGCCGTGGAACACAAAGACAAATTGAAAATATTTTATTCATACTAGCATACGAGCGACTTCCGAAAACAACGACACACGACGACCAGTGATGTAGTGCTAAAAAAAGTAGTACCGGTACGCTCGATTTTTGATGCTCGGACGCTCGAACCCCCCCCCCCCCATTTTTTTAAAGATTTCTTTAGACATGAGATAAAATAAGGGTAATTTTTATATATAACATTTTACAATATTTTCATATACAGTAATCCCCCCTATAACGTCTGCGGCGTTTCCCCTATAACGTCATTTTTTTTTAATGCATTTTTTTTCAAATTTATTTGAAAAAAAAAATTACTCGTAAAAATATCCAAAAAAAAGAAATATGAATGATTTTTAAAATTTTCCTATAACGTTGAACCTATCTTGACGTAATAGAGGGGGATTACTGTATTTGCTAATCCTGTAAGTAACGTCATATTCCTGATGATCGTTATATTTTGTGCTAATGCACAAAATACAAATAATCATTCTTCCAACGTAGAAAAAAAAAATTCTCATATTTAAAAAAAAAGTGCCGGAACATTATTCCGGCTCAGAAAAAAGTGCCGGAATATTGCTCCAGCTCCACCACACCACTGACGACGACCCACATAAAATAGCGAATTTTTTCCAATCTCCGACCGTCCTCGCTAGAGTTTTCCCAACCACCCGCTTTTCCGACCGCGGTAAGCGATCTCGCCGACGACACCCACCAGACGGGACAATGCAAAAAAGCACACACACACACACACACACACCGACAGCAACCAAAGTCGCGAGAGTGCGAGCGGTGCGTCGTGTCGGCCGGCCGCGGCGGGCGTCGGTGTCCCGGGGTCGACGCCCCGGCGGGGCCTCAGGTGTCGGTACACTGACCGGGGAGCCCCCGAGGACGGGGGCCCTTCGCCCCCCGCGCCCCGCCCGCCTCTGCGCGGCGCCACGTCTGGACCCTGCCGGAGACGGGCTCTCGGGCGCCATTGTCGTGTCTTCGGCCGGTCGGCGGTCCGATTGATCGCGCGGAGGTCGCGGGGTTGCAGGGCCGCGGAAATTTGAAAAACTGGCTCGATCGAGGCGAACGTCCTTGAGTGGAGAAATCTATGTCGGTGTTGTCGTTGGAAAGCTGGGGTCGGTGGAAAAATTGATGTGTATGAAATTTGGGTTTTCGTCTGGTTCGGTGTCGGCGGAAAGTAGCGTTGTGGATAATTGGATCGTGAGCTGAAAGACGACGTTGTTAATTTTTTTTTTTTAATAGTTATCGAACGATTTTTATTTGCTTCGTAGTCATATAAATTAGCGGCATTAAATTAAATTAGTCGTGTAAAAGCGGCATTCATAAATTTATGAATATTTTTAATTTTACGTATATAATATTTGTAATTTATTACGATCCATAAGACTTATCAATATTTAATCATTCTTAATTTTGTCATGTTAAAGATTTATTATTTTTATTACCAAAATTTACCTTTCAAAATGTTTCAAGTTCAAGTTGACGCCTTTCGATAATAAAAAAAAAACTTTGCAGGAGGAAAAGTGACGGGTTTTTTCTGTCTGTCGAGTAGTTTTTGTATAATTTGTTGAACCTTATTACATTACGCCCGTGGTAGCGTGTTTCAATTCGATAGTTGTTTTTTTATTATTATTATTATTATAAAATTAAATGTTGATAACCAAAGTAAAATTTTAAAAATGTTTTGTGATTATTCTAGTCTGACGTAATTCTATGTTGATAACAGTTGTGATGTTAAAATATCAACCATGATAATAATAAGTGTGGCAACGTATGTTATTTCAATGCATACTCTTTTTTTGAACCAGGTGTGAAATGAGACCTATTTCTTTTGGTTGCTTGTAAAAAAGTAGATCCTTTCGCGTAAATATTTGTTGACATGATGGACAAGTTTGCTTTTATCGTGAAACCTTAGCCGATCTACTTCCAAAGTCTTTTTTATATAAACAATATTTTTATTTAATTTATTTTTTTATAATCGAATTTATATTTCTTACATCCTGTTTGCAATTAACGAATTCGAATAATTATCTACAAGATTAACATATTTTTACCTTTCGTTTATACATTTTTTACTAGTTAATCTTCTTTCTCTGTATTATCAATATTCACAGATAGTCAAGGTAATTTAAGCACTTTTTCATACAAACAACATAATACAACAAAAAATGGTCACCTTCTATGAAAATTCTTACAATCCATTTCGCAGATAAAAATACGACAGCACAACCCAATCCCACCAATCAACAATAACGTCTCGACCCGACAAACACACACGCTCATCAAAACACTCTCATTACGCGATAAATTTTCCACGCGCACTTTCGAACCGATCCGACATAGCGCCCACTCCGACCTCACTAAACACCTCAATTCACACCACCGATCCGATTCTGGCAGATAACGAAAAAGCACCGACATGCACAAAAATCCTCATTGCGTCGATTATGCGTCGACGTGTCCCAGATTCGGTCTCTCGGCGACAAAACCCGTTTCGTCCCCGATGCGTTTCGTGGCCGTCTCTCGGGGCCCTGATGGCCCTGAACGGCCCTCGGCGGTCCTTGGACGTCGTCACGACCAGCTGATGCTGAGGTGGCAGCGACGACGATGATGGCCGCCGACCCAAATATTCTGGCAGGCCCGCGATCGGGGGCAGGGGCAAAAAATACGGCGACGCGAGCCGTTTCATTGTTGTGCAGTCGTGGGTGTGATCGCGGTACGCACACGACGATAACGCCACACTTTTCTTATCAATGATCCGCTTTTTTTTTTGCGATTTTTCGTGTGCGCTGATAATGGGGTGTCGGTGAAGAGTGATGCATTTTCGTGTTTGTTCAATTTTTTGGTATAATCGCGGTTTTTGTATTTTTTTTTTTTGTAGATGTTACAGTTTGAGTGTTTGCTTCTTTATGCTTGAACAAATTATTAGTCTGTTTATGCGCGTTCAAAATTGTTAATGTGGTATGACAATTTAAGCTGTTTGCACTCAGATAACGCTCTTATGCTAAATATCATTAAGGTGGAAATTGGTATGTCAACTAATGATCGAAATACGTGTAATGTCTACACGTCGTGTCAAACTAAAACGCTAACCCAAACATGATACTTATGATGTCTGTTTTTAGTTTATACGCAATTATATGCAGGTAAAATTTGACAATTGACATTCAAACTGAAATCGATTGAGTATACCCAAACTAGTATGAGTGTAAAAAAACAAAAATTTTCACTTGAACTGTGACATAGACGCATCGAAAAGTCGAGATAAAATGAATCGATAAGTAGTCTAAGAACAATAACGCGTTGCTACATCCGGCTGAACTGCGCTTGGATTAGCGCGGGTTTACTGCGTTTTTATTTTCAAACCGCTTCGCCGGCGCACTGTGAAATGTATTCGTTTTCGGCACTACATGTTTACACACGTATAGCGATCTTTAGTTGGCCATATTGTACTTTTATAACGCATACCAGGTAGCTTTTCGTTGTTTACGCGGAGCGTTAAGTAGTTCTTCGTAGGAGGTTGCCGTTCGTATCGAGAACGCGCACGAAAGTATACGAGCATAATAGAACGGTAATGGGACCGGTTTTTATCTTATCTGTTAAATATTTGTAATTATTGACGCCGCTCTATCGTCCCGTAATGGCGAAATCGAAAATGGTCGTGGACATCGATTACCTGTGTACTTAGCGGGGGGCTTAATAAGTAATATCGTGTGCGTAATTTACAACGTGTTTATTCTCCTTTTGTTTCGGTTTTGATGATATCGTGGTTCGAGCGAGCTCGATATGCTTGTTTTTATATTTTCGGACGAACTATCTCGTGTTTTCAAAATATTTTTATCTGCGAAGAATGCGTGATTCCACACGAATGTTTGCGACTCGTAATTTATCTAATGTTTTCAGGTGCACGTATTATGAATTTGTGTGAAATAACACGTTGAACATATTCAAATGCAAACAGATGATTCATTTGAAAATATAAATTTTCGCGAAAGTGCATCGGCGCTCAAAAACATGTGAGGACGCCCAGAATAGATAATAATTATGTATTTATTTTGGACAAACGATAGCGGCACTTTTTTTGTTCTTTCAATATTTGAAAATTCAGAAAAAGAGCTCGGACACAATCCGCGCTCGCTTTTGCCGACTCGAAATAGATTTCTGAACGAATTCTCGGAAACAAAAAAATTCCGCTAACTGCTGAAAAAAATATCCCTCCGTCACTTGAAAAATTCTCAGCGAAACAACAACATTATACAAAAAAAAACCTCGACAACGACGACCGCGACAATCTTCCACACAATGCAATCTTCGATTACGAAAACGATACTCACGCCGAATCGTACGTTTCTCTTTCGTCGCGTTTCAAAAGCCGCTCGCGAATTTCGCACCGTCCTCGCACACAATCATCATCATCATCATCATCATCACCACAACACAACATGGCCGTCCTCCATCGACACATTCGCGTCTAATAATAAACCTGCGACGTCGTCGCGTCTCCCCCGACAATGGCCGCGTCCTCCTCATCGGATGCTGATGCAAGAGCCGACGATGGTCGTCTCCCGAGGACTCGGAAGTCGGCGCGTGCGACGGTGCACCGTCGTCACCGGACACTGGCGCCCTATTCGGCCAGTGCTAAATTCGGATCCCGGCCGAGTGGTGACCGGGACGCTCGACGCCTGGTCGCCTTTGCTCTCGAACGTGCTCCTCGCCGCGACCGGGGATTTTCCGCGGTTTCGGGCGTCGGGGAGGTCGCACGGAAAGGGAGGGCCGCTCGTCGGCGGCGGCTATGTTTGTGTCGGTTGGGTGAATGGGCGTTGGAAAAGTATATCGAGCGCGTGAAATTATCGTTCAATTATTCGCGTGTGGGTTCGGTGAGCGATTCTTTTGGAACGTGTGTTTCGAATGCATCGCGGAATTCGCGTGTGTTTGGCATCGATCTGTCTTTTAGTCTTGATTTCATAATTCATGTTCAAAAATATACAAGTCTTATAATAAGTGCCGGTCGTCGTTGTTGTTTCAGATTTTTTTTTAAATATAAATTGCGATACACGTTACTTTTAATTGTGATTCTGTATAATAAGCCAGTTTGGACACATGTTTTTTATCTATAAATTGTGACTATCGATAAAATATGATCAACAGCAATAAAATCACCATTCCGTCGCTCACGACCGCACGACAATATTAAACCATTAATCTATACATAAAGTATATCTATCACAAACGTAATTAATAAAACTTTATTACATCTTAAACACCATTAATCTCACAGCGAACATCGCCAACCACCCATTCGAAAACATTCGCGCGAAACTGCGCAACATCATATCAAAACCACGCCACCTATTTTCGTACGCATCTTTTTCTCGTTATCATCCGGAGACGCGCACGTTTCCGACCACCGCGAAAAGAATCGTCACAACACAGCCAAAACAAAAAAAATCCTTATCGATTCACCGATAACACACACACACATATCCAGAATTCGCACTGCGTCTCCGCCATATGGATATGGGAGGGAACGGAGAGGGACGGAGGAGGCGCGACACTTGTGACTCCGTTTCACCGGGCGCGTTGTGGCTTTGCCGCTCAATACAATCTCTCACTCCTCCTCGGGAGCCGTAATCAATGTACGCATGTCCACGTCTTCCCCTTTCTACCAGACGACGAAATGTATGTGCACGGGCGTCTACGCCGTTCGATAACAATCAAAATCGAACGGGACCTCTCTCCGCGGGGTGAGCGATGCGACGAGGGGTGTCGGAGGAGGGCGGCCTGGCGCAAAGTCGCCCCTGCATCGTGCCGCGAAGGCCTTTCATTCATGACGTCTTGTAGTCGGGTTTATTTTTGTTCTCGGTCTGTTATAGAAAAGCGGTAGAATGTACATGCAAAAAGCCGTCGGTAACCTTTACGTCGAACCGAGTCGTGAAGTGATGCTAGATTCGATTGAGGTCTTTGAAAGTAAGAATACACATGCAATAAAAAATGGCTACTATTTAAATGGTCAGAATTTGAACACGATTTTGGTCAGAATTTTTATCCCATTTGTCAGAATTTTAACTGGATTTGTCAGAATTTATATTAAATGGTCAGAATAATATTAAAAACCCTAACCTAACATAACCTATTCTGACCGTTTCGTTATTAAATTCGGCAAAAATTTAACGTTAGAATTTTAATCAAAAACGGTCAGAATAGGTTAGGTTAGGATTCTTAATATTATTTTAACCGTTCAATATTTATTCTGGCCTTTTTGATTAAAATTCTGACCAATGTCAAATAAATTCTGATGAATGGGATAAAAATTCTGACTGAAAAATGATTATAATTCTGACCATTTAATTTTTTGTCGTAAAAAATTAACGAATAATGTTGCGGCAGGACATACACCACCCCGTTCTTCCCGGCCAGATGTTCGACTTTGCACACCTGTCTTTGAAAAAAATATATATATAACACTCCAACAAAAGGCGGTCGTTTTTGTGCAGAATCGGAAAACGACGCGGACGGCATATCGTATGAAGCCGCTGAAAATCTATGCTGATTTCACATTTGAATTATACAAAACGTTTCATAGGTCAAACTTGTGTATGTATGCGCATATGCGGACACATCTCGGCGTGTGTACGTATATTTTTTTCGTCGGTATTTTGCAAATTACCTGCGTATGTGTTTGACCGTGTGTACAGTAGAGCACGTTGCATTCGCTCATAAATTGTGACCTTCATGTGAACGCGTATTATAATGTCAGAGTGTGTATGTTCAATAGATCTCCCCGCACAGTTATTAACTGGTGTAACTGTTGTGCTCGGCTTGCGTATTATGGTAAATTATACGAAAATTGGCTTGTTTGAGCTAATTACTTATTTAGGGCGTCGATAAGATCGAATCGATTGTCAGATCGCGTACTGTTTCGACGATCGTGTTGCAAATATGCGAATCGGTATTTTTTGTGCTCGCAATTAATTGCATGAATAAAAAAGCACGTTTTCAATATGAAATTAGCTCTCGTGTTAAAACTATTATATGCGTTTTTTTAAATGTGTGTTTTTCACATAATCTCGCTGCAGCTCTTTTGATTGATGTGTGTTTGAATCCCACCTATATTAATAATTAAGCGATGTATCAAAATTACATGCAAAGTTCATTTGTTATCTGTGAGAATGCTCCGAGCATGCAGATAAGACTTCGTACACTATTCTACTTTTTGGACCGTGTGACTTTTACCTGATAATCTATTGTCGAGCTCGAAACACATCTTATTTATTTTTCTATGTGCGCTTGTTAATAATTGCATCGAATGAAAAACTCGCTTTTATCGATAATCTATGCGTTTCTTGCATATTAAACGAAATGTACTCGAATCAAGTGTTAAATAAGTTTTAATTAGTTTAATTATCGCACATAACACGTTTTCCATTTATTTATACATACAATTTTTCATTGTGATTCTTTACTAATTCTTTTTTTTTTCTTTTCAGGTAAGTGTGACGAGTCATCGCTCGATTAAAAAAAATGATTCGCAATAAATGTTCCAAGAGTCGATCGATCGACAATTTATACGTCCAAATTCATATCGGTTTAATTAAGTCATACCGATAAATTTGCGATCGATCGAATCTTCGAACATCGCGCGAGTGTTATTATAAAAAAAAAAAATCAAATGTGAAGTTATGAATGAAAAAGATAGTGCAGTGAATACAAAATAGTGGTTTTTTCCATGCATATTTTTTTCAATAATTGTGAGCGCCAGTGATATGAGAGTTTAAAAAAATGGAATAATAATCAAACCTACTACGACTGCGAGAGTTGCGGAACGAACTCGTGAATCGTGACACGATAGTCGGCGCACTTCCGAGTAAGTCTTTTATTTGATCGACAACGATTGTGATCTTATGTGTATGTACACGCACACGAATATGTAACTCGCATATATTTCGAGAAACGAAAACGTCTCGGAATTTTTTTCCCGCGCGCCGAGAAGAGGAGAAATCGGCCTGAATGCAAGCCGTCCCAAATTAATCGACTGCATTTTGATGGGCTCTCATCTGCATTTCAGATTTGGCATTTTTTCGTGTGGACGTAACAGACTGTTCGCTTTGTGTGTGGGCACACGTATTTCTTTCGAACGTCACTTTCATTAGGTTATATAAAACGATTCCGTTTTACGGTGTGTGACTTAACGATTCGTCTGCGACGCGTTTTGTTCGATTGCCGATTTTTTTTTACCGGAATGGATCTTTCGGTTCGGACGGATCGTAATCAATTTCGCTCTAAATGCGTCCATTGATCGCCTTGGCATCGTTTTCGTTCGATTATGATTGTTTTTATGCACCGTTGCGTATGTGCTCTTCTTCGTATCCCACGCAAAGGATGTGCGTGTTTCCTTTTTCGTATCGGACATTTCATTAGAATTTTATCGATTATTTTCTAGAAAACGACTGATGAAATTTTTTACAATTCTTTTATTATATCATCTGCTTCATGATGATTGATTGTGTTTACATTGTAAAACGAATTCGACGTATTTTTAATCTCATTCTGAAATATTTTCTATGAAACTAAAAACCCTTCGTTCTATTACAGTTCATATCGAACCATCGTTCGTATTGAATTATGCATCGTTATTTTAATTCTCTCATGACTTATTCGCTCCGTATGCGATATCTCGCCCGCTCCGTATTGTATCAGCGACCGGTTAAATAACAAAATTGACGATTGCGAAGCCGTGACATGACATTCAAACGAAACGACAACACACACACTCCAACGACAACAACGACCAACAAACAACAATATAATGTAGCAACATATATTCGAGAGCAGCCCGGGGGCGACCCTTGCCTGACACCGTCGATTAGATAAAGCGACGAACGGTACGAAAAAAAATTGTAGATTTCGTGTGTGAATAAATATATTTCGACGCAAAAGATCCTTTCGACGAATTTTCTCAAAAGACTCGCATCCGTTTCGTAGAAACTGGACGTCTCAAAAATCGCCATAAATACGGATCGCGAACGTTCGATGGTTGTTTGTTGGAACAGTTGGTGTTCTTCGACACCTGTGTGTGACTATCGATTTCACTTTGTTTGATTTCGATTTTTTTTCTTTCCCCTTTTGTTAATTCGATTGTAATCCGCGCTCTGACGCTCGTTCGACAGATTAATTAATGTCGGTGTGTGTTTGCGTTGGCGGTGTTGAGTTTGACCGGCGAAACTAGTGCGAAAACGAAATTGAATATTTTCGCGGTGTGTTTGGGTTTTTTGGCGGTTTCGGTTGTCGTGGTTTTTTGCTTTTTCGGACGACGAGTCGCTGGAACGTCGCGGTGATAAAAAACTGTGATGTGCGATGCTTTTGAGTCCACAGGTCGTGTAGTGTGAATTTTTCGATTCGCCGAGAGAAAAAAATTTCTTTGTTTATCGTCGTTTTCTGAATCGAATTAATTTAATGAAAAAAATAAAATCACCAATTGAAAATCGTGTTTTGTGAAATAATTATAAAAAATGACAACCCGGGTCAAATAGGTGAGTTGACAAAATGGAAAAATAAAGCTTGAAAATTACAGATTTTGTTAAATTAAAAATTGAAGTTTCTACAAACGATAAAAATTTACAAAATTCTTAAAGTCGTTCGCCCAACGGAATTTCTCTTGACATTTCACCGATTCAATCTGCCTCTGAATTGAATGAATATCTATTATTTTTTAATAGGATAATTTCAGTGAATTGCACGTTTATGAAATTGGCAAATTAAACGTCCATTTTTTTCGCAAACATTATGGAATAAACGTGCTCTGCCGAATGCTATATTACTTAATGGGATTTTTATAATGCATCTCGTGTTAATCAAAAAGTACTATGGTGCAAATTCTTATTTTCATATTATTCATTATTCTTAGTTTTGTAAAACGAGATGTTATTGAACTATGTTTTTTTCCAATACACTCGAAACATCGATGCAATACCATAAGGAAAATCGTCAAATTAATTGATAACTATTTCTCGTCACTTCTGTTGACATTTTATAAAAAACCTATTACACTGATTTCTGAAAACTTCAAGAATACCGCAACACGAATTTCATCATAGGATATCCGCCGAACGAACAAAAAAACCTCGCATTCCACACCAACGCGACTTTTCCAACAAACACATCATCCACCAACCATTCAACCCCAACCACCTGCAACCTCCATAACACTACCCAACCACAACACAACCGATTACGAAACAATTTCAAAACCCGCACACACCAAACCCACCGCGGCGCGATTCCGCGAAAACCCGTCTATTTATACGGATGATGATGACGACGATCCGAAGTCCGCGTCCATCATCATCAGCTAGGGAATCCCGCTCGAGGAGCGACCGCTCCTGAGTCATGAGTCACTCATAAGAGACGGCCTTCGTCGGCGATTTCTAACGTTGGGCAAGAGCCTAGTTTTTTCTGCGGTCGTCGAGGAACTCGATCGGTTTTCGTTTCGTATCGATTGTTTTCGGGCGAGGGGGAGGGTGTCGATTGGGCGCATCGCGACTTTGTGCGGTTTGTGTTGTGTCTTGTTCTCGGAAGTGTGCTGGTTCGTCGGAATGGTTTTATCATGGTTTTGTGTGGGCTGTGCGCGTTCAGTTGGATGATGATCGTGATTTTGTGAATAATTATTGATTTTTATAAATGAAAACAAATGTTTGTCGAACCGTATGCGAGACGTTTGTTTGAACGTTGTGAATAATGTAAATACGGCGATGTCTATTTAAATTTCTAATATGTTGCCGATAATTTCTCGCGTACGCATACAAAATTATCGCGCGTTCTTACGGAAAAATTGTTACTAAATGATTTATTTTCTGTAGAATAAACAAAAAAAAAAATGACATAATTTAAACCGGTAACCTACTGTAATAGATTTGCAGAAAATGCAGTCCACGCTAGAAATCTATAACGATAATTATTTTTTTTATAAATAGAAACTTTTGAGTAAAATTGGCATTAATCTGATGGGAGGGTCTCCCTGTTTTGCCATCAGATGGAAGCGTCCAGCTCTAGTTCAGAATTCAAATTGGCATGATTCACATGCCCGCCTCATGCTTTCGTGCACGTGAATCATCGCTTCTATATTTTTTTTTTTTTTTTTTAAATACAAGTGCAAACGTCAAATATGGATATATCGAATGCTTTACGTGCACACGAACAGTTCTAATAACACGAATCGTACTTATTTGACACGTAATGTCATACGCATGTTTGTGTTTTTTTTTTTTTTGGAACGCGCGTGTAAATTTGCATTTAGCGGGTTTGTTCGCGAAATCACGTTGTGTTTATTATACCCGTTTTCATATCTAGGTTTGTATTATAGAAAGGATGATCGGACACATTAAGTTTTTTTTTTTATTTCCTTTCACTTGTTCTTGTCAACGTTAGATTTTTTCATTCTGTATCGTATTAGATGTCACGTCATCCAATACCTTCGTTTTATAATCAACTGGGTTGTTGGATTTCAAATACTTTTTTTTTTATTCAGTAATTGGATGACAGACATCGTTAACCAATCAAGTACTGTGTCCTATTTTTATATGTTGGCCATTGTATATTTTCCATCATTAAAATTCAATTAAATAAAAGAAGATATTAATATTCGTAGCAATGAAAGTTGTAAATTTTCTTTCTAATGACAAAAGTAATTACTTTATTTCGAAATATTAATTTTCAACGTTCGTGCATATATTTTCGTGCAATCATTTATCTTCCTTAATTGTTGTCATTAAATATTTCATGTCAACTTTTTAAATTCCAAACTGCATTAAATTTCAGAAACGTAATTTTCTTCCACCACTTCTCATGATCCTTATTTTCCATAACAATACGTTATTTTCAATCGCATCAATCTCACTTCATTCACTCAGAATTGAAAGTCAAAAACCACTCGACGACAACAAGATCAACAGTGACCAAACTCGACTGCGATATTATTGCATTAGTTATTACCCATTTTTACATATATTAATTTCGATAATGCTTTTGAGAATACGCTCCGAATCAATATTTACCCGATTTCGCTATCTGCCGATTCAAAATGGTTCCTCCGAACAGGTTTTTCACTATCGCAAACGTCAAACGGTACAACAACCGAGCGGCAAAGTCGTCGCGTTGCGAAACCGACAATCAAAACGTTTAAAATGTCGAAGCTGCCGCCCATAACGACAATATAGTGTAAGATTCGAACGTTATCGGACTTTCCATGTTCACAGTGGTCCGATTGGGCAATTCGAAAACATAGAAAAATGCGTACACGCTCCGTGATCGTTTCTGACGTTTTCATCTCGGTTGTCTTATCTGGGGTTTTTTTTGTTGTTGTACTTTTCTATGTGTCATTGTGTTTGTTATTGAAAACAATATAGTAGGGTCTCGAATTTGAGATATGTTGATTTTTTTTTGTCTTATTTTCAATGTATGTTCAGTGACGTAATTCTGTTAAGCGGGAGGTAAGCAAATCAGAGGGCCCCGATAGCACCTCCAAATATTTGATAATAATAAATTTAAACAAATCTAGAAAATTGATTCAACCTAACTGAAAATATAAATAAAAAAAATCTTACGTATGTACAATGACGATTTATGGACCAATATTTGTTAAAATGGATCAGAACTTTGATTATAAACGGATTTTCTTGTTTCATTTTTAACTTTAGATCTTCAGTTTTCATTCTGAAACGATAGATACTTTTTCGCGTTTGAGATTTTTAAAAAATTTCGCCTGCGGCGCTAATTATTATTATGATTTTGACAATATCTTTTTATAGAAAAGTTGTGCACCATTGTCTTGCGCACTTTTTAAGTTTTTTTTACTCTTGTTTTTCTTCGATATTCTCGAAATCTGTTCATTTTACACTTACAATTAGTGGGTCAGTAATGCATACTATTATTAATTGAACGCGCAGAAGTTTTCAAAATACCTTTAAAAAGGACGTGATTGCATAATTTGAAGACGATAAAAAAGTAAATTCAAATTAAATGAGTTCGTTACCAATTCAATTTTCGTAAAAAAAACTATAAAAAAATATAAGTGGAGACCTTTTTCAAAATCTGCATGCGGGTAAAATTTTTCTAGTTACGCCACTGCACATGCCATAGAAAACTTCGAATCTGTTCTATTATGTATTTTACGATTAAAGTAATACAGTAATCCCCCCTATAACGTCAAGATAGGTTCGACGTTATATGGGAGAATTTAGGAAATCAATAAACGAAACATTTTCATTTTTTTAAATACATTTGAAAAAAATGACGTTATAGGCGGGATTACTGTACACGGCAAATAATAAGAGATTGTAGGTATATTAAAAATCTAAAGGTTGAGGATGAAAGCGGCAAATCCGAAACGAACTGGCCTCGCAAATCCGCAGCCTAATCGCCGAGTTTTGTCGATAACCAAAATGCCGCAGTCGAACCACGCACGTGAATAATCCGTATGTGTTCGACGAAAGTCAAAAGCGTTTCGCCAACAAGCCTCCGAACGATTTGATGTAGCGGTGATTGATTGTCCGTAAGGTCGGTCCGAGTTGCCACAAATAATTGAATATTAATGTCCCGACTTGTTTATTGATAGAACAACGCGGACCCGCGTTATTTCTAGTCGACCTTGTTTGAATATCAAGTGATATTTATACGACGTTCGTTTTTCGTGTGCTTTTGACTCTTATCACCTTGCATGTGATGGCGTCCGTTTTTTTGTTTTTTTTTAGGGAAAATTTAGGCCCTTTTTCGTTCGATGGACGTTTTGCGGTCGCGTTCGCTTTTCGCGAATAGATTATTCTGTAATAAAGTGACGTCGCTTTCGTATGACGTTGTCGTTTATGACTGTTTTATGGGTTTTCCTCCGGGTCGAATGGACGTTTGTGCTGTTATCGTGTGTTGTTTTTTTTATGAATGATATTATAGTTGGTTTTTCTTTATGTATATGTTACAGTTTGGGTGTTCATTTTTGTTTGTTTATTCCCAAACTCGATTTTGGTTTGAATGTTAACTGTCAAATTTTACCTACATATAATTGCATTTAAACTAAAAACAGACGTCATAAGTATCATGATTGGGTTAGGTTGGGTGAGCGTTTCAGCTTGATTTGTAAAAACGTGTTCAAAACAAACTCTCGAAGTTCTAACTGACACGACGGGTAGGACACTACGCGTATTTCTCGATCATTAGATAACATACCAATTTCCACCTTATTGATATTTGGCATAAGAGCGTTATCTGAGTGCAAAAAACTTAAATTGTCGTTACTACACTAACAATTGGACTATAGCTGTTTTGAAGGTGTATAAACAGACTAGTTTGTTCGTGCACAAACGAAGTGGACGCTCAAACTGTAACATATACAACAATCGATATTTGATTAATTTTTCTATTATATATTTTTAATAAAAAAATAATAACTCAACAGTTTTTTCAAAAAAATATTTATACATCTTTTACGACATTTATTCAAATTCGGCTGCGTTTCAGCTATAAAAACTGTAGAATCACTTTTGACCCCATTTCAGACGTCTGAAGGTTAAAAATCAAACGTGCAACACTTAAAAAAAAATGCACACAATACGCAAGGTGAGAAAGAGAGAGAGACGCGGCCCGGTGAAAGCCTCGCGAATTACGCGACCCTTGTCATCGCCATCTTCATAATAATCATCATCACCATCATCCTTGACCTTGACGTCGCGATAGCGATCGCCTTCCACCGGAACGGTTCTTCCCCTTATCGGCGGCGATACGCGCGCTCAATCCGCGCGAATTCGCAATGCGACATTCCGGCACAAAATAGCGGTGAAAGTGCAATGCGCATGCGCAGCTGCAGTTGCATTGTTTCCCTGTTGTCGAGTGCATTTCGCACTTTTATGGAAACGGCTGCTTTTTGCACTTTTTCAGCGCCGACGCTCGAGCTTCGACTGTTTTTTTATTTTTTATTTCGATGCATCGACTCGCGAAATGTCAACCGCATTTGTTTGTATAATTTTCGCAGACGTAATTATATTTAGTTTTTTTTAATCTCGTCATTATGTAGCGACGTCGTTTTTGTTTTTTTCATTTCACAGCGCATGTTTATCTTTTTTTCTTTTTGGCGTTTACCACTTTTTTTTTCATCGTCATTATTAGAATTAGATACGTGTAATAACGTAGAACAATTCTCGATCGTGATTCCGTGCGTCGAGATGAAGATTTTGTCGGAGCGCCGTATGTTGTTCGCATTCTTCTGGCCAGTCGGCTCACCAACACGCCTCTACGGAATAACGGTACAAACCAATTTGAAGATGTCATGATATAGTGATTAAATTTAAACGAACGACTCCGAGTCGTCGGATCTTTTCGGACCTCCTTCTACCGTTCCGTCTCGGGGGATGAATTATTCATGAGCGCATTGTTCTGCCATAATTGTTTAACAGTTTGCGCACACCGAATATATCTGCGCACAGATCGGGCGATCCATCTCGGTATCGATCTCTTCGATGATCTCACTTGCGCTAGCACGAAATTCGGTCGACAATTAGCCGAAAGTGTGTCAAACTCGTCGTTCTACAATTCCTTTTCGATTTTCAAACTCGTAATCCATCGTCGATTCGGTGCCGTTAATTTTGAGATCGATTTTCATCCCGATCTGAACCCTGCCCCGGTTCTATTTCAACTTCGAATCGCCAGTCGTTCAAATTCACTTATCATTTTCATGCGGACAGTTAAACGAATTCGAGCCGTCGAGCGATTTCTTCGACAAAATCGAAACGAACTCGTCCGTCGACTGCGCTTTCCGTTAATGGACACGCTCAGGTTGCAATATTAACAATTTTAATGCGGCACAGAAACCGATCGCACAAATCGGCACACATCCGACGGACGCCGAGGACGATCCGAGATGGACGTCGTCGGCTCGCACGACCGAAAAGAAATTATGGCGAACGGTCGGATGCGATGCGGTGCCTCCTCCCCGGCGGCACCTTGTCCCTCCTCACTCCTCATTGGTCGTCCGATCGAGGTCATCGGGTCGACATTCGTTCGATTCGACCGTCGCAGCCAGTTCTAATTGCATAATTTTTCTTCGTGGAATCTTTTTTCTCGAGGAAAGTCGAAAATTTGTCGTCCCCCGACCGAAACGAGCGTTCGTCTCGTTCGCTTATCGCCCGGATTTTCCATGTGCCGATTTCGATCGTTATCGCCAGATGAATTCCTTCGGTGTTTTTATTTTTTTATTTTTTTTTGCGATTTTCCTTCCGCGGCGTTTCCACTTTCGAATCGAGTCTCTCGAGTGATGAATGAACTTATTTCTATTGACGTTCGATTTATTCGTTCGGCACTGCGACGTCATCGCGCAAATCGACGTTATTTATGTATATTATCTTTTGTCAAAATTTGAATAGATAATCATTCTGACGTCCGAAACGTAATCGACACAATTATATCGCACCTTGAAAACGTCGAAATACAAACGAGATCAACACCGATTCCGATACGGAACAACACAAAAGACAACAACAACGACACCTATCAACGAACGCGTGCTTAAAAAAAACACTCAGAAAGGCGAAACTCGCGCGTGCCCAACGTCACGGGCGAACGTTATCCCGACAGGAGAGCGTACGCGCGCCACACACCATCTCCCTACACATACACGTCGTGACGTCACGCGTGACGCGCGTGCGTGCGCGCCTGTGTGCGTGCGTGCGGGCGCAAGTGGGTCGCGGGGCGGGGCGGGGCGGGGCCGCGCGGCAAGGCTGTCTGTGGCCCTCCTCCCTGCGCGCACCACCCCCTCCCGCCAACTGACACTTGCCGACGGTCAGCCGGCGGGGGCGCACGTGGCGCCATTTTTTTTTTGTTTTCGGGACAGATGATGATTGCGGGTTTTTGAACGGTTCGACGGTTGGCGGGCGACCCCGCTTCTTGTCGGGTGACATTATTTTCGAAGTCGGTCAATGGCGTAAAGTGAAAGGTTTTTTTTGAAATGTTGAAAAGATTGTTAGGTTTTCGGCGACGCTCTTTGCGATTTCGATGAGGGTTCGCGAGGACGGTGGCGCGAAAACTCGGTTCGAATACGGATCGTCGTTGCAGTTGTTCAATTAGAAATGTTTGCAGATTTTTTTTATTGTGTCGCTTATAATTTTATTCGAATCGGAAAAATTCGAAAAATCTTCCATCATAAATAAACATTCTTTGTTTTCATATCGAAAACGTCCACACAAATGTCTCTCGCTGCGTACGAATATATATGCGTATACGATTTTCCTCGGATTCTTTCGATCAACGTGCGACTTTCACATTCTCTCGAATAAATTTGCAACTACAAACAAATGCACCATATACATTTATGTCATGAATCGACATCCAACAAGAAAGTATCGCACTAATTGCGACCGAATTCGCATGCGACGTGTCAAACTTCGACACGATTCAAAAAAAAAAAAACCGAACACAATCGAAATAATTTCACTATCGTCGGACATTCTGAGAAACGTCGAAAGTCCCCGTCGACGTCACTCCTCGACTTCCGAGCGAGAGACCAGCTCGGAAGACGACGCCCCTGGCCCCCCTCGAGATGGATTCTGTCCGTCGGCGATCGGTGGGCAGTGGAGCGCGGTCAGTCGGCGGCAGACGTGAAATCTATTTCATTATGAAACGTCACGGTTGCGTCACGGAGAAAGGTGCGCCCAGAGTAGCCGATTTATAACCGCACGAATAACACGGCTGCCGTGCACTCGCCGGACGTGTGTGTGTGTGGGTCTGTGGCTGGTCGTGGCCGGTGGACTCCGGGATGGAGTTTTGATGGACGATGGATAAGAGTCTGCGTTTAGCTCGTTAGATCAATGCGTTGTCTTCGGAAGAGGGTCGTCGTCGAATAGAGTTTATGCTCAAACTTTTCAGATGTTTGAATTTGAAAGAAGATCGCTGATAAAACCCCATCCGGCCGTTCCGAACTCCGGAATGACCACCCTTCGTTTATGCGTCCGCTAAAAAAGCGAAGACTGAAACCAGCGCCTCTTTAGGGTCTCGAGGAAAATGCAAAAAAGGGGAAATTGGAAAATGTTGATCCGCTCAAACAATCGCTTTCGAAGAAATTTAGATATGTTTTAAGTTTAAGATTGTCTATCTATTGGAGATATTTAGATTTATGATTTGAGAGTACGTTATTATGAGTAGTCTATACAAAATCCGTTGTAGGACGAGATTTTTTTTAATACGTATCTAAATTTCAGATATTTTTTCTTTATTACGAGTTTAAAAGAGATGTCAGTTGAGTTTGAACAGTAAAAAACAATCTAGTTGCCAAATACATTTCAATTCAACGACACGTATAAACGTGTCGTTTAATTGTATAAGAATAATCTTATACTTATTGAGACACTTGTTGCATGAATTTGGTAATCGGAGATAATCGGTGCATTCGTCAAGTGTTGACTTATTTTATATATGAACAACAAATTCTAAAAGTTTAACGTTTTTTAAACGTTAATTGAAACGTCTGAAGGTTTTTGAGGTAGATTTTCAATGGCGCTGCATCTTTGAATTCGTTTGATAGTGAAATAATGTAAACAAAGCTTTCGTATAGTGTAAATATTAACCGCTGTCCAATCGATGCAATTAATTGAGTGCATTTGTGGCTAGCCGTGACACAGATAAGATTTGCCGAAAATATGACCTTTATTAGTGTGTTTAGATAAATAGTACTTCTATTTTATATTCACTGCATTCTTTATGATTTATATAATTCTATAATATATCTTAAAAATATTCAGTTTTCTATATTTGTGTCGTTTTTTTTTATTTCCAGAAAATATCCATTCCCAGCACTGGTGCAGCAGATCCTCAAAATTCTATGTTTCTCTTTAGCTTAGCCAGTAATGCTGACCTCGAAGGACCTCAAGGGTCATTTCAATGTTTACAAGCCGGTGTTAACAAATCCCTACGTGCCTTGGGTAGTATGCCTACTCGAATGAGAGTGCAAGCCAACGATGATGTCTATGAAACTACTAAACATAGAATGGCCATACGTGTTGAAAATCAAAAATCAAAATGGTATTTATTTGCTTCTACCGTATTAATTTACAGTTTTAAAAATTGAATTGTTGAAATAACTTTTTTCATTATTCCATTTACAGTACAAGGGTTATAAAACCTAATCAAACGGATATTGGTCGCAAAGTTAAAGTGAAACAACAGCGGCCGCCGCCTTCACGCCATCCCATTACTCCTTCACCAGTTCAACAACATCCTTATAGCAATATGTCGAATGGACACTCTACACATAGTTATAATACAAATACTGGAACTAATGGGTATGATAGTGGTGGCGGCGGCCCATACAATCAAATCAATGGAAATAATCATCATAATGGAAATAGACCTATTCATAATAGTGTACCTCCTACAAATAAATTTACCCAACAAGCTACCAAACCGACAGGCGATGATGTACAAAAGTGCCCGATCAGGTGAGCTGGATTGGCATTTTGTCCTTCGATTACCTTTCAAATAATTTTCAATGTTAATGTTTTTTTTTATTTTTTCACTCTTTAGAGACCGACTGATTCAATTATTGGCTTTAAAGCCGTTTAAGAAACCTGAAATTTATGCTAGAATTAATAGTGGTATGTGTATATTTTTGATTTGTTATTCTTTTGCATATGTTACAAATCTATACTTAAATAAATATTTTTCTAATTTGTAGAAGGAATTAAGGAAAAAGAACGAAACGTTATTCCGAGTATATTACAAACTATTTCATACTTAAAAGATAATTGTTACCATCTTCACAGACATTTATGGAATGATGTTCAAGAAGATTGGAAATATTATTCTGAAGAGGAGAAGCAGATACTCAAACGGTAAACATTGTTCATATTCTGTGTTTGAACATCTTTGTCTGCTGGGAATTTGCTTACTAAAATTTTGATTTGTTTTTAGACGTAAACCTCAAAATTTAACGCCTCCGCTTAGTTCAGATTCAGGCCATTCTCCCTCTCCTCCTCCAGGAAAACGATTAGCTTCCTCATTACCGTCTTCTAATATGTTGCCGAATGTACAACCCCCTGTTAAAAAGCAACGTATATCTCATTATAAAAGACCGCAGGAAATGTCTAGGTTTGTTGAATACTTTTTTAATTGTTTTCATTCTCAATTGAATTTAGAATATTATTCAGAAGATTCATTTATCTTATTTGTTTTGTGTAGGGAATCTGGTGATGGGTCACCTGCAGCATTAAGTAATGGCTACCATTCTTCTACGAGTACAAGTGGTGCTAGTAGTGGGGAAAGAAAAAATTATAGCGATGAAGAAACTCCCATCCAAACCAATTTAGCACCTAGTAAGCTTCCTCACAATATTCTTTTAATTATTATTTTTCTTGTTACTCATTAATGTTTATTTTTAGGTAAAAGGGAAAGTTCTTTCTCCATAAATTTCATACAAGCCAAAAGCTTTATAGATAATACAACCAAACAAAATGGTTATCAAACTAGCCCTTCTACTGAACATATTTCATCAGGTAGGCATATAATATCCTGTGTATTCAATATTATGCATGTTTTTATTAACGAAAATTTTATATTTCCAGAGAAAGGAATGTGTTCGCCTCTATCCTTAGATAAACGTTCTCCGTTACAAGTGAACGGAGGACAACCACCACCTCAAAGGAGGGATAAAAAATCTCCAGATAGCACTACCCAGCCAACTCATAGTCCTGCTCCTCCTCCGCCTGCTACACCTCCAGACACAACTGACTTACCTGATTATGAAACGTAAATATACATATATTTTTTAATAATTTTATTTGAATTTGAAATCTTGACATAATTGATTTTTTTCAGGCAATTTACCGAAATCACTTCTCAAGAGCAAAGGCGCCGATATAAATCCGAATTTGCATCTCAATATGAAGAGTATCGTGTCATACATGCACGAATTTTAGGTGTAGTTCAACGGTTTACTCGTTTAGAAGAACGTCTTAAGAATGAACAGCCAGGCCATCCTAACCATAGAGTAATGATTGTCTCTTGCACTAAAAAAATTTAGCTTTTTAATTTGAATTTTTTATAACATTGATTTTTAATATTTCAGGAAATAAAACGGCAGATAGTTGAAGAGTACCAATCAATGCAACGGGACGGCCAGCATCAGAGGGATGTGGAGAAATTCAATTATCTACATCAAAAATTAGCTCATATAAAGAGTCTGGTCGGGAAGTATGATCGTATTCAAACTGCGGCCTACTGACACTTGCCCCCGGGGCTGCTCTCTCCGCTGCCACTCTTCACAGTGTCTTTGCACACTTAAACTCACCATGGAGACCAAGCCACACTACGCATACAACATACTCAAATATCTAGTTACGGAAAGCCTTTTATAATAAGTTTGTCAACTTGCCAAATGATAAGTTTGCTCCTTTTATACGAACAATATTTTCACTTTTTGCATTTTTATCAAAGAGGACATTGTCATTTTAAAAGTGAATCAAGTACAGTTTCAACATTTTCTTTTATTTTGTTTGTTTGCTGATAAAATTATCCATAAGACTGCTTAGAAAGGTATTGTAATTTTTTTTGTGATCTATGTTATTGTTTTTTTATTGTTCATAATTTTTCAGCATACTACTATTATGATATTTATAAATATTCATTTATATAAATGTAGTTATATGCCATATATTTTATTAAGAGAATAATATTTGCATTATATTTTCATTTTATAGTATCATATTTTCAGAATGTAAAAATGTGTCTAACAAAATTAGTATTATCTCTTAATTCACTATTCTAATATTGATAAAACGGAGTAATATTCTAAAATTCTGTACATGGTTGTGATTTGCGAAATGAATTGCGTAGTTGATGAATAAACGTGAAGTTTTTCATTGATTTATTTTTTGTTAGTGACTTCATGTAATTTAAAATCAAATAATTGCATATCTTTATTCAAACTCTAAACCTGTGTAAAAAAAACCTTTCAATTTCTTATTCGAAAAGTTTGAATATTCGATTTTACGATTTGATATTTAATTATGCAATTATTTATTTTTTTTGCATGGATTATTTAGAGAATTATTTCTCTGATGTAAAAATGTTTTACTTATGTCATTTAATATTTATAAATTGTTGAAATATTACACATATATATGTATATATTTTATTATCATTATTTGTGACACTTGTTTTTTTTTTATTTATACGAATCACAATATTTATTTTCTATCTTTTATTGAATTTATATTCATTTTCAACAATTATACTATTCAATGGTTAACGTTACAATTATAGTACACTAAACAAATCCAATCATATGAAAAACAATATTCTTTGGAATGAAAGTGACCGCGAAAATATGAGATTGCTGATTGAGATGATGATTACCATTTTTCTGTATATTGTCACGAATTTGTTTGTAAAAAAATATCAATTAAGAACGGAATGTTTAGTAAAATCATCATCGTCATTATTATTATTCTATTTACCAATTTTGAAATATATCAAAATCAAAAAAAAAGTGAATCTTGTGAATTGAAAGATATTATTTACTGATAAATGTTAATATTAGTAAAATTTATAGTTTGATTCTTAATGAAAAGTTAATACTGTATACTTTAAATCACAAATTCATAAAATAATAATGAGACAATCGCAGAACTCATATATATGTATATATAGTTCGAGTTATGAATGTTTTGTTAAGTTTCTGAATATTTCTCTAGAAAAACTCATTGCGTTTGAAAATTGTCACCGATTCTAAGTCAATTGTTATATATTGAACACCTAAAATTGTGCAATTTGTATGTTATGCCAATTATATCAACTATTGAGCATCAATAATATCAATTACATTCAATTAAACTCGGTATGTGAAACCCACTTCCCTATAATTGTGTTGCTTTTATCTGACGAGTAAATATTACCAAAGTGATTTTAATATCGAAGTCAATTGCTTCATTCTTAATCGTAAGATTTTTGCGACGTCCATACAAATCCTTCCAAAATGGAGGAAGTTACCGTCTTTTAATTTCAATTTTCAAAATTTTGTTTATTTGTACATTAGAAAAATATATTATACTTGTTTTTAAATATTATTTGTCGTTCATAAATACACATATGC
This sequence comes from Hydropsyche betteni, assembly GCA_028571205.2. Classification (NCBI taxonomy): domain Eukaryota; kingdom Metazoa; phylum Arthropoda; class Insecta; order Trichoptera; family Hydropsychidae; genus Hydropsyche; species Hydropsyche betteni. Next base: position 1,779,295 of record JAOXNN020000037.1, on the reverse strand, counting down.
TAACAGTATACTTAAAGATATCATACTTATTTATACCTAACACATATCACTTTTTATCTTTAAAATCGTTTTCAGGTTAAATTACTTAAATAAAAAAAATACTTAAATTTGATGATTATTATTATTCGAAATATTTCCTTTAATTCTTCAATATTTTCAAACACTTGCAACACAATTGTGTTTCATTGTTCATATTTTAACAAAACTAATTCATTTTATGGAAATAGTTATTTACTTAATGGAATTTATTATTTTGATTACAATTTTCGTATCTAATCATAGATTGTCGATTTTAAAATATGACTTTTTTTCACAATAGCTTTTCGTTTTACTGAGATTGCTGTCCATATTTTTCGTGACGTTTTAACGGTCACTGTCCTCAAATTTGCCATCCAATGAAACTATTTAATTTTCAAAGTTACCTAAATTTGTTTCATTATAATAGTATGCATGTAAATTCTTATATCGTAGTGAAAATTATGCTTTCGAAATTATAATCAGTGTTTTAGGTTTTTTTCGTTTTCATTTGATACTTTACTTTTCTCGCATTGCTTTGTTATTGAATGTTATATATTGCTGTTACTAATGATTGAAATTTATCTTTTTAAAGTTGAAATCTCTCGCTGTCCATTTAAAATTGTCCATGTAGTTTAAAAATATAATTGTCCATTACTACACTCAAATTTTAAAACATTTTTTGATCGTCCATAAAAATTTGTGCAAAATTTTTCGTCCAAATGTTTTGCCTTTTTTTGTTTTGTCCCGTATTCTTTAAAAACGCTTGAAATTTTTAACTGTAGACTTATCTATTTGTAATATCCGTCGAAGGTGAGCGTCCATTTTCTTACATTTGAAAACACAAAGTTTATCTGTTAAGTAATCAAATAGATTGGAAATAAAATTTCCTCAATTCCATGACAACCCACAAAAAATCGAAAAAAGCTTATTTGTATGTACGTTTCTATTATATGTATGATAATCAAAATTTTTTAATTGATTTTTATGATTTTAAATGCAGCCTTGATCAACTGCTATTTTACTGAAAATGTCTTTTAACGTCACAACTCAATTCATATGTATATCAAAATAAAAAGATTTTGCTCATTTGTTAACATTCCAACTAGAATTTGTACATTTTACAATACGTGAGTTGTTGTGACATTTTTATTTTTTTTTAAACGAAATAACGTTCGTTCTTCTTTGTAAATATGTATTGACAAATCGCATTACTGTCGGCTCATTACAAGCATTTGATATATTTACGGTAGTATTTTGTAAGTGAGTATTTTTTTAGACTATATACGTTGCATCTACATCCAATCCATTTATACACCATATTATATTGTATATATCGTATATCTTTTCATAGTATGCAAAAAAAAAACTAAAATAATTACATTTATAAGAATAGCAGGAGCATTCTTAATTTTGATGGGAGTGTGAAAGATATTTAGCGTTCTGAAGTATATTTTGAAACAAAGTGTATGTGTGTTGGCGAGTTTACAAGTAGCTGTGCATGCAGGAGTGCGCAGAATGGCTGTCTCGAGACTGCCACTGACTTAAGCTACGAATTTTGACTTAGGCTTTGTAATAAATATTTTTATTTTTAAGTTAATTTTAAGAATGAGTATAGTCAATGGCTAGGATTAACGAATTCTGTAAAGTTTCGCGGCAACAAGTGACCCTAGCGAAATTGCTGGGCACCATTCAAAATGGTGTGCCCCGTCTAAAAAAAATATATATATATATTGTCGAAATCTATATTTCAATTTTTGTTTAATTTAAATTATAAAAAAAATTAAAATAAAAAGGAAAAGTCGATAAAAAAGAAAGATTGGAGTATCTTACTAGAATTAGTAGTCATGGGAATGCTTTTTTTTTAATTATACCAGTGTCCTCTGAAGCATTTTGATTTGAAGACTTAAACAAAAATTAAGGGGCTTCCTTGTGAAATATGTATGTGTTGATATTTTGCCATTGCGGCAGTCTAAAATGGTTTTTGCATTTTCCGTTTTTTGTAAAATTGACAAAAAAACTATTGTGTCGTTACTGTAATGAATGTTTTAAGAAAGACTCTCATTGAGCTTTTGTGAAGTGAAGTGCAGAAGATACATATTAATATCTTTATATATTTTTGAGTGTTTATTCTAAATAGTGTACGCTGTGCATTCATTGTCATGCCATTTTTTTAAATATTGTTCAGACAATCAAATGTTTTCTCTCTCATTTATTTGAACCTGTTGAATTCTCGATTAAGTTTATATCTATCTACAAATGTTAGTATTTTGTCAAATTGTAATTTTTCTTCTTTTTTTTGTCAACTTGTAAGTATATTTCAAGTGATTGTTTATTATTATGCAGTTATAGTCATGTGTCTGGATGAATAAGGTTATGTACATAATATTGGTTAAATAATATCATATAATCATGTGCAATATATGTTGCCTTTTATTTCCAAATCCCTTTTTTATAAATAACAAATTAACAATGTTTGTATTTTTGTTATATAAAAAGTAAAACGTGGATTTGCTGTAGTTAAAACCAAATATTACCTATATATTTATATCTAAATTTTTATATGCTGAAAGCTTGTCCCAATATGAAATTTTTGTGTAGATATTTACACACATAAAACATGTTTTTAAAGTAATAATTTTTTGTTTTGTGTGATTGTATAAATTTCACGAGCAATAATCAATCTAACACACATTGTTTTTCTTTTAATCTTATAAATGAACTTGTTGCCATTTTATTTTATTTGAATTGGTAAGAAAACTATTATGTACATAAAATTAATTGCATATTATGTTGAATTTTTTTTCATGCAAAAATTACTTGATATGTCGAATATTTGAAATTAATTTTCTTATTGTGTAGCAATATTTCAGTTGAACTGCTATTTATATATGAAAATTTAGATTTTTGCTATTAAAAAGAAACAAATCGTTTATACAGATTTTATGTGTACATAAATATTATGAATGAGCAGTATACTTTTATTAGAATAATTCAAATGGATAGTTATTTTTAGAATGGATATCAAACGGAAATTATATAAAATTTTTATCAAATCATTTAGTAAAATATCAAGTGGCACAGTGTACAAAGATTTTACACTTAATTTTATTGAAAGGAACAAAATTAGACTTCGTACTTGTTTCATGGTTTTCGTTAAATTTTGTACTAACATTTCATCTCCTTTGGTATGCTGTTTAAAATCTCATAATTTATTACAAATTCGATAATTGTATACCAAATTATCAATCGTGATTGTATTAAGTAAACTCGCTTCAGTTTTTATTTATTGAAATTTTTTTTATTTTGACTCCTGTTGAAATAAACATAATGTTGATTTTTTTCCTTTTATTGTTCTATTTGATATTGTTATTTATTATTTATTTTAAACTTGTGTAAAAAAACACACTTATATGAATTGGTCACTGAAAATCTAAACACTTGATTATATTTCATTTAATATTTGTAACGCAAATACAAATATCTCAAGGACATACAGCATTATTTCATCTTAATCAAAATTTGTGGCTATCTTTGGAAGCTAAAGAATGTGATTTTATATGCACCAAAACATTTCAATCATCGTTTTGTGTACTTTATGGCAATCATTGTACTTACAAATTTTTCTGTAGTCATTTTAATGAAAATTTCTCGCATATCCTTCTGCGAGAATGTATATATAATATATATATTTTCATGTCATTGTGTGCGTTTTTGAAATGCAATTTTTACTGATACTTTTTTAATAATTTCGTTAACGCTTTATGTCACTTGGGATATTATTTGACAATGTGCCTGAATTTCCAAAAAAGGATACGTCAATAGTTAGTCAATGAGAGGTCAAATGGGTTTCGCCATCTTACCATCTTCAAATAATTAATATAAATAATACGATGGCTGACTGGTTGAATGAATATCATTGTGAAATAAATCAGTAAGGTGTGCTGAGGACACTATCTTGTAAAAATCCTAATTATTATAATTTTAAGTGATATGTGAAATGAAAAAAACAAAACAAAAATAAAAATCTATACTTATGCATGCAGCAATGACATTTGTGTTTTATTTGGCTTGGCTTTCTTTGAAATGTAACATTTAACAAATATTTTTTGACTTAACATTCACGTGCGAATTTTTCCACATTATTAAAAACCATTATTAACATTCTTTGACGTTTTTTTTAGATTGTTTATGAGTAATTTGAAACTTATTCGTCACTAAAGGTTTATCCTCCTTGTTAGTCACAAAATAATGAAATTTGAATAAAAGGTACACCTTACATCATACAAATTTTGATTGGTAACAATAAGAAACTTATCAAAATTTTAATTATGTATATTTTTAGGCGTATAAAAAAGGTTGATATTTGCAGATAGTAAATTGTATTGTACTGTGAATAATCACATCTATAAAAAAATACACTTCAAGATAAAAAAAAAATAAATAGTCATAGGCCAGAGCGCTATCTATGGAGATTAATTTATGAATATACTTAAATAATTCATGAATTCTATATGATTACTTGAAGAAAGATTTGGTTACAAATTGATAAAATTTAAACGCCCCACACATAAAAATTAGGATGCGGCTATTTGCAGTTACACTAACTGCGAATTATTGGCTGTTTGCAGTTACACTAACTGCGAATTATCGGCTATTTGCAGTAACACTAACTGCGAATTATTGACTATTTGCAGTTACAATGACAGAGTGGCAGTTGTAATAGAATATTTTTTCACATTGAACTTTTATTGATTTTTGTGATAAAACTTTTATTAAATTTAATTGTCATTGTATGTATACTTTTAAAATATTTTTCAAATACAAAAAAAAAGAAATAATCATATATATATATGTGTATACAAAAAACATTTTTTACGTTACAAATATTAATGATTTGCGTATTCCCTCTCGGAAATTGACGTATTGCCCCCCCGGTGAGACGTAAGTCTCACGTTGGGAAAGACTAGAAATTCACAATTAAAATTTAAAAATTAATTGGGTGACCATTTTGATTATACTTGCTTAAATTACATGTGCTCCCGGTGATTTCGTTCGAACTGTGTCGTTAAAGAATCCGGAATCAAAATTGAAAAAATAATTGCTTGACAATTTTTATCATCCTTTCTTAAATCACATGTACCCCTGGTAATTACGTTCATACTGCACCAACTAAAAATTCGAAATTAAAATTAAAAAATAATTGTATAATAATTTATATTATACTTCTTTAAATCACATGTACTCCTGGTGATTTCGTTCGGAATGCGTCATTGAAGAATCCGGAATTAAAATTGAAAAAATTATTATATGTATAACAATTTCTATTATATTTCATCTATTACGACAACTGTTTTTCGACAACAGTGTAACAAATATTAATGATTTGCGTATCCCCCAAGATTGCTGTATTGCCCCCCGGTGGGGCGTACACTAACTAACAATAAATTAAAATTCTGACCAATGTCAAATAAATTCTGATAAATGGAGTAAAAATTCAGACCAAAATCGTATTTAAATTCTGACCATTTAAATAGTATTAAGCCATAAATTTCTTATTATAACTGTATCTGTAAATTTCTTATTATCTCATTGTAACTGCAAATAGCCACATCCTAAAAATTATTACAATGTTGGCTACCCTTGATGTCAAGTTTGCAACGCACCCAAACGTCAATGGTTTGTCACTGTCAGTGAGGGTGGCTGTCAAAGTAGTTTCAAAATGTCTAGGTAAGTCTTCAAATTTAATCTAAATCGTGAAACGATCCATCAAAACGAAAAAAGTGATATTACATGAATATGTTGAATCATATGAATTGAAAATTGATCAAAAATTGGATACCTATTTCAATTATAGATTTGTTATAGTACCTAGTTGTTGCTATCATCTTATTCTGTTTAAATTATTCAAAGTTTCATTCAATGAATATAAAATATTACATGACGGCGCTCAAATGCTAAATATTTGTTCTGACAATGTGAAAAATGTTATTTTTGAAAATATCACCACATACAATATTATTTTTATAATAATTATAATGATATCCATTAATATGTATTTATATTTTCAAAAATATATAATGCTCCAGTGTAAAAATTATGCCCGGTGCTACGGTATGTGAAGATTGTGTATTTAAAGGTGATATCACAATCGCCGGAGGTACTGTCATACATCCAAGAACGACTATAATTGCTGAAGGAGGGCCAATTGTCATTTCCGAATATTGTATTATAGAAGAATATGCTGTGATCATCCACAAGTAATATATATTTCAAAGATGACTTCATTTTAATTTGAGTAATAATATTAACTGTCACATTGCACAAACAGGACACGACCAGATAATACTGATCAATCCGAAATAAAAAAACCACTCATCATTGGAGCACACAATGTCTTTGAAGTCGGATGTCATGTAGAGTCCTATTCAGGACACATTGGTGAAAGTAATGTTTTTGAATGTAAATCCTATGTCGGACCTAACGTCACCATAGAAAGTGGATGTGTAATAGGTAATTTTTTTTCCACCATCATTTTCTCAAATCATATCAAAATAGTTTGTATCTGGTTTTGACATGATTTTTTTCTTTGGTTGCATCAATACAACCTTAATTTTTCTTTCCATCTTAAAAAAAATAAATTATAATTTTTCTTTCTTATTGCTAAACGGAATTAATTTAATAACTTTTATTGTATTTAAGGTGCTGGATGCCGAATGGAAATAGGGACTATGAAAGATAATACTATCGTTTATGGAAGTGAACATATAATGCGAGAAGCTATGGAAAAACAGCCTTCTCAAATGCTGCAGCTTGATTTTCTCAGTAAAATTTTGCCAAATTATCACCAATTAAGAAAACCCAATGTTCAACTTAAGAAGCATGCTTCTAAACCCGCACCAGACTCATAATCTTTTACCTAATGTGATGAAATAATTTATATTTATAATTTATATTACGGCTACACTAATACTAATCTCAAATATGAATCGCACAGGATATCAGAAATAAATTTATAATATCTTATTGAAATTTTTAATTAATCCACCCTAATTTCATTTCAAGTACTTATAAACATTTTCAATTTTACATATTCTGAAAAATATGAAATTTTACAATCATCACATAATGTCAATGACCGATTAGGGAAAATACTTTCAAGACTGAATTAAGTATCTGTACTCGGATATTTTTTGATATTCAAACTGACCAAAACAAATTAGAATGTTAAAAAGTTTTGAAATAAAAACAATAGACCTCAGATGTTAAAGTTTATTGGACAAAACCATTTTTTATATAATAAAAAACTTATCACTCTATTCTCTCATCATTTTCTCTTTTTGCCTAGCCAACTTCTTTTTTGAAAGCTTCTTCTTAGCTGGTTCATCTTCTTGGGTAGCTTTAGCGACTACTTCTTCCTTTTCAGAAAGGCATACTTCAATGTGGCATGGAGACGACATGTAAGGATTGATACGACCGTGAGCTCTGTATGTCCTCCTACGCAGACATGGGGCGCGGTTGACCTAAACATTAAAAATAAATTTTAACATAATTTCAAAAATATAGCTAACTAGAATGTGGAAATGGGGTTTCAAACAGTAAAGAGTAATTAACATTTTAATTAAAACAAACAAAAAAGTTAATATAGAAATAAAAATCACTAAAATATGTTTGAAAAAAATTACTGCCAAAACATTATTATCATGTTTGAGACGTAGAATTAATATTCAATACTGTATCTGCTCATCAGAAAACAATCATAATTATAAATAACTATAATTGTCAAGCAAAATTGAGCAATAACTTAACATAAGACACAACATAAACATACCTGGATATGATCGATGACCAAACGGTCAACGTCCAAGCCTTTGTAGTCGGCGTTGGATTCGGCATTCCTCAACAATTGAAGAAGGAACTCGGCCGATTTCTTGGGCCATCTACCTTGAGTAGTGCCGAACTGTTTAGCTTGTGCGCAACGTCCGACTCCTCCGTTGAAACGTCTGAAAGGAATGCATTCCTTCTTTTCGATAACGTTCTTCAAATACCGCACGGCACGGTGAAGGGGCATCCTCTTGATGGCCATCGCCGTCTCGCGTGTATTCTGAAAAGATCGAAACAACGTTAGCCTTCGAGCGGGCGCGTCAAACGATTTCACTTGAGCGAGCGCATGTCATAAATTTGACATCTTCAAGTTTTGTTTTCTTAATATAAATGTTAGGGAATTGTTAAGTTATGAAAAATTATAAATTACTACTTTTAAAAAAATATATTTGAATTTCTAAATAAAACTATTTTCAACAAAATCAAAATATTTTATCGACCTATTAATCAGACTCAATATTCTCATCCTTACAATTGTTGCAAACCATCTCAACTGCAGAATGGTTCTTACAAGTAAAAGACTGGCAACGACAACCCTTCATTGATGACGATTTATATTTCTCCAGTGCACAAGACCTACAAACATCCCGTTGCAGGGATTCTTATGGAAATTCCCAATTATCGATGAATAACAAAAACTTCCAAGCATACCCGGTACGTCTATAAGTCGGAGAGAATCTCGATGCTGGTGACTCGGAGGTTAAAGTGTGACAAGCGACAATGCGTATTCGTCTCCAATTTTTAGACAGATTTAGAGATTATATGACATGAGAATGTTTCCAACCGTAGCTAACGTATCGAAGCTATTAAACTTTGACAGGTTAAGGTTATGTGTCATGGTATGTTTCCAACAGTGATCAAAGTTACGAAGAAGTGACGAAGGAGAATGGCGAGATGGATTTAGGAAAGTGATGTATTCGTGAGAATTACCTTGAAATGGACGCGAAGGTTGGATCCGCGGGCCTTGCATGACTTGGCCACGTTGTCCGGCTCTCGGGAGTAACGGCCCATCTTGGCTAGGGCGCTTATTGCTGGTGGGGCTGACACCTGAAATGCGAATTCACGGTTTCGTTTAGTCAAAACGGTTCTGGACGGTTCGTGTGTTGCGATGGAGTTCGATTCGGCGGAGGACAAACCGGCGGCCTTACCTGACAGCAACCGAAGAAAGGGCCTAAACTCGACGAAAATACGGCTAGCTTTATTTCTTTCCGAAATACGACCATGACAAATTTATTTTTAATAAATAATATAAATTATTATTATTTAAAATGTCAAACATATTATGATTGGCTTTTTATTAAATGTTTGAATTCAAATTCGTTGTACTCCATTTGTTTTATTCCAAAAATGTAATATCGTGGGACGTTACTATTTATCAAAGTTTTATTTTTCGATCTCGTGTTTCAATCAAAAAAAAAAAGATATAGATACGTAAATGTAATCCTATTGAATTTTTTATTTTATACGGTCAACCCCCTATATCGTTTAAATGCATTCAAATTCTAATTTTTTCAAATACATTTGAAACAAGCAGTTAACACGTAAAAATATAAAAAAATATATTAAAATTGAAAAATCTTAACCCCCTATAACGTGGAATCTATCTTGACGTTATGGGGGGGGGGGGTTATTGAAATAATATTTTTTTTACAATTTCAAATGACTTATCTGTTAGTATACATATTGTACAATTCAAAAAACTTATTTTTTAGATGAATATAAATAAATTGACGTAAATAAATAAACAGGAGCAAAAGAGTTGACAGCAACACTGACTATCTGCGCGATGACGTGAACGTCAGAGCTTGATTGGTACTTTACGTTTTGGGTCATTTGGAAGTAAACTATCATGGAATTGAAGATTGCTTATAAATGTGTACGGATTAGGAATTTCTTAAGATAGAAGGATAGATTAACTCAGGTAGTCCTATGCATTAGGGTCAAACATAGATGAGGCCTAAAAATTTATTGGAGGAGCGTTTGCTGAGATTATTAAGTTCTTTCTCTTTTGTTGTACAGTATTTTTATGGACGAGCGAGTCCCAAATTTCAATGTAATCTTAAGAACGTCTTTGTGAAATATTGCATTTTATTTTATTTTAGATTCGGAATGTTTCACAATTTCCCATCCAGCATTGTTTTTTGAATATCTTGTTTCGTTTTACCAACAAGGTTATAAAATGTCTTAAATTTTTCAGGATTTCGAGAAGATTGCATGTTTTAAAATCTACTTTTTTGAGTACAAACTACTTGTTTTTTTGTAACTTACAAACCTACGAGTGTAGTAATTAAAATATTCAATGTTCACGGGACTAAGGAATTTTTGTTTTCAACAACATGGAAGCTACTTTGATTATGTGTAGTTCCATGATTAAAAAGGTGATCATACATACAACATAGTACTTATATCTTAAATTTTAAAATCAGTAGTCCAGTCAATATTCAATATATGTCAATTCATTGACAAGTATTGTCAGAGCTGTTTCTATTTTTTAACAACTTTACGGCTAATAAAGTATGCTTGTAAATATCAAATTTCTTGTTTTACCATATGAAAATTTTCAGGCTTTAAAGTAGTTAGGGTTATATTGAAAACAAATAATTCATTTCAACTGCATTTAAAATTATCGACATTGAAATAACTTCAAAATCATATTCGTAGTATTTTTAAATATATCTTGATGGTGTTCAATTAATTTGTAAATGTATAATTTAAATTTTCAGGGAAAATACAATACAAGATTTTAGTAAATAAATAAAAATTATTTTTTTGTTTAATATATTTTCAGTCATGTGTAATATAAAAAATAATTTTTCCTGAAAATTTACCTTATGAAAATGTGTTGTGTGAATTTTTTTGTGTGTCTTATTCTTATTAAATCTTTGTGATACTGGAGTTTTACTGGGGATTTGGGTAATAGGGAACTGCTAAAAATGTTTTTCAGCGATATTTAATAAAAAGCTATAAGTGAGATAATATATTGATTTATTAATAAAAATATACCAGAAACAAGATTGGAAACAGGTTATTGAACAAATAAAAAAGAATTATCAAATAATATAAATTTATTTAGCACACAACATTGTGTGTTAGCATTTACGTCCTAAAAATAGGACAATTTTATATTTACATATATACTGAAGCACCTCAATGTGACCTTTACAGCCTTACATATTCAAACCACATCAACCATGCGATCAATATAAAAACTAAATAATTATGCATTCGTTCATTATGTACACAATTCAGTCTAGAATAATTGGTTCATTACATCACAGAACATAGACCGGATAATTCAGATCCTCTCTGAGCTGGTGGCTGAACCGCGAATGACACGCCTTCAAGCCCTGGTTTTAATTTATAGGTAATATTTGTCTCCTCGCTGGGTGGGCATAGCTCGTTAGCAGTTGATTCTGTAGCTTTAGGTGCTGGTTCCTTTTCACGTGGTTGTTGGTTTACGAGGGGTTTTGTTATATTTATTCTGATTCCACCAGCTGGAATATTCGGTAGGACTTGAGCTGTTGGTTCTAGTTGAACATTGCCATCGATGGAACTTAGAATTGCAGCGCTGCAAGTATCGGCTTGAGCAGTCATGACACTTTCTGATGTAATGATGGGCTCATCATCTAAATTTAAAAATTACCTTGTTATATACTTCCGTGAAAAATATATTAAATCAGAAAAGTAATATTAAAAAACTTACCAGGATCAATCGGTTCTTGTTTGATTTTAACGTTTGCAAAATCAACAGGGATCTCTTGCTGTATATCTCTAGCTCGCCTTTCGTTTTCAGTTTCTTCATCGGTGTCCACATCATCGACGATTATTTGCTCTATGGGTTCATTCTTTATAACAACATCATCATCCTCTTCCACCAATTCTACATCCGGTGCTTCATCAGTGTTCGATTCTTGAGTGTTGGCTTCTTCAGAAAGTACTTCTACCACAGATTCATTATCTCGTTCCATGGTATCGTCCTGCGTATCAGGCTCTGTAATATCCAAATCCTTCACAGAAGAGTCTTCATTTTCTATAGTTGTGATTTCACTATTTTCCTTATCTATAACAATGAAACTATCATTGTTTTCTTCTGGTTTTTCTTGCTCTTTTGCGACAAGCGAAGCCTAAAATAATAATGAAAATTAATACAAAATTTGAAATAGAAAATAAGCGATCAAATTAATGTTTTAAAATTATACCTTATGATCATCCAAGCATATCGGATGGTAATTGTTTCCTTCGTATTCAACTGCATTTCGTAAATGCCACTCATCTATATCATGGTTGTAAAACTGGTGGAAATTATCATGACATAAGTAACAACGCAAGAATTCAGGTGGAGCGCCTGAAGGTAGAGGGACACTAGATGTTTCACGACGAGCTGCAACAGCAGCAGCTTCTTCTGATTTAGCTGCTTCTGCGGCTTGCTGTTCTCTCTCAAACCAACTCTTTTCTATAAAAATATATTAGCGAATTTTAATAATAGAACTAATCGATTAAATCATTTAAGAAGTATGAAATTATTAACGAACCTCGTTCTTCCAAATCTTCAATTTCTTGGTACTGAATCCAGTCTGAGATATCATAGTACCATCGGCGAGAATTAGGCCGTCGTTGAGAATGACGATCTGCTCTATTTTGTCTGAAATGCCAATCAAGATGTTGAGAATAACGCACAGTATGCTCAGGAGGAAAACGAGCGCCACAACCGCCACATTGCATGCCAGTATGCAGAAGTGATATGAGACCGGGTTGTCGTCTGTAATAGAAAAATAAAATGTGAAACTAGGAATGACTTTAATATACTAAGAGAATGTATAAAATGGTGAAACTTACACTTTTAAGGTTTCTGATTTCATTATATCCACAGGCTTAATGATGTGGGCTGAGTTCTTTATAATAATTGGTTTCTCGGTTAATTTGGTTATTGGGGCTGGAACTGACTCAACAGTTTCTTGAGGTTGAGGATTAGTTACAGTTGGTAAAGTTGATACAATTCCAGAAGCAATCAATTTTGCAAATAAGTCGTCTACATTAACATTTTGCAAAATTGAATTTATGTTAGGTGGTGGAACAGACATATCCTGTCCCAGACCAAGAAGAGACTTTTCTGGTTCTTGTTTAGAATTGGATTCAAGTACACTGTATCCTGCATATTGAGACGCTGGAGCCATTAGAGATGGCATAACACTAGCCAATATATCGAGTCCCCCTTTGACGTCTTAAAAAAATAAAATCAATAAATTTCAAAATATAAAGCAATACATACAAAACATAAACAATATGATACTTACTTGAATCAATTTTACCAGTATCGTAACTATTTTGTGCAGTTTCTGATTTATACATTGAATCTGATACATTATTCAATATTGGTAATGTATTTTCGTTATTCATAGTAGGCATTGAAGACATGAAAGAAACATCTTGTACTGGAGTTGGTAAGATAGCTGGTTTTTTTCCTTCCATATTTTTTATATTAATATGACCAGCTTTGACATCACGTGGTAAAACCGAAAATCTAACAAAATGTTTACGTTTTCCAACAAACAGAGGTTTTGGTAAGCCTCCAAACTCAACTTTGAAAGGTTTTTCATTTATCAACACAGTTTGCAGTGAATCAACAAATCGAATTGTATGTACAATATTTTCTATTTCAAACTTTTGAAGTTTAGCATCTAAGAATATCGGTAACATAGTTGTGGCATCAATTATTAAATTAATTTTTCCAGCTACTAAATCAGTTCTCTTTGTTTTGCCAATACTGACTTGTGGGGGAGGACCTTCTAATTTTAAATGTTTCACTTTGTTATTTACAATAATTTGAACTGGAGGGCCACCAAAGAAGCATTCAAACCAATAATCGTCAATAAAAAGTTCTCTCGTGGGAGCTCCGAAACGAATCCTGTGGGATTGCCCATCGATAGTAACATTTGTATAGTCGCCATTCAAATTTAAAATAAATGACTCATCATCAAACGAGATTCTTCTTTGACCAGCTTCAAATGATATTTCTCTAGGGTCATCCCAATCGAGCATAACAACAGCAGTGTTGTCATAATATCTAATTTCTCTAGCGATACCATCTATATGTATAGTTCTCATGGTGTCCTGTTCTATGTACTCGATTACTTTTGAATCTACAGGAACAAATCCTCGGGAGATAGAAGGCGCTCCTAATGGTAGAGGTGACACCTTGCCATCATTTGTATATGGAGTGACAGGGCAACTCATCTGTTTCATTCCTGGAAAAGGTCCTTTAGGTGCGAATGGTGGAGATTGATGAGATTCAAATGGTGGTCTCATTCCTCCCATAGGCATTCTTCTGGCATTCATCATTGGGGGTGGCAACAGGCCTCGTGGTGCCATAGGGCGGTAGCCGCCTCGGTCAGGTCTCATTCCTCTCCAACCTTTGTTTCCATACATTCTAGGTCCCATTGGCCTACCTGGATATCTCGAATCAATACCACGAGGAATAAATCCATCAGGCTTATCGTACATTCTCAAATCTGAATCCATATAAGGTATATCAGGACATGGAAGCAAAGGTGGCCTTTTGCCTCCCTCAACAGTGGGTGGTGGATTGACAACTGGTGGTACTATTCTTTCATCTATATCACCGAAATTTGTTTGTGGAGAAGCTTCACCAGTTTCATCGCTTCGAGGACTATATGAACTATCAACGTCTTCATCACTAACAGGAATGGATTCTGTATTGATCAAGTTTTGTTTTTGTTTCCAATCTTTTCTGCGCTTTGATTTTTCTAATGATTCTTTCTCTTGTGCTACTTTAAGCTTTCGAGATTCATCCAATTGCAAAACATGCATCAATAATGTATTGTATTGCTGTTTGACAATTACACCATTTTTGTATTGTTCTTCAGCTTGACTTAATATCGATGTGATGGTTTCATCTAAATTATCCTTGTCTAAATCTGTTAGAGATGGTTGACGCATATCTGTGTCTTCGAAATTCAAAACTTGCACATCTTTATGGGTTTCATCTAAAGAGCAAAATCATATTTATAAGCAATAGTGGTAAAATTAAGAAAAATAAATACAGGTGTCCCTTGTTTAACATGGTATATGTTCTGCTAGATCGCCGTATAAAATAAAATCGTATTAAATGAATTGTACAAATGTATGGAACGGTTTTTTTTCAGAAAAAGTAAGGAAACATACACCCGATCCTCTTTTTACACGGGGAATACGTTCCAGAGAATAGTGTAAAAAAAACCAAGTAAAAAAAAATCGTATGGTGACCATATAAAATTGGATATAGGTTCTAACACTATATTTGGATAGAACTCCTATCCAAATATACTTAATAAAAAAATTTCACCAATAAGAGGATTGAGTGTATGCCAGTTTTTTTTCAATAGACGGAAAAGTCATAGATGCATACATCATAAAAATAATTTTTAGAAATTTGCAACATTGTACATAACTCGATGAAGCAGAATTAATAAAATAAAAAAAGAAAGTGTTAGAACAAGGGATACCTATATGTATAAGGAAAAAAAAGTTACGAACCTGGTGAACTATATAAGAAAGGTCTTCCGAGACGATCTTTTCCTTTTGTGGCTTCTGCAAGTTTGGCCTTCACAATATCTAAATGAGCCAGTGATTTCATTGGTGTACTTCCTTGAGGAGACTGTATTTCTTTCACTTTGGCCCAGCCTACATTTTTTTCTTTATCGAAATTAGCTGTATTAGTATTGTTTTCATTTGATTCTTTTGGTAAAATCAAATTAGAGGATAGAGGAGTCAAATTATCGACTATCAACAAGTTTCTTAAATCAACATCGGCATTTCCAAACAGTCTAAAAATAAGTAAATTGTTAATTTACCATAAAAAAGAAAATCAACCATAATAAATCTATATAAATTAAACTTACTCATCGAATTTCTCAGACTTATTTTTCTTTGCAGTAGGCGCATCTCTTTTATCTGCAGGAGACCTTTTCCTATTGGTATTTGTTGATTCAACATCGTTTTTAGGTATAACTCGGAAGTCAATATCTTTTCTAGCTATACCATTACTGACAGAATCTTGAGCTACTGTTGAAAAAATTGTTATTTTTAAACATATGTAAATAACTATGCATCACCTTCCTAAAGATGTACATATATACTTTATATAAGTTTAATTAACAGTTTTCAATAATATTAGGAAGTCCATTAATTTGAATTAAAAATTATCAATATTTTTGTATTTAGCTTTTCTATAGAAAATGTAATAATACAAGATTCAGCAATTAAAATTAAAATGATAAATGTATATCAGTGATAAAAAAAACCATTGGTTCAAATATTTCAAGACCAAGATTTGTTCGGGTATATGTAGAAAAGGTAAAAATAAAAATAATATGTAGACATGAAAATAACTAATAAGGATTTCACAACAAAATATAATGTTTAACGATATCAAGAAAAATAAAATTCGTTCAAAAAAATGTTTATTTCAGTTTTGTTCATTTGCTTTGTATAGCGCATACAATATTTTCAACAGTATATCACAGACCAAAAAATAACTCAAATATAAAATTAAAATATTAATTGTCAATATTTCAATATGTACAAAATTAGGAAAGAAAACTAACCATAAAATCTAATCTTAAATTGAAACTTATTCTTACTTGACAGAGGTTCTGCATATTTTTCGGTAGTTGTTGCCGTTTCAGAAGATCGTAAGTCTACATCTATAGTTTCTGGACTTTCAGATTTCTCCCTATTCCTTCGGATATAATTACGTTCTTTGGTAGAAAACTTCAGTTCTTTGAATGTAGTAACATCGGAAGGTGGAGGTGACGAAGAATCAACAAGATCTATGTCCATCGATTCATATTTGCTAGGTTTTCGTTTAGTTTTTTTAGGCGATTCTATAGGACTTCGGCTACGTTTGCGTTCTGATGACAAAGATTTAGATTTCTTTGCTCTGTCAGACCGCGAATTTTCTTTTCTTCTTTTAGGAGGAGATGCAGAATGAACCGATAAATCAATTGATTCACTCGAATTTTTAGGTCTAATTTTTGGTATTGGAGGCAACTTTTGCGAACTAATACTTTTAGAAGAATCAGGTGATTGAGAGAGTTTTTCTTTTTTATCTATTGTTTTATTTTCACTATCATGTCTACTAGGAGATCTTGAACGCTTAGAAGATACACTTTTAGATGATTTTGAATTAGCATCAGAAATTTTATTTCTGATAATTTTGGATTCTTTTTTAATATGTCTAGATAATAATTTAGGATTATCAATTTTATTTGAAGATTCTGAATTAATATCAGATTTAATAAATCTATTATTTTTGTCAGTCTTTATAAAGGGTTTGCTATCAAATACACCGATAGTCTGAGGAAGCAACGATTCAGCAGAATTCAAAACATTCACATTGTTGTGGACATTGTGACGAGCTCGGCGAGGATCACGAGGACTTGCATGGCTGATGAGAGCTGGATTGGCAGGAGCAATACGAATCGTAGATGGTTTCATTGTTGTCATGTTCTAAGCAAAGTTAGAAAAAAGTACATCAATATAAGAAAAAGAAAAAAACAACTGGCACAAAATTTAAAATTATTTACTTACCAATGGCCGTTTAGGTTTTGAAGGAACAGCAACAACAGCTGACGATAAGCTGTTGGGTATGATTGAAGAAGTGAACTGAAACATAAAAAATAATTAGTAGCTTGAGTATATATAATAATTAAATGAAAGTTCAAGTAATAATTTTTACCTGAGTAGCTTTCTTATCTTGAGAACTACTTTGTTGTAAAAGTTTTTTAGCCTGTTCCAGTTCCAATTCGACCTTCTTCTTCTGCAATAATAATAATTCTTGTTCTTTGAGAGCTACAGCATTTCTCATTTTTTCTTCTTCTGTAACAGGTGTGGTCTGAAAAATAATTATATTTTTAACAAAAACATAAAAAATAAAACCAATCAACAAATGTCAAATAGATTTCTACCTTTTTTAAGAAATTTGGATTAACATGTATATTGCTTTGAGGTGGTTGCGCTTGAATCGGCCAAGCAGGATCTATAACATTAACTTTAACATCTAGTTGATACAGTTTTATTGATGGAAGAACGTCATGCCAAGTCTCTCTTAACTTGAACATTTGAGATCTAGTTTTTTCATCCACCTACATCAAAAATATTAAATAATTTTATTGATTAATAAAAAATACGTAACAGTCAAAAAATAAATTGGGAGGTAGTTTACCTGTTTAAAAACTTTACAAAACATGCGGACAATGGTTTGTGAAAATAACTGTGTGTAAACGCCTCCCACATTCTTGATGATGGAATCCACTAAATATAAAACTGTAAGCTTGATTTCTGCTTCAACCTGTACATAATAATCTCTAATTGATTTTACATATAATTTAGTAAATACTCAATACTAAAATAATAGAATTATTCAAGATTGAGTAAAAACATACATCGAAATAACTGAACAATTTTTTTATAAATTTAATTATTAAAAAAACAATAAAACTGACAAAGCAAATATTACAATTGAAAATCTTTTAATCCAAATTCGATGCAGTATGCATACAGTAGAGGGTCCAACAATAAATTAATAGATTTTCCAAAAGCAATTTTTTAAAACATAAATTTCCAAAAAGTATCTCGAGTTTGCGGTATATTATCTTAAAATTGATATTAATGACTACGCCTATAGTAGATTACGCCCAAAATATTTTAAAAAAATCCATCTTTTATTGTTATTTCATAGCTAATAAATAAATGTTAAATGAAAATGTGAACATAGTTTTTCACCCTCGCGAATACATGCATTTCTGATATCAATTGAACAAAGTCCAAATTGCATTAAATAGCAATATACATGGTAACTAATTTGATATTTTTATATAATAAAACTAGAAAACAGTCGCGAATATTCAAAAACAAATTGCAAGTATATAATTATTTATACGAAAAGTTAAAACCCATTTCTCGATTGTAATTAAAAATTTTGAACACATTTCAACATATAAAAAAATTCTAATAAGCATGCCATCTTTAAATACAATATAAACCAGAATATTCCAACTTATAAATCAATTCCATATCGACTAATCTTGTTTTTACTTCTAGAAAACAATTTCCAATGCAGATACATTCCAGTCAAACAATAGATTTTTCCTCCTGTGTCTGATATCAATGAGTATAACAGCAAATGTTATATTTTAAATGTAGCTCTAAATGGAACATAAATTATATATATGACACATTTAGATTTCCAAACTAACCAGTACAATATCAATAATAGTGTAATAGTCATGGCAAGTTAATGATTGTTTATTTCTCGATAATTTGTGAAACAGTTTCAAAATCTTGAAATACACTGTTGTCAACATCAAATCCATCTTTTTGCATTTTGGTGATATTCCCGATGAAAGATTAGAAAACAGAAGTTTATATCCAGTTTGTCAGCACAAAAATCACATTAAAAGGTTTCAAATTGTCTTATGTCAAAGAAAAAAAATTACACAATCTTACACAACCAGTTCTTGAGTTGATATTGTTATTTTTGTGATAAATATAACTATTATATTAGTCAGTACAAATGAAATTGAATCAAATGCAATTTTGTGATTGAGGTAATATTGTATTATAAAACATTTTCTAATAGTATAAATTTCAATAGATTCAAGTGTAAATGAATTGGAGTATTTATTTTAATCAAGATTGACTGCTAAAATTTTTTAATATTCCAGTTAGTTAATATATTGATATATATCAGTTCGTTGAACAGCTGTAAATTAAAATGTAAAGGATGCAAATATATATACAGATATTAGTATTTAAATATCACAAAAGTTTAAAACTGTTTGACCTGATATAAAAAATACAAGAGATTAAGAAAACAATAGTCGAAACCAGAACTAATATTTACAGTTCAATATCAATTGTACTGACTGTATAAAACCCAAAGTAGAAATGATGCAGTTCCATAAACACTAACATAAAATATACTGATAAATGATGGAAAAATCATAATAATTAAGAATGTTTTTCAAATATCATTCACTTTTTAAAATTTAAAGTTTGTTGCTGATCAAATTTACAATTGAAATAACTCAATTTGAAAAACTGTTTACCAATACGAAATCCATTTGAAAAACTCTTAAATTTATTTGAGTGTGTGTTTGTGTGATGAAAGATGTGTGAAATATTCTTATTCAGTTTTCGGACCGTTTCTTTAAAAAAACACATTTAGGAAAAACTTGAGTCAGCATGAAAGAAACACATCGTAATTTAATAATTGTTTTTATTATGAAAAAAAATTAGAAAATAAATATTTACATGACCACTTCACGAAATAACTATGTAAATAAATAAAAATCGGGATAGACAATTGAAAATATCGCTTAAATCTATATTTTCGGCATATTATACTTTATGTAAGGTAATGTCAGTGTAAATTTATCAAAGTGATGGGGGAAATTAAAACAGGTTTATACTTGTTTAGAATTTAATCCCAATACATTAAATAAATACCACATTTTTATTCAAAATACTTTATTATCAATTTTATGTTCATTGGGAACAAATAACAAATGTTAAGTATGTGTAATATATTCTAAGCTTTCACAAGTGTTTCAACAAATTTTATTTAGAAGAAAATCTATAATTATTAATTTGCAATTTTAACAACAAAACTATCTTGTGTCGATAGTTTAATATTATAATAATAATGCTTCGAAAATTAATTCAAATTTGTTGCAATACTTGATGAAAAAACAATACTTATAAGTCGTAAGCTCACAAATTCCTTTAAAATAAAAATTATTAAATTTAGTTATGAGTTTCTAAAATAAATGTGAATCGTCCATTTCACTAAATTATTTTTGACACCTATTTCTATATCATAATATCAATTATGAGAAAACAACGAAAAGCACATTTTTTTACAATTTGATATTCATACCACTTTTCATGTCAAACATTTTTTTTATTTTAGAACAAAACAATCAAATGTGATATATGTATACTTAAATTGCAAAAAAAGAAATTGTGTGGATCAAATGGTTGTGATTAAGTATCGTTCATAGGCCAAAATTTTATCACTACATAATATATTGCATTACAATATAATTGTTAATACGATGAATAAATGTCGAGGGGTTCCATTTTCGTAACTTTGAAATTTTATTTGACAAAATAGACGCACCGTGATGGATATACTAAATAATTCATGATTATATTTTTTACATTACTTCAAGGTTTCAAATATCGATTTCCTTCAGTCAATATAGTTTGTAATTTACACCGCTAAAATTTCAATCACATAAGTGTCAATATTTCTGTGAATATATGCATTATAAAAGTTGTTCGTTTATTATTAATTAATTACATTTAAGCCAATATTTAATGATCACCAATTACGAAAATGTGCTCCGTATTCAAGATATATAGATAATTGAAGCAATGAAAAATAAACTGCGGGAATGTATAGGAATGTACAAATTACTTTTCCATCTATTTTTTTAGATTGAACAAAATTGCTTTTTACTTATTTGTAATTCTCGATCGAATACTTAACAAAGTTGGATTTTTCACAAATTTCAGTTTTTCAATTATATTGTAAAATTAATTTCAAATCAATCAATACTCAATATTGACACATGACGTATCGCAAAGTAAACTAAACGAACAGTGGAATATATGTGAATCTTTATATATTAAATCCTCTATAAGCGAGAGAATTTTTATTTTTAAATATGAAGTCATATCGATCGACAAGTTTGGCCCCAAAATTAAAGTGCAAGATCATAACAATGAAAACATTAGGTATCCTACAAAGCCAAATAAAAGGAACTTCGGTTCCGATTCACTTCTATCGTTACATTGTTCATAAATAATAGGTTTATAAAATTCATAACAGTGCGGATAAGAAAAAACATATAATAGAATAATTTAAATGCACAAACACAACCTGGTAATAAATTTTGACGATAAAATTAATAAACACGATCACGCTAACAATTTATAAAGCGTCCTATCTCTTTCATACAGCGCTGTTCGAAAACAGCACAAAATACTATCGCCCAATAGACTGTAATACACTTAAAAGGTTTGCGAGTTATTAAATATCAAAATATATACGCGTCAAACGGAAATGTCAAACACTTTGGTCGATTACTTTCATCGGCTGAAACTTTCCATGTCTAGTACGAGTTAGCATGAAATATGCATAAAATTCGAGGCAAATTTTTACACAAGCAATAATTTTCCGTAAACTATGAAGAGTAAAAAATAAAAGTAAAGTAAAAATCGTTAAACATGAAACGTAAAAATGGACCAACATGAAATAATATCGCAGGTATTACAAAATCCGTGTAATTTAATTTGTTTGTCCTAACATAATAAAAAATCGATTTACATGAAATTCCCAACTCAAATGAACAAAATGTATCTACTATTAGCGGCCGCATCGTTGCCCAGACGTTTTTACCCATTTTTCGCTAAATCTATATTTTTTAAACGATAATTTTTACATATCGCTCGTAAAGCCGATGCCAAATATCGAAACGTTCCAATCTACGGAGTCTTTCTTTGAACTCGACGGCGCATACGTTGTTGTGTCAAATTTTGTGTTTTAGCGAAAGCGACGTAATTTAATCGAATCAAATGCGAAACTATAAGACAGGAAACAGATTTAATTAAATTCGACAACCTAGAAGACATTGGCATGTAATTCTTAGCATGAAATTATTCTACTGTGAAAAAATATTATATCATGTTGAGCGATCTCCGTCGTACATAATAATTAAATCGAAAATGAATCTTTTTAAGTGATTTTAATTAAAAAAAAAAAAAAAATCATCTCTTAAGAAACGACCGAAGGGCATAGGGGAAACGCGTAGTATAGCAAAACCGTGACTAATCAGCCCCGTGTGACATTTCCGTCCGAACGGGCCACCGACGGAGACACGAACGAACGTGACACATCAAATAGAGAGATAGAGATAAAAAAAAAGAGCAAAATGGAACGTCGACCGACGCGAATTTGTGAGGCTACGACACCGATAAGTACGTGTATGTGGACGTGTGTTTATCAATGACAAAATTCACCTTTTCCAGATGTTGCTCGATCGATAGGACAATAACGTCGGCGTGGTCGATGCATTCTTCGGCTAAAATAGTCAGCATGTTGATCAGCGGCTTGCTGTTGACGGTGAGGTCGGCGAGGCTGCTCGAGTACCCGTCGCCGATCTCCTGCTTCTCGCGGGACGACATTTCGAGGCCGTTCCTACGCCCGAGATTCCATCCGAGACTCTCCTCGCTGAAACCACGTGACAGTGACGTTTAGAAATGGGAAAGCGCGCGAACGGGGCGCGACATAACATATGCGGCGCGGCCCGACATACGACAAAATGGCGGACGGAGACGCGACGAACGCCCGTTCGTCGCGAACGACGAACGTGGCGGTCGTCGGTCGAAATGACGCAGCGCGCTAACCTCTAGTTCGGCTGCGGGTTCGGGGGCTGGACGTTTCTGAACTCGGAGCGGCGTCGGGGGCGGTGGACACTCGGCTAGACGGACGCTCGGCGGCGGCGGCGGGACACGACTGGCCACGACGACGGTCGACTGCGCACTGACGTCGCTGCCACCACCCGTAACCGGTGTTCGCTCTCGACGCGACGATTACCGACCATGCGCCGATCGCTTTTGTAAAGCGAGGAACTCGGCTATAAATAGTGCTATGCGCCAAAATCGTTCAATTGAATTTCTTTTATTTACTACAAAAATTATTACTTTTACTATAGATATTAATAAAAACTACACTCTCTCTCAAAGATGACAGTAGGTATTATGTCGGGTTACCATAGTTTCATTTGTGTCCAAATCAGTGGCGACTCATCCTAAATTATATGTAAAAAGTATTTTTTTTTTTTTTATTTTCCATATTCTTTTTGTACAAAAGTATAAATACAATAGGTACATATTATGATTTTTGTATGTGTCGATGATGATTTTTTTAGTATTTTGCAAATGAGAAAATACGTATTATTTTTTCATTTTCATTTATGCAGGCCCTCCCCTACAAGTTTTCGCGAGCCGCCGTCGATCTATATGAATATAAACTGTTTTTCTTAATATCTCCAAAAGTGAAAAATGTCGCTTAGCACTATTTCCCTGTCGAGCTCAATTGGGAACGTTTTCGTTAACGTTCCGAATTCGGGTGAGCAGACGTTTGCACGAATGACCAAAACAAAAATTTTCGAATCGATGCGAAAAATTGAAAATTGAATTCACTAAAATGTGTTTATGTTCGAAAATTACGCGTAAATGTTATTTCACAACAACTCGGCGCTCGGTGCGGTAGGTAAACAACGTCTTCCGAGAAATTTTGAAACAAAGATCATTCAGATAATTATATCGTTTTAATACTTCCGGTACTCGATATGCGTTTGGAAATTTTGGCACGTGAACGAAAAAAGGTTCGCCACCGATGATCAGGACTATGAAACGGACTTTGGGTGTTTATGTAGATGATTTTATCAAAACGATAAAAATTATATTATAGTTGAAATCGTTTAATGTAAAAAATCGGTTAACGAGATATAGAACTTTGATATATTACATAACACATTGTATAATATAACACCTTAGAGTTTTTTTAATTATAAAATACGTAGAAAATAATCGTCTCAATAAATGAAACTACTACTGACATATAAAACTACTACTATTAGTTGATGACTAGTAAGAGAAAATAATTATCATGTTTTTTTTATTAAACGTGTTATTAAACAAAATTTAAATAATTCTCTATAATAATAGGCGGATTATCGAGCGGCGACTTAAAATAAACCACATCCGTCGCAAAAATTAGAGTAATTATCTTATCAATATTTTCGCAAACACCGGGGCACCTATTGTTATAAAATTGCGTCACAAATACGATAATTTTATTTCACAACCACCGCGTGCAACACGTCAGAGCGCATTTCAATATTATTTCAATAGATGGCGCAAAGGTTGCCAATGCAATTCTAAATTGATAAGAAATTTTTTCCAGGTATTGTAAAACTTTATGAAATGTTTCTGAAAATTGCAAAACTACGATTAATCAACCATACCGATGACAATGCAAAATACATCAATAACTTGTTCAAGACCGCATCGTTATTTTTAAATTTGTTTCAATTGTAATTCAAACGAATCCTAATTATTAATCAATTATTCGACGTTTTCAAATTTGACAATTGCTATACTTTCGTAAACGGCGATATCAATTAGCAACTCGAAATCAATTATCAAAACAATCTGAAAAAAAAATTCGAAAGTTTTCCGAACGAACAAAAAAAATTCGAAAATTTCAGCAATAGAAAATAGCCCGAGTGCCATCTTCGGATCGATAAAAACCTAATATCGCGCTCGCGTGTGTGCGTGTAGATCTAACATACACACGAGCGCCGTCGCGTCGGTGTGCGTGCGAGCTTTCGGAGCTTTGCACGCGTGTTGGTTCGTAGATTATGGCGGCGCGCATGCGCACCCGAATGCGCGCCGTTGTGTGCGTGTGCACGACGCTAATGGCGCGCGCGTGTGTGGGTCGGTTTTACGCAGCGTCGTAATAAACCCGGAATTGTACGCAGCTGGCCGTGCGCGGGTTTTTCGCAGCCCTGACGCGTTTCGGGTTGGCAGTATTGGCTGTCAATGTTTTATGCGCTTTTTCCGGTGGGACGGATTAGGGTGCGGTTTTTTAGTGTGATGTTTGTTTTTTTTTGTTTGTAAATTGTTTTGACTGGTTGTTAACAATAAAACTAGCCGAACCCGGCAGACGTTCTCCTGACAGTCTGTATTATAATAGTTTTTTAATGAATGAATTGAGTTTTAGTCGTATTTTCAATAATCAATTTAATATAAATTATTGTCACAATCAATACGCGGCGCCGGCGTCGCTTTTTTTACAGAAAATTTCTTTTCATCTTAAAATGGCGTCAGATCGAGATGTAAAATTGTTTTGATACAAAAACCTTCTCAAAAAAATACATACACATGCCAATTTTCATAGTGATCGGCCCAACGATGTTAGAGTGAAACACGCACAAATGTTTATATGTTACAGTTTGAGTTTCCACTTTGTTTGTGCACGAACAAACTAGTCTGTTTATTCCCCTTCTAAACACTCTAGTCCAATTGTTAATGTGGTACGACAATTTAAGTTGTTTGTACTCAGATAGCGCTCTTATGTTAAATATCAATAAGGGGGAAATTGGTATGTCAACTAATGATCGAGAAATACGCGTAGTCTCTACCCGTTGTGACAGTTTGAACTTCGAGAGTTTGTTTTGAACATGTTTTCACAACTCAAGCTAAAACGCTAACCCAACCTAACCCAAGCATTATATTTATGATGTTTTTTTTTAGTTTAGACGCAATTATATGTAGGTAAAATTTAGCGAATATAATTTTGTTTCGTGTTGGTGTAAAACTACAAAACTTAGACATTGTTTTAAAAAATCACATATGTAACAAAAGTATAAGTTTACATCGAATAACTTGTTTTGACAAAAAATAAATGAACTTTACCTTTTGAACAATCATAAAAATATATTAGTTCAAAATGTCGAATATTTTATTTGTTTGTTATTAATAAATGCAAATATAACAGGATGTAAACAAAATATATTGTAATCTTAAGCCGGATTATACTTGTAAAATTTCCTGGATTTCTTTATCTGTGTTGGTTTTTAATCGCTTTCACGTTTGTTTTTACCGATTTAATATTCTTGTAAACAACTTTTTTTTTATAATTGATAAGTAAGTGCATTTCGAGTTGCAGTTGAATCAACAATACTGAGAAACGATTAAAAGTAAATTTATGTTAAAAAAAATGCTTTCTCTCTATCAGAAGATTGCGAAAAATAATGAAAGTGATAAAAGAAATATGCATTTTCCAAGAAATTTAATGAGTAATCGTGGCATATTAAAATTGATCTGAAGATATCACCGAATGGTACTCATAAAAATTTCAGTTACCTAAATATAGTTTTTCATAAACGTATACATATTTTTTATTTATTTATGAATATTTTCCTTAAATTCAATTTTTAAGTTGAAAAATAAAACACGAATATATAATTGTATTTGTAATGCGCATACCAATTCGTTAGATGAATTTTCAAAAGCAAATATAATATTATATTTACTCTGAAATTAAAAAGTTTTTGAAACTAATTGTAAACGAAAAATTATTTTAAAATCTGCTACGAATTTATTGTAGATGAACTTCATGAAATTTTATATTTTCAAATATGAACAATTTTTCCGATTACCCTTATCAGCTTTTGATCAATTTTTATACTAACAATAAAAGTAATGCATTTTGTACCCTTATCATCGTGTGACTCGACTTTTCTTAACTATAGACACGTCTGCATTTTTCCCACGCAACACCATCAGTTACTGATGAATTTTAACCACCCAAAATATAAAACAGGAGCAGTATATAAAAAAGTTATTGTAATCCGTTATCATTTTTACTAGAACAATATTTAAAAGTAATTCTTCAATTTTTTATAGTCGTGTTTGGAATTAAAATTTTTTATCGAAACTATTTGTTTTGTCATAGCAGATCAATCTTCATATAAAATTTATCTATGATCTATATCGGCGAAATTTACATACTATACTTACAGTGGCGGGTTTACCTACAGACAGTGGGGACTTTCGCCTCATGGCTCTCAATTGAAAAGGGACCCATTATTGAAAAATAAATTTTCGATGAATCAAAAAAGTTTCTCTATACCAATCTTATACTATCTTAAAATTTGAATCACTTTTTGATGAAAAATGGTGTTTTTTTTAGAAAAAAATTGAGTTTATTTTCTAAAATCGCCCATTCGTCCTTTATTTTATGAAATTGACTATTATATACCTATCAATAATAAACAATAAAATTTTCACCTACAGCATTATTTTTTTTACAATTTCAATAATTTATGTGTAAAGGGGAAAGGGGGGGGGATTTGGAACAAGGTCATGTATATTTATATATGTACAAGGGCCACCAAAAATTGTTGACGCCTCGAGTCCCTACTGAAGTAAATCCCCCACTGTGTTACTTACAAAAAATTACTTATTAGTAAATGCGATGACAGTTTTAAAGATTGCGAAAAAATGTTCTTGTTATTGTGTCGTGAGGTTAACCGACTGCAACAAAGTACATTCCGTTGATTTCACTATCAGCACAAACAGTAACGAAAATCGCATCGGTTTTTTTCTTATTTTCAGCCGAAGCATATCTTTATAATATAGTGAGACGAAGCTTAAAACATAATTAAAATATAAAATTAAGAATTTTAATGCTGAACTAAATTTGATATGAATACAAATAGCGAAAAAATTATTCTGGTATTTTTTTGTAAAATTACTAGATATTTTAAAATACCACGTATTTTTATAAAAAAAATGGCCTTGACACGTTACTGTACGATGTCAGAAACAAAATCATGTAAAAATTTATGTGCGGTAATAATAAGAACATCTTGCCGCAGAAGAAATCGTCTTTTGGGTTTCATATTATTTTTCAGTAAGTTCAGTTATCTATGAAATTAAATTTTTATTGTTACCAAATACCATTAATTAAGAAATGTTTTTTCGCTATCAGATTTTCGTATTGCCACATGTATCATAACTATTAAACGGTAGTCCATATTCTTGCCTTTATTTTTAGTTAGTAGGTATATTTTTTCATTCAAATGCGTGACAATAAAATTTTAATTTATATTCACAACTTGAATATATAATACAGTATCCTAACTTAATTGAAAATTTTTTAATAGTACGGATTTGGCGGGTATTATTTTACCATAGTTTGTTTCACGTGATTTTTTTGAATAATATGAAAGTTGTCGATTTTGTTACCGTCAAAATACAATAAAAAGGTAATTTTTAGTCATTATATTTATTGTTCTGTTGTATTTTTTTTAAATTAATTATTTATAAAAAAAAAATGATTTTTTCAATCTGTTTTAAAAACAATCATAGAATTAAATTTTATTGAAATCTTTATTTTATATAATTAAAAAAATATTCAGTTTCAAGAAGAATAAGTTTATTTTCTTACATTTCATATAATATTGATTCATTTGAAAAACATTTATACGATAAGAAAATATTTTATAGACATTTATGTAAAAAATGCAGCGTTGTAAATGACAACGTCGCGATATTTGATATTGTTTGTTTGAATTGCTATTGAACAATCACGAATCGTTTCATTTCATTTACATTTCATTTTGATAATGGAAAAGAGTGAGATGAATATATTTAAAATCTTAACTGAGAATGTCATTCAATATTTTTAACAAAGTAAAATTTACACATGGGTAGTTCCTGCTTTGCCTTGGTAAAAGAGACGTGCTTCATCGTCCAAGATTTTGACTGTCGTTTTTGATCCACACGATTACTCAAAGTTTTTAAAATATTGCAGTAAGGTATTTAAAAACATCAGTATAATATCGATCTGTAAAAACCTAAAAAAAACTACTAAAAAACCGTACAATTTACAAATTATTGTTTTTTTCAACGAGTAAAAGCTAGGATAGTATATTTAGAATTGAATAGCATCTTTTATGTATTCAGACTGTTATGAAGAATCTTTAATATTTAACTAATTTCACTAATTACACATCATATTTTACTTGCGCATTGGCACCCTATAAACAAGCATGTATAATAATAAATGAACTGGTTTTATTAATTAAATATTAAATATATTCAAACCGAGTACGGGTATCGGGTAGCAGATGCTACTACTGGCTATGCCATTCCAATTTAGCCTGTGTGCCCATTAAAATAACTGCTACAATCACTATTTACATCATTCTCGAGCTCGAAAATCGCGACCTCCAAATTCAGTCTTTATGGTCATTATATAACGGCTATAACCTTTGTAATTTTTTTTTATTACGTAATAGTATGGTTATAAATTCACAGCCAATGTTATCAACATCGGGCCTATACATTATCCTCTATATATAACAAACGGGCATCGAATTTTTGCAACGGAACGGTTATAAAATATTTTTGCATAGATTTTATTTTTTTAAATATAATTGCGTAATTCACAGCCGATGTTATTAACATCCGGCCTATATATTAGTACTTCTATATTCATAAAACCAACCATTTAATTTTCAATATATGATCATTTTAATTTTATAACATCATCAAATTACATAATACAACAAAAAAACCGTTCAATCGAAAACGATTAAACCGAATTAAACGGCACTCATTCATTAACATATTATCAACCCGTTAACGTCTCAATAAACCAAACCGCAACAGACAATGGCGGTATTTCCATCATCGTGCGAATTTCTCATGCGAACTCGAACTTTCGCCACTCTTTTACGCAACAGCAACGTCTGGTTCTTCAGCCCGACGCTTCAGCAGCTGAAATACCACAAGAGCCCCATATCGCATATTCACGAAAACAGTTCGGCAAATAAAGATAGCCATGGGGCAACGTGCATCGGTTTATTGCGTCTATTAAAAACCATCGGGAATATTCGCCAGTCTAAATAAATTTCCTGTTGATTTCCGTTCTAGTTCCAGTCGAAGGTGTGGCTACTGCATTTTGTATGCATGTCGTGATTTCGGACTGTTATATTTGTATTTTTTTTTTTTGTTATAAGTAATCGATGGAGGATCGCGTCGATTGTGTGTTTTGTTTGTTTGTGTAAAATTTTGTTTGATAAATGAATAAATTTGAATTTATTTCAGTGATTTTCTGTGTTTAACGAGGTTTAATTTATTGATGGACGTAAAAGATTACGCGCGAATTAAAATTTTATTTTATAACAAAGGAAAGAAACGGTAAATTTTCGTAATGAGAAACTCGACGTATTGTTTTATATGTACGCAAGAAGTGCATTTTAATTTATTGCATGCAAATTAAATAAATTTAAAAAAGTGGACCGAAATTATTAATAATTATTTCCTGTACGGAGTGAATGTATTCTTAAAGTTAAAAATTTCGATTGTCTTTTAAGTAAAAAATGATTTTTTTTTATGATAATGTAAATTGAGTTTTAAAAGGTTTTTTTACACGTATTTTTTAAAGATAAAGGAATCCATAAAAAATCTTCATATAATAAATTATTTATAAAGTATTTTCAATATAAAAGTAAATATAGCAAATCAAGCTTATTGTTAGTAAGTAAGCTGATAATAAATCATTTACTCGATACGATGTAAGTAAATTGTGAATATTTTGGAATCTATTTGATAAATTAAGTCTTAAATTGTTTCTAAGACAAATCATGAATAAATAAATCTTCATAGACAAATTGTTAACTGATACAACGACCCCGAAAATACGTTAACATGGCAAATTGTTAACACGACAAAACGTTCACGCGACAAATTGTTAACGGACTGAATGTTCTTACGTTCAAAAACTGATTTTTTTTTTCACGACTAAACATGTGATCAAGAAGATTTACACATTGAAATTTAATTAACATATCATATTCAATGATGTAATCGATTTTCCATCAAATCAAAACGATTTTCCACAACTCCTTCCAAACTCACCCATCCAAAAAACACACACTGATACATTCATTCAGATGACACCAATTATGCATATTCCAGCGATATCCAACTACGTCAAAAGCCCAACATTCAAAGCGAATAAATCCAAACTGACAGTTCAATGGGCGAACGACAGTTTGCGTGCAAAAAGCACAAAACCCATGCAACGACACGATAAATACACACACGCATTCGCCATTTTGTTCAATGTTTGCTTTTTATTATGTCTAGCGTATTATGAACGTCTTCCATTCGCTGAACGATGACTAATTCGGTAAACGGAGTGTCGGAAAATCGGAAAGTTTCGAAAGTAAACCTTCGCGATTCATGCCAAGTGTCAATATTAAGCGGAGATCAAATGACTGATGATTTGAATTGTAAATAGTGACTTTTTGGAATGTGTTTTGTGTTTGAATTGATATTTGAGTTGTGGGTTTGAATTTTTTTATTGGTTAATAGATGGCGCTAATAATGTGTTACATACTGAAAAATTTTCATCGGATATTTTGTATGCTTAGAAAATAAATGAATTTTTTTGATATGGATTTGATTCTTGAACGTTTGTATAATATTCGTTTTTCATAAAAAAATGCAAAAAATCTTGTGCTTTTTATGAAATTTAAATAGCAAGACATCCGTAGCAAAAAAAATTGCTGATAACTCTTTAACTATAATATAATCTTCTAGAACGAGTTCTTCATGACTTAAAAAATAAAAACTTACGTTTTTGGTCTTCTTTTTGACCACATTGCGACATTCTGATATAAGACATGTCAACTGTAAGGTGACCATTCGTACTGGTTTTACCAGTACAGTACTGGTTTTTTGGGTGCTTTCCTGGTCAAATATGACAGTTGACAGTTTTCGATCAAACCAACAAATGATATTAAATTCCTCAAAAAACACGAAAATTGCGCATTTCATGATAAGTAAACTTGTTAAAAAAAGTTACATAACATTATTTGAGATTTGCGTTTTGAATTTGTGATTTTTTCAAATTATCTTCTGATATTCCAATGGCATTTTTCTCTATAGCAAAAAAATATTGAAATTCATGAAAATCAATAAAAAATTCATTGAAAATATCACATTTCCGCCGCATTACAAATCTACAACCATTTGATCAATTAGCTAGAAGTGTAAACGTTGATGAGAATCAATTCGCATGCGAAGGTTCTGGAATGCGTCTTTATATATGCAGAATGCGTTCTTAACGAAAAGTGCATTGCATTGACAATCGACACTGTCTAATGTTGGAACGATTTTTCGGAATCGTCTGACTCATGACGCAAATTGTCCCAATTGTCAAACGGGACACGTACTACATTTTATATAATACATGATAATGCGTTAATAACACTGTATAAGGACTTATTTTTTTCGATAGTTGGAAACGCAGGTGTGTGGGAAATCGTTTATGGAATTTTTCCCGTTTTTTGATTCGGTATGGAATTGTGACGAGTTTTTTTCGTGGGACGACCATATGATTAATTTTTTTATATTTAGATCTTTAATTTTTTTTTGAAATTATATTAAGATGGTTAAATATTTTTGAGCGATATAGTTTTATTGGTAAAATATGGTTTTAGCGTTCTATATTTATACAAAAGTAAGTTGGCAGCATTGGTCACTCACAGTTCGTGTCTGTGTAATATCATAATAGGATATTAAGACGAATTAAGGAACACCTGTCTATTCTTTTGTTTTATTACATAGTGTACAAAATTGGTTACAATTAACACATCAAATAATAAATTGTTTCATTGTCATTTAAACTAAAAATGAATGTCGTTAGACGCCAGACATCTTCGTTTTTATGACATTTATATATAAAATTTTAGCTAAAGGAATAATCGTCGTCGAAACTTGTCTCCTATTTGGTGCATGTTTGAGTTCAAAAAAATTTACCATAAAAAAAACGTTACTAGTGACATATTAAAAGAGATTTAAGACCAATCAATGCTGTCAACTCACTTCCGTATAAATATAGGACGCTAAAACCCTATTTTACCCTTACTTATATGGAAATAGTATCAATTCATAATACTTTTATTAATTTTAACATAAATAACTTCTATGATTAAATATATTTTTACAATCATTTTTAAAATATCTGAATACATGGGAGAATACTTTCGGACATTAATGTGAAACTTTATTACACGCGAAAAAAACATCAATTCATGTTTTTCTTTGAACAATTTACACACAGAATCAAAACTAGAACAAAGAATCGTTTATATTTAGTAATCCTATATTTGTAAACAAATCCGTCGAGTTTCTGGAAAAAAATCGCTCAACTGTAAATATGACTCATCAGATTCAGAACACTTAAATGTATCGATTTTCTGCAACCTCCGACGCAAATAATCCCATCCCATTTATGTATTCCAATTGGATTAATTTTGACGACTTTGACATTGAAATGACAATCGTCTCATCGTTACGAATCCATATTCGTCAATTTTCGCCAATTTCCCGCCATTACGATCGCGTGTATTTGAGATTCGAGTCGGTTTTCAATGGTGTTTTTCCATGGAGTTTTCTCAAATATAATTGACCTACTTGTGGAGGCGGAAAATCGATGGGATATTGCTTGGATACGTCACCAACCCCTTGAGATATGAGTCAGCATGGGATATTTGTGACTTGATGAAAATTCGATACATTTCCATATGTTTTATTAGTCAGAATTTGTTTATTTTCAGAATAGACGTAAATTCTTAAATATTTACATTGAAATTTTTGGAATGGGGATACTTCGGATGAATTTGATACTTGATATTAAGTTTAATTAGAGATTTTTATTATATTTTTACGGTTGAGTTTATGTATAAATTAATTAAATTTAATGAAGTTAAATTTTATTCGTATAATGCATGTGTTAATTGATTGTAATTATAATGTTAAGATAATTATAAAATTTGATGCTTGATCAACCGAAATAAATAATATTGAATACATTTCCATATAATTGTCACAGTATATAAAAGATCAAAAGATTCATCAAGATTTTAGTATAAAACAATACTCCTTTGTCTCATTATTTCATCATTTTAATACATTGATTTTCCAAACACTGATATTCTAAGCTTCACAACAATATTTGAACTAAAAATCAAAACAAACTTCATATACAATAACTAAAAATACCTTCGAATGATCAAAGCAACCTAAAATCCCTATCAAATACATAAACAATCAGAACTCAACTTGTATGTTTATTTACCTAGATCCACACGATGATCGACCGGAGTACGGAGACTCAATATAGAACCGAACACCCCATATAATATGCATCCAGAATGTGGGAGGTACGGTGGTGCATAATGGTCATGATGGCCATCAACCACTCCAGACTGTTAGCAGGGTGTCTGCACCCTCCTTTACCTGGAGATAAACTACAAGGGGGTGAAGACAATCGGCCTCGGACGTTGAACGAGACTGTGCCTTGTCCTAAAGTGGATGCAGTCAAGAATAGGATCGAGCCCGAGGTTAAGATGTTTTATGTGGAGCATGAAGTGTCTGAAAAGGATGCTCGAGTCAAGATTATGAAGATCGATGCTGATAATGGTACGGGGGTTTTTTTTTTTGAATGATTCATTTACAACTGATTATGAATCATGTAAATTTGTTGTTTGATTTGTTTTCATAATACTAGATTGTTACATGAAAGAGCTGTGCTGCGTTCAAGTTATGTTTCATTTATTGGTTTACATCGTTTTTTACTTTGTAGTTATAGTTGTATGAATATTTACATTTATATTAAAAAAATATCGAAAATGCTTCCATATTCTATTCTTTTGATACCTTTTTTGATGACCTCGACCTCAATTTGCTCATAATAAATATCTTGTTAATGATGAAATGCGTATACACGTGGATGATCTGTCGTTTGATTGATTGAAATTATGGTTTACAATTACAGACATCTGTATTTAGTTACATTGACTATATTTATCTGTAATTGTTATGAAATATAAATTTTGAATAACTGCTTAGTGATTCTCTGTTGCTTTATCGGTGGAATACTTTGAAAACTTTTTGATTTATGGTTTGAAGGAATTGAAAATAGATTAAAAATACATAGTGTGTGCATTTCTAAGGCTATTGCATATAACATAGTTTTATATGCATGTAGTGTATGACCTACTAAATTACGTATTGTCATTATTACCCTATGAAATAAAATTTATTCTCTTCATTTTGTATAAATTTTATTCGTTAAATATATAATGCTTAAAGGTTTTATCAAATTATATACAAAAAAACTGTATTTAATATTTAATATGATAAATATTTACATTTATCTACTCACACAGATGTTTCCTGTTTAGAAATATTTAAAGTTTCACATTATGTAGTTTCACTTGAATAATTATATAGAAAAATTTGCTAACATCGTAATGATTCTATTTTAATAATAAAACTCATCTTGTTTTATAAAAGACTAGCTTTATTTAGAGATCAACTACTAAAACTAAGCAATGCGATTAGTTAGTTAATGTAATCATATAAAATTTGAGACTATTTAATGAAGAATAATTTTAAGCACTCATAACTCTATATTCTGCACATATAATATATTGAAAACATCTTTTTTGAAGCAAACATTATATATGTTGCATATAATCATGATTATGATGTTGATGATGTCTCATTTACTTTCCAGAATATACCAGTAGTGGCTTATGTGATATTTGTGGTCACAAAGAAATGGAATATTGCGCCGGTGAAAAAGTCATCAACGACCACTGTTGCTGTGATAGAGGTGATCATGGTTAGTTATGAAATACACACAATCTACAAAATCATAATAATAATATACTTTATTAAACAAGCATGATTCAACTATACATTATTTTCAGAAAATTTTCCTTATGTGCCCCATACTTGTTACCTCGGCAATTCTAAATGTAATCTAATAGCCAACAGTTGCGAAGATTACGTCCTCTTACGAGACTGTTGTTGTTCAAAACATCTGATAGCCAAATGTAGGTTAATAATTTCAGAAATATAAACAATCTAAGTCATACGTATAATAAATCTTTGTTTACAGGGAAAACAAAATTGATTAAATCGAGCGGAACACAATCAAAGCAAATAAAATGGCTATGGATCCTGCCCTGGTTGGCGATGATGATGGCAAACACTGCCAGATGACTGCACTCACTCGACAGTATTGATTATAATCGTCCGTCTTTCGAATGGGAGATGTAAATAGTTACCAATGTGTATGAATTTAGTCGATGTACTTATGATGTGTGCAAATATTTTAGTTTTGTTAAAAATTTATTGATGTATTTTGATCATGTAAAATACGAAAAAAGACTCATTCTAATATTGTGAATACCAAAAATGTTTGTATGAATGTAAAATAATAGATCATTTAATAAAATTGATTTGTTTAGTTGATTTAGTCTTTTTTTTTTAAATATATACCTATATTTGAAACTATTATTATATCAAATATTCAGCAATGGTTTATTTCAAAATTTGTGGAAAAAAATATATAGTTTTTCAAAATAAAGTACATATTTCAATACTTTTTTGTTGGAAAACTTTATTTTTCCGACATTTCCATAAGTAAAAAAGTTTGCTAAAAAATATATAGATGGCAATAGTAAAATTTGAAAAATAATAGTTACGTTTCCGAGTTTTATATCGATATCATTAATATTATTTGAAAAAGCAAACAAAAAGCTAAAATACAAACTAATCCAACTAGAAACAGTTTTATTTCTATTTTTGAATCGATAAAATATCCACAAATTTTAAATTATTAAACACAACTTACGCAACAAATTTATTTTATAACTTTTATCAAAATTTATAACATCTTATCACAAACTTGTTCAATACTGCTAGAATTGCGATGCGTACACGACGTTTTTTTTTTTATCAAATCAAGATTTGACGAAAAATACGAATTCGACTTTAACCACCTTTTATAACCTTTACAAAAAGATCAAGATGCAATAAAATTTGATAAAATGCAAGCGATTAAGATATTATATACTATAGATATTAATATATCATTATTTTAAGATATAATATACTATTTTTTGTTTAACAACAAATTCTCAACCAAACTATCCGATTTTCTAGCAACTTTTTATGCGAAAAACTTCACGCTCTATCAAACACCGACATCTTCAACTAAAAAATCAACAACCAAAGAACGTCTCGCATTGTCGACTTCCAAAAACCGCCTTTCGTACAAAACCCAATCTCTAAATAGCTATTACATTCGGAGACACGAAAATGATACCCTTCGCGAGATAATTGCGCAAATGCTGTTGGTTCTTTCGCCGAAAACGGAACATGTCGCCGGTGAAAAAAGTGAAAGTGGCCAAAAACGACTCTCACTTTCGAGAGAAGGTACCACATCGTGGGTACAGCACATGCCAGTCGTGCCAAGAGACCAACGAGAGGAAGACGAGGACTTCTTGGTGGAAGAAGGTGGGCGCTGGAAGTGAAAATGGTGAGAAAACGATCCGTATGAGCGGTTTTTTTATATTATAATAATATAAAATATGAAACTAGCGGTAGTACCCGGCGTTGCTTGGAACTCGGCGTTTTAAATCAAATTATTTTTTATATGGTCCCGTTTTGAGTTCCGGGAAATATGGTCATCCTATTTAAATGACACAAAAACCATCTCGACAAAAAAATATTTGTTTTATTTAGGTATGGGATCATTTTTTTGCAGACCGTCCCGTTTTGGGTTCCGGGAAATATGGTCATCCTATTTTAATTATGCTAAAAACCTTTTCCACAAAAAAATACATACACATGCCAATTTTCATGTCGATCAGTTGAGCTGTATTGGAGTAATACGGCAACAAACATCCATTTTTATATATAAAGATTCTTTTCGAATCGATGCAAAACTTTTGTAAATTAGTAAAAATGTGTATGGAGTTACTTCTTTTTTTGGATTTTCATTCAATTTTTGAGTTTTATGTATCGATATTGTATAATGATGTTACGCATATACATTGGGAACGCTTTATGTAAAAAATCGATGAACACGAAATCATACTATTGCCCCGACAAAATATTATAATATGTGTTTAAATGTGACGTTCAATGCGAAATTCTTTTAATACGAAAATATATTTTGGTCCTCACAGTTTTATATTAAACAATTTCCATTGTAGTTAAAAAAATTTTTTCAATACAATTTTGTGTTATTTGATTCGATATTTTCCTGTTATATATTGATTTGGATTCTTTGAAAGATGTTATCTGATTTTAAATTTTCGACGAAAACTATAATATAATAAATAACATTTATAAATTTCTATTTTTACCAATCTAAGAAGTCAAATCTTATAAATTTCTAAGAAAATTATTTTTTCTGATTCTTTTGAGTTTCTTTTATCAAAATATGTAATAATTTATAGCTAAATTGAATCATTCACTACCTAAAGCAGTGTTTTTTTTAATGTACAAAATAAAAAGGAGAAAAATCGATGCACTAAAATAAAACACTTACTTTTTAAAACCCTCTATAAAACATAAAGAATCCTCAAACATTATTTTCGATTCAAAGTACTAAATATATGTATTAAAGTAATTTACTGTGAGTACGAAAAAGTTAAGTAATAATCAAAATGCTTTGATTTCAACCTTTGAACGATTGCATTCAACCTCTTTCCATTATTTTAACTTTTGAAAGAATATGGTGAAATTTGAAGATGCTATTTCAAAGAATTCAAAAGCTTTATGCAACATTCAAAAATTTTCAAGCAACAGTCATTTTTGCCGATTTCTCATATGTTTATATAGAAAACTAAAAACAGAACATGAATAATATACGTATACCATATACGTTTTGAGGAAGCGTCGATTTCGTAATATTTGCACTTTCGCTTAAGAGGATTCATGCAATTGTTGAAAATGTCAATTATTATATAACGTTTATATCTTAAATAAATAGTTATAGTGCGAAAATTATTTTTTTATAAGACACAACTTTAGTACAGCTTTTTTTACTATAAATCAACTTTATGCAAATCAAATACAACATTTTTAATATCAAATTAAACCTTTTACAAATCAAATATAATCTTCGTAAATTTATTTTCTTCATTTTTTATTTTTTTTATGATTTCATGGAAAACATAAAAAACGTTAGGTAACCATGGTATCTATTTTCAAATTGATGTATTAAAAAATCTCATTAATTATGTATGTAAAAAGTTGTGAAAATCACCAACTCAAATCATCGAAGTCAAATTGAACAATATATTGTATGCATTTCATTGATTACTATGTGTTTACATGACCGTTTGGTCATAAATATACTTTCCAATGATTGAATTTGATTTGTAAAAAGGTTGAAAGGTTGAATTTGAAATGTAAAAGTTGAATATCGATCATAAACCGAAATGGCTGTTTCAGAGAATGTATAATACTATGCTCTTTTTGGACGTATTTGGAAGTATTTGGAAATAATCGGAAGATTAATAAAAATATAATTATTTTTAGGGTGGAAATAATAGTGTAGAAGCTCGTCCTGAATTATTCGAAAGGATCCAATCGAAATTCTCAACAATCGATCCTGCTTTGGCTCGTCAACTCGGAGGAATTTTTCTTTTTTGCGTCATGAAGAAACAAAACGTCAAATATTGGAGTGAGTAAAAAAATAACCGACATTTCAATGAAAAAGTTCAAACTATTATATGATCAATCAGATAAGTAAATATAATGAAAAAATAGTTCAAAACTATTTAGGACAATGAAAAACGATTATATAAATCTAATAATAAATGAGTTTGTGCGACCGATTTTATAATAATCGTGTAACTTTCTTTTGACAAAAACATTACGGTCGTACATGATATTTGGTTTTTTTTTGTATTTCGAAAAAAAAGGTCGAGTCCGCTTTCACTCCGTTATAAAATCCTGAATACGTTTCACCGAATTGAAAAACTCATTTTGTACCATTACGTAAAATGCATTTTGATCGAATTATGGTTTTTTCTAACAAATTATTTCAAAAAGTCTATAATTCAAATAATGATACAAATTTTAAGATTTTTTTTATTAATACATAGCACGTAAAATAATCCCTTGTCATTTAAATGGCTCATAGATTTATCCACTGGTCTCATCATTTATCGCTTAATTTCAATGATTATTAAATAATACTTTAAACCGGTTAAAAAATATTCTCGATGCACTTTGATATTTAATATTAAATATTTGACATTTGAAATCCATTGAAAAATATTATACTACTTTAATCTAATACAACATAATCTCGGTTATATATACATAACATCATAATTCGATAATAGTATTAAAAATTATATATCAAGAATTACGGGAGCCGAAAAAATTATATACTATTTTTTAAAAAATTATAATTCATCAAAAATATTATATAAACTTATCATTTTATTGATTAATTACACGATTGTTTCATTATCGATTTTATATAAAAAAAATCGATCTATTGACCCGTATATGTGTTCCAATCATAATCGATTTGATTTAAATTTTCAGCTATGGACCTGAACCAGGTGAAAGTGTATCCTGGAGAGCCTGAAGACGATCAGGAACCTGATGCCACTTTCACACTGACTGAAGAAATTTTACTGCAACTCGCTCAAGGAAAAGCTGAAGCGAGAAATGTCGTTCAAGCTGGAAAATGTTCAGTTACTGGAGACATAATGAGAGCGATGAAATTAGAGCCTTATATGAAATTATAGATTATTTTTAAGATTTTAGAGTTAGTTTAGAATTGAAGTTTTTTTAAATGTGTATGTAAATATTTTTTCTATAATATTTACGTTTGTTACTGAATCGATTTATCTCATTTTTTGTTTGAATCGTATTATCACCGCAAATATTGTTATATTCAAAGTTTTGGAATCTAATTTGAATGAAAATATATACATTTTTACTTTCGACTAACATTTGTATAATTTTTTTGTGGGAATAACATATTTTTAATCCACTTTCATTTATCTTTTCACTTTCTGTTCTATTCTAATTCACGCTGTGGTGTAATTATCTTCTAATTCATCTTCAATACTATTTCGTAATAACCAAATGTTTTATTTTTTTAAAATTTCCATTCGTAAACGATTAAAAGATACCAAATTCACACAAACCATAGATAAGAGTTATTCTATTTACACTAAAATTTATCTATTATTTACTCAGTTCACTTCTTCGATCCATTTTTTATTTACTCAACAATCATACATTCCCTTAAATTTAACAGATCTTATCCATTTAATGATAAATTAACTAATATTAAAAGTTCATATCATTTTCTTTATTACATACTTATATTATAATAATATGTTTAATATGAATCAAACAATATAAAAATCGGTGTGGGTGAATATAGTAATAAGTACTGATTTTTTTACTATGATCATCTGAATTGAGTTTAGTTATTATATAAATAAAACATATAAAAAATACGTTTTTTAGTCATTTCATTTCATTTTTAAATGGACTTTGATCTTGAGTCATAAATTACTTTTAAATTCGGCAAACGATGAAGAAGCTTATCGGAAAAACACTTAAAAAATACAACATGAAAATGGCGTATTCGAGCTGTTCGTCTGTGTTTGTTTAGTTTATCTATCCTTTGACAAAATATTGGAAATTATGAGTTAGATATCAAAAAATAGACGTATTTGTTGGCAATTTTGGATTAAATTTTGACATGTTGACTTACCCGTCATGTTTGATGAGCTTGCGATGCTTTTCTAGAAAACGCTACTTACCCTTTTATTTGCTGTCGGAACTTTTGAGTTTTGATGCCTAAATAAAAATTGTACTGCAATAAATTATAAAAAAATTATTAAATGATAAACGACAGTGCAATTCCTTCACACTTAAGTAAACTTGCTAGGGAAATATTATATTTTGAGTTTGCTGATATTCAACCTAATGCACAAAAGAAAAGTGTTTTACAAAAATTATTCCAGGATTTTATTCAGAAATTGTAAGGCTGTTAAAATTAGTGTGCAAATTTGCTAGGGTAGCCTTAAAGCTACTATTTTGTAGATAAATTCCGCGATCAAAGTTGTTACACCACATATATTCAAAATTAGTATTTATTCAGATTTATAGCAAGAAAATGTTAATAAAATATTTTCCAATGTTTAATGTATATTTTCACATAAACTAATTTTATATAAACAACTTTTCATATACCAAAATTTTGATTCAATATTTTTTACACACATCTCTGAGAAATCAAAAACGAACAAAAACTCAAAATCTTTATAGAAAAACTCATCTGTGTTGCCTTTCTTCGAAATTCAATAAATAAAGTGGTGATATATGTCGCATTTATATGAAAAAAAATGTTAAATAGAAAATAATGTAATGCCGAAATAAATATGTAATACCAATGAACTTTATCGATTATATAATGATATGAAATGGAAAATCTATAAATTTTCTACGCATAAAAAACATAAAAGTAAAACCCCCATCAATTTTATAAGCGTTTTGTTTCTTATCAAATATTATGGCTTTCAAATAAAAGCCATAATCCAAATCGTGATCCAGATAATAGTTGAACAATAAAGAAATATTCCATACATATTTTCAATAGTGTTAGACATTTTTTCATTCACACATCTGTTTTCATTATTTTCACACACGTATCGAAACTACATTCTTCATTATAAAACTGTTTTCAATCACTTTTACCCTTAATAACGCTTATTAATCTACATAAATAATCTATGCGCAGTGAATATTCAAAAATTTACCTAATAAAGAAACACGATGTAGTTATTACGATGATTTCGATAACGATTTTTATTATAATTTAATATAAATAAAATTTTTAATAATATAACATTATTAAGTGGCAATAACTAAATTATTCAAAAGAAGACGTTAAATTCTCGCCATCATTACACCTTACATTATATTTGACCATAATTGTATCGATTCCAAACTTCATATTTGAACCTATTCACTTATATCTATGTATATTTATTGACTGATAATAATCGGAGCTCAAAAGTATAAAAAGGAGTGCGTGGCAACCGTTGGGGTAGTCTAAATTTATCGACGTTAGCCGTTGTACAGACAAGTAAGTTCTCACATATCAACCGAATTTCGTTGATTTGTTCGTTTTCGGTGTTCGGAATTGATAATTTAAACAATTTGTTGTATTTTCAGACAAAAAACTTCAGAAATGGGATACAGGTGCGAAGTTGTCATCGAAAAGGTT
Organism: Hydropsyche betteni; assembly: GCA_028571205.2. Taxonomy (NCBI): domain Eukaryota; kingdom Metazoa; phylum Arthropoda; class Insecta; order Trichoptera; family Hydropsychidae; genus Hydropsyche; species Hydropsyche betteni. The sequence goes on along the minus strand of JAOXNN020000037.1, from coordinate 1,735,608 downwards.
AAGGCCAAAGTTGCCGCCGCCGAAAAAGACTCCAGCAAGAGAACCATCTTGTCTGTTTTCGAATTCAACATCACCGTTGATGGGAAACAAGTCAAAAAATACAGTGAGTATTATTTTTTTATTATTAAAAAGTATTTGAATATGATCCAGATAGTTCGATCCAATAATTTTTGCGAATTTATTTTTTTTTAAATTGGATATATATATTTTTTTTAAATACTGTTAATTTTTTTTCGATACACTACCACATCATTGATCAATAATAAAAATGAAATGAAATTAACAAATAAAAAATTTATAAATAAAATATGATTCGAATAGTACTATTCGAAAATTGAATAATCGCGATATTTTTTATTATTTAAAAATAATAAATATATTATTATATATTAAATGAATGTATATTATGTAATAATAGAAAATCAAAAAATAATGGTCTTATGAGATCAATAAGTTAAATAAAAATTAGACTACAAAAATCAATCGACTCAATATAAAAAATTAATTTGTACTATTTGAAATTCTAGTAACCGATATTTTTTTTATATATATATTATATGATTTAAAATAAATTCGTACATTTAACGAATATGTATTATATAATCGAAAAATAATGATCGTATCGAATCAATAATCAAACAAAAACTAGACGACCAAAATCAAATATTGAATCAATCGATAACACTCAAGATAAAAAAATATATTTACCCGTAAAAGTAAACATTTTCATAAAAATGACAAATCGATGTTATTATACACGTATACTTTTTTCAAAATTGATAAGAAAATTTAATTTTGTTTTTTAATATTCATATTTCTTTTTAAATTTCAGCCATCGATCTGAAGAAACTTGAAGTATACGAAGGCAGCTACAAAGGAGGCAAACCCTGCGTCACCGTCGAAGTTGATGATGAATGCTTGGAACAGTTGCTGAAGAAGGAAGTCACCCTGGAACAAGCCAAGGCTTCTGGAAAACTTAGCACAGACGGAGATGCTGAAGCCATCGCCAAGATCAAGGCCCTCACGCTTAAACTCATCGAATAAATACCTTTGTAAAATATAAGAAAAAATAAACATGAAAAAATAAACATGAAAAAAAGTTGAATTTTGCGCCTTTTTTAAGGAAAACCCCATTCAGCCGTGACCGATCGGTTGCCGATTAAAAAAAAATGGTAGATGTTGGACTTCGATGCGATCTTTGAAATAGATCGCGGTTCGAATTTGAATCAGTTGATTATTGATATAAATAATTGATGTAAACATTGAGAATCAGTGGTGTAGCGATCTATTGGCGATTGGGCAAGAGCCAAGGGTGCTCAATTCGAAAGGCGCTCTATTTTTTTTTTTTTAATAAATCGAATCTAAAAATTTAAGATGATTCTATGTATATTTGAAATATCCAAATAAACAATTATATATTTTGTTCGAGGCAATTTGCAATTTAATATCAACGAAAAATATTTTGTTTGCGTCGCTAATTTAAATTATTTTTTTTACAAATGGTTGTTGAAATTCGCAAAATATTATGTAGAAACATCTGTTTTTATTTAATTAAATTTTACAATAAGAATTAGTATTATAATTAAAAAAATTATTAGACTAGAATAAATTATCGGGGTTGTAAACTATTGGTACAAAATCTTATGAAATCCATTAAAAAAAACGAAAATTTTTTCGCATACGGTGCTATTTTTATCCTCAATAATATGATATTTTAATTTTTTTCGTATTTTAAATTGCGAAATAAATAAAAATCGAAAATAGAATGACAACAGTAACAATTCGCATCGGAGCTCGATTTCTCTATCCTATTTGCAATACATAATGTAAAAGAATAATCCTTTTTTTAGTTTTTATAATTTTATTTCGGCTGCAATTTTTATATAATTAATTGATGAATATATTTTTTAATAAAAATATATTTTTTTGATCTAATAAAAAAAATAATAGACGGCGCAAAAAACATTACTACGACTCTAATGACAATTTTCCGATTCCGTCATCAATATCGATATGTATGTGTGACAACTTTGATCGCGGAGTTTATTTAAAAAAAATTGATTTTGATATTTTAGTTTTTTTTTTCTTTAATATTTACCTCTAATATTATGCAGTATATAGTATTTGAGATAAATACATATATAATACAGAAATATTTATAATTTTAAATGCAGCCCGCTAGCCAATAAGTCTGCCCAAGCATATATGATATTGTACTGCTACTATGACCAACTTTGATCACGGAATTCATATATGAAACTATTTGATTTTCAATTTATTTTATACAATCCAAATTAATACAACATATCTATTACTATTAAACAAATTTAAATAAAAATGAAACGAATATTAAAAAAAAAAACAATAAAAATTAACACGTAAAAATGTAAAAAAAAACCAGAAAAATCAAAATGTTTAATTTATTGATTATTATGTCCTCCCCTATAAGGTTGAACCTATTTTTACGTTTGGGGGAGGTTTACTATACATTATTCGACTATAATTATATCGATTTCAAATTTTATATTTGAACCTATAGATTTATATCCAGTGGTGTAGTGAATCCGAAATAAGCCGGAACAATATTCCGGCACTTTTTTCCAATGTTTCAGCACTTTTTTTGATATGAGATAATTTTTTTTTACAACAGAAGAATGATTATTTATATTTTGTACACGTGCATAAATAATACGATCAACATGAATATGACGTTACTTATGAGATTAGGAAATATATGGAAATATTATAAAAATTACCCATATTTGATTCGATGTATAAAAAAATCTTGAAAAAAAATGTGGAGGAGGGGAGGGGATGGAAAAATTGAGCGTTTCGGCTCTAATTTTTTCAGCATTACATCACTGCTTATATCTATATATAAAGTATATATTTGTTGACTGATAGTAATTGACGACTCTCTAGTATAAAAAAGAGCGCGCGGGAACAGTTGGGGTAGTTTAAATTTATCGACGTTAGCCGTTGTACAGACAAGTAATATTCACATATCAGTCGAATTTAGTGTGATTTGCTCATTTTTGGTCTTCGGAATTGATAACTCAAACAATTTGTTGTATTTTCAGACAAAAAACTTCAAAAAATGGTGTACAAGTGCGAAGCCTTCATCGAAAAGGTTAAGGCAAAAATTGCCGCCGCTGATCCAGATCCCAGCAAAAGAACCATCTTGGCTGTTATCGAATTCATTGTCACTGTTGATGGAAAGCAAGTCAAAAATTTCAGTGAGTACTTTTTTTTACTAGTGAAAATCATTTGAATATGACCCGGATAATTCGATCGAATAATTTTTGCGAATTTATATTTTTTTTATTAATTACATTATTTTTATAAATATTTTTAATTAATTTTCGATACACCACCATATTATTGTTAAATATTAACAATAAAACATAAATTAAATTAATAATTTAAAATTTTATAAATAAAATATGATTCGAATAGTACTATTCGAAAATTGAACAGTCGCGATATTTTTTTATATATTCAGTGATTTGAAAATAATAAATATATCAAATGAATTTATGTTATAATAATACAAAATCGGAAAATAATGGTCGTATCAGATCAATAAGTTTAACAGAATTATAGATGACCAAAATCAATCGATAACACTCAATATAAAAAAATGGATTTATACTATTTGAAATTCGAATTTTTAAATAAATTTGTGCATTAAAATGAATCAAACGAAAACTAGACGACCAAAATCAAAAATTGAATCAATCGACGACACTCGAGATAAAACATATGTATACTTTTACCTTAAAAGTAAACATAAAAATGATAAATCAGTGCAATACTTATATATATTTTTCGAAATCGATAAGATAATTTACAAGTTTTTTGTTTAATATTTGAGTTTTTTATAAAATTCAGCCATCGACTTGAAGAAACTCGAAGTCTACGAAGGCAGCTACAAAGGAGGCAAACCCTGCGTCACCGTCACCGTAGACGATGAATCCATGGAAAAGCTGATGAAGAAGGAAGTCACCTTGGACGAAGTCAAGGCATCCGGAAAATTAGTATCAGTGGGAGACGCCGAAGTCATCGCCAAATTCAGGGCTTACGCATTTTCGAAACTCACCGGTTAACCTTTGTAGAATATAAGAAAGAAATAAACATGAAAAAAAGTTGAATTTCGCGCCTTTTTTTTGAAAATCCCCATTTGGCCGTGACCGATCGATTGCCATCTAAAAAAATGATAGATGTTAGACTTTGATGCGATCTTTGAAACAGATCGCGATTCATCATTAAATCAGTTGATAAATAATTGATTAGTTATTATCGATACATTGACAATGGTCCGATTTCGTTATTGATATACTACTGTGATAATTTCGATCGCTGAATTCATTTGTGAAAATCTGATTTTTAAAAGTATACCTTCTTTTAAAAAAATGCTATCTTTGCAAGTTGTTTAAATTTTTTGATGGTATTACTATATTAGGGAAAAATCGCTCCAGCATTCTTCTCTAATATAGTAACACCATCAAAAATATTACATAAACTTGAAAAGATAGCATTTTTAAAATGAAAGTATCTTTTTATGTTTATTTAAAAAAAATCGATTTTTACTGACAAATTCCCCGATGGAAGTTATCACAGCAGTACCTATATTGATAACAAAATCGTACCACGATCTTAGTACAGGTTGAAAAATCTTATTTATATTGATCAAATTGTTTATATTTAAAACTTATTCAAAATAAACTAAGGATGTTTTGATAAAGCGCAGGTGTTTGAAATGAAAAATTTAAATATAGAACAAATTCGAATATGTTAAGTCTACAATTTTCTTTACATTCGTAATTTCTATTTTTTCATCTGTGAAATCGGTCAATAGTTTTTCACGTGATATTTCACTGTCACAAATTTCAGACAGCAATTGTCACCTCATAAGCTATTTCCAGTATGAAATATCGATTAATTTCGCCACATTTTGTCCGATGACCTCAACGACGGCCAATTCGAAGCGCAATCTTTCGGAAACCGTTAAACAACAATTTATCGTTTGAATTTACGCTTTTTCAACTGGATCTCCGGTCCAGTCGACTTTTTACACAAATAGAGATCTTTTTTATCTTCTACATAAAAAAAAAGTTATTCAAAAAAAGCCCTCATTGTCGTCGGAAGATTAAGTCTATCGGCAGATTGTAAAAAATGAATGATTACATGGTTTTTTAATTGAAAGATTTCAAAATAATAAAGTTTATCTATTTCTAATTTGCTTTTGGATGTATTTTTTTTCAAAAAAAAAAAAAAAATTATATTACATGAAAAAGACTAGACGAAAGAGTTCAAGTTCCGAGGACATTGACCGTTATAAATCAAAAGTTTATTGAAAAATAATTAACTATTTATAGAATAGATTAATTTTAAAATTATATAAGATACGATGCAGATCAAGTAGGCATTAGCACCTGCATTTGCTTTATGCGTTTAAATCTAATCGTAAGATTACTTATCGTTATCGAATAAAATTAATTACTGCATATTAGGTTTTCGACAAATGAATAAACAATTATGATAAGATATTATCAGTTAATATTAACATTTGAGAATCTTAAAAGTTAAACTATAATTGAAAATTTCATATTAAAATATAACACAATTACCAATTTTTAAACGTAATGAAAATATCACTGAAATTAGTATGAAAACGGCATCTGAACATCTAAAAAATGAATTAATAAACATAAATTTAACCAAAAAATTCATATAAACTGAAAAAAACATCAATTACACTGAAAAAATTACGGAAACACCGATTATATTGAATACAATGAAAACGTCACCGATAAAAGTATGGAAAAGGCACCGGAACGGCTAAGGCGAAGCGGGTCAACGAGCTCGAGAGCCTCGAAATGTTTCGGTGACCGTTTCGGATGAACGCAAAAGTTGACGGACGAGTCTGCGAAGGCGTCGTCCTCAAACGAGATCGAATAAAACCGTTCGAGAGATGATCCAGGTCGCCAGTTGTCCCACGAAAGCCTTCCGGTTCGTTGGTCGACTCTGGAGCTTTTACGACCAGCCGCACGAAAGATTTGAATAGAAGATGTTCGCGCCGTTGGTGAAATCGGTCGTTTTCTTCCTCTTGATGGTTGTCGGGGTGAATGGTGAGATTTGAATGTTTTGTAATTGAATAATTCATGTAATGAGATGGGTATTTGTAAAAATTTTTGAAAGAAATTGTGATAAGATGAATATTAATTATGACTACATTGAAAGTAAATCACAATTTATGATTAGTTTTTATTGTGGATAATCGAATTGAATCAAAAAATTCTTTGAAAGAAGTTATTTTTGCGATACTTATTGTTAGTTGAAAAAAGCTTTTTTGTAATATTGATCAATTATCTGAAATTTTCATATATATTTAACCTAAACTGACCATACTATAATATTTTTCACTTTTATACAGACCTTTTATTATTTATACAGACAGCCTAATAAAATAGTATGAATTCAAAAAGTTATTTAAATACTCATCTGAAAATTATATAAATACTTATATAAAATTATATACAACTTCAAGTATAATACAAAAAAAATTCTAATTAATATTAGATAATTAATCATTTTACTTTATATAAAAATGAATGAAAACGTAACGATCCCTTACTAAATAATCTCATTGTCAGATCAATTCTACGTGATCACAATCATCTATTTACTGCATCACTTATCGCTCAATTTCAAATTGAAGTATTTGACGTAGACTGATAATTAATAAGATATACGTTTATAACTGTAGTTCATATTGATGGGAATAATTTTTTATATGGACAAAATTTCAGGTTTGACTTTGAATACTGGAGCATACGGTGGATTGAGATATCCATATTCTACGAGACTGATGACTGGTTCGAGATATCCTTTCGGTTACCCGGGAGGATATCCTGGTAATAATTATCCGGGTCCTCAAGGTTGTCCCATATGCGATTCTTCAGTTTATAGTTATTGTTCGCATAGATTAGTACATGATTCGTGCTGCTGTGGAGATTCTTATTGTAATATTACTTTTTATATTCCAGATTTGCATTACGAAGTCCATATATTAATAAAATTTGATGTTTTCAGATACGGAAAACTCGTTTGAATGTCAATATACAGATTGCAGTTATATTCATGCGAATACTTGCCAAGAGTTTAATTTGATAGCATCATGTTGCTGCGAAGACGATTATAGATCTTTCAATCCTTTAAGGACTAGATTGTTCATCAAAAAATAGATGATATATTTTAATTTGTCCATGAGTATTATTATAATAATTATTTATTTATTTATGTATTAATAAAGAAAATTCATAAAAATAAAAATTCACTGAAATGCTTGAAAATGTAACACCTCCATAGTTGTTATAATACAAATTTGAATATTTCAATGTATAATGATATATATTTTCTCTTCATCGAGAACATGTAGGTGTGCGATGAACTAGTTCAGTCTTGGTTATATATTCAATTTGAAAACGAAATTGCGAAGAACAATCTCCATTATCGAATCGTGAAAGTGTATTGGAATGGAATAGATGTGAAATAATAATAAGCAAAATATGTTGGTATCTTTTCATTTGTCTTAAAAAAACAGCATTAAACCCAAGTGAAAGAAAAACATTCTAGGCATTATCACAAAATTGTTTGAGTATTTGTATGATCGGTTATGGAAAAATATTGAAACGTAGTTAAAAATATGTGTTGATACATTATTCGCGTAGATTTCAAACATGTTACAATAAAAAACGTCATTTTGGATCGAATCAAAAAACATTCGACATTAGCCTAGAAACATTTTTGTTACAATTGAAAATTCTAATTTTAATTTCAGATCCTGAAACGAAATCTATCTAAAAATACGACTTACACTTTATTAAACTTCGAGGAAATCACAGTTGTACATTGTTTTACTGATTAAGTCAATATAGTTAAACTCCCTTGACCAAAATATCGCTGTGTAATACGAAGTTTTCGCGCCAAATGCGAAACTAGCCGATTATTCGAAATGTTTTAAATTCGTCAGTTTTCATATCAAGGAAGTTCAACTGTATTTGCATACTAAAAATATTAGCATACTTAAGCACTTCTCATGCAGTTTTTATTTAAAAACTGGCGCTACTCAATATACATCTAGAAATTGATACACTGTAACTTTTACTAATGAGATAATATTCCGTTATTAGCTACATTTGAGAGAATTAATTGAACTGGCTCTATTTTCAGACTTAATTCATATTCTTGAACTTTTAATCGATTTGAAATCAGCAATATTTATTTCGTTAATTTCATAACATTGAAAAGTCAACTAAATATGTATAAGTTACATAAAATAGTCATAAGGTAAGCTAAAATTGATTAAAAAATCAATTCGTTAGAAAAAAAACAATAGCACGTATTCACAATATCACATCTGTAAAAAATATAACTAAAAAAAACCACTGGTTTAAATGTATAACATTTTCAACTTCAAGACAACAACTGCGATATTATTTCTAATTGCAACACTACATAAAAGTACGATTGCTATTCGAAATTGTATTCTTCGAAATTCGAAACTGTTTCTCACGAGATGTTCCATTGTTCATCTTAAAACTAATTACAGATACAAATTCAGACCCTTACATGGGCTATGCATAAAAAAATTACTTTAAATTATTATTGTAAACTGACAAAACGTGCCAGTCGAGAGGAAGGAAATTAGGCAATCCTTAAAGATAATGTTTCAACGGTTTTAACGCATTCTATACGTGTTGTTTTCCATGACAGTGCAAAGTTCACCCTTGAAAGAGATTTGTATGTTAAAGTCTAAATCACGGTTATTCCGCTCGTTCGGTTTCATCGAAAAACAGCCGGTGATTTCTTCTCCCTTTTTCACCTATGGAAATGAAATATATTAGTTTTTTTATTCATTAAGACAAAATTAGTCTAAAAATGAAGATTACCGTCATGAAATCGTCAAAATAGAAGACGGTTTGTTTCCAATGTGTGTAAGGGGCTTCTGGAGCTGTGCTGAATGCCAATCTTTTGTGAGATTTGGTGAATTCAACGTTGAAAAATGTTACTAAAGCCTGAATGTAGTCATTTCGACGGACCTAAACGAATACATTTATAATAATTTGTTTTTTAAGTTGTTATATTTTTTTAAATATGGTCAAATAACTAACCACCAAATTGAATTTCGACGAAAAATCCAAATCGGCTTTTGTGACAGTGTAGAGGTCGACCTCGATAAGTAATGAAGCATTAGTAACGACCTAGAAAATACAAAAAATTTAAACAAAAAAATAAATTGATAAGACAAATAAAAAAATATAGACGAAAAATTTACTTGTTTAGGATCTACGACATCGACTAGAGGCTCAGAAATAGCTACTTTTCTGATTGAACTCATATCAAATCCGTATACGTTGCTCCACCAATTGATTTTTTCGTCTTTGTATTGTCTATCTTCGATACCACAAATAAACAAAGAACATCTACACAAAAAAATAAGAACATCAATAAAATGCATTCGGTGTTCAAGCACAGAAATGGGAAAAATTTAACAACCTGTCTGGGAATAATAAACCGTCAGATTTTAGCCACTTGTCTCTGGCGAAGAGAACAGTATCCAACATGCTCTCGTAAAACAGACAATAGCCCATCCATTCGGATATTATAATGTCAACGGATTCGATTCCATCAGGAAGTGTGACTTCCTCGACCTAAAAATTTTAGAATACATAAAAAACATACAGATATCGCATTGTAATAACAAAAAAAAGATATATTGGTACCTTCCCCTTCACAACAGTAATAATATGACTTAAATCGTTAGCTTCAACAATTTTTCTAGCATAATCAACAATATTGGAGCATTCGACGGCGATTACTTTCGCCGCTCCCGCTCTAGCAGCGAACATCGACAGAATACCGGTACCGCATCCTATATCTAATACTGTCTAAAATGTAAGCATAAAATTGAATAACAGAAAATTCGACGGATGCAAAAACTCGATAATGTTCTCACTTTTCCGGTGAACAAATGTCTGTTGTGGTACATGGCGTTCCGATAAGTCACAGTTCTAATTTCGTCCTTCAACATTTCTTCGTGAATGCCGAAATGGGCGTAGGAATCGAAATAGTAATCTCTGGAGGTCATTTCTTCGGTAGGAACATCACAACCGTTGCCTGAAAAAAACAATCAGGTCATTCTTTGGGTGTGTAAATTATTTATCGTAAAGGATAAACGAATAAAAAAGCATTGGTGTATAAATTAGATTTGTTAATGTATTTCATGTATTATAAGTCCACAAATTAGGTTTCTTAACATATTTCAAGTGTAGTTTGTACTTTAACATGTTGTAGGAAGGTTGTTTGTCATTTTTACAGATAATTTTCATTTCAATCGCATAAATTTGCAAACATTTTATTTGAAATATTTTATAGGTGTCACTAGTGATATTGACATGGTGCCGAGTGATAGCATAGCGGTCCCAAATGTTCACATGTACATTATTAAAAGAAAATTACAAATAATAATGCTCACCCTTTGCACTTTTGAGAATTTTCCGAAGAGTTTCCCGCAACTCTGTGGTTTTTTACGCATTTTTAAAATTATGAATTTTTCAATCAAAAAATCAAATAAAAACTTTTTTTAAGTTGTTTTTTATTAAATCTTATATTTTTTTACATATTTTATTTTTGAAATTAATTAATGTATGGTACTTTTTAAAATAATCTCATTGAAGCGAACTGACCATTGATTTCAGACATATTTGGGGCTATAGATGCCAAAAAAACCTTTTTGAGAGTTTAAACAATTAATTTACAAAAGTATATACAGAAAAAAGCTAATAAATTTCATGTTTTGAACGAACTGTAGCTTGTCGGAATTTGCAAGGTATATCACCTTGATGATTAGTGGATTTTTTTTTTTTTGTATAGTGTTTATTTTTTTCATTATCATGGCAGATGATAAAAATCGATTTCTGAGGGTTTAAATTATATTTTTGATCAAATTTTAGAGTATGGAGGTATGGTGCTCTTTAAAATTAAAAAAAAAAAAAAAAATGTTGAGTGACTCGACAGAGTTGTGGGAAACGAACGGTTGTCGAGTCACACTCGACATGGAGTGTAAAAAGTTAAGAATCCTAATTCAAGCACATCTATATATATAAAAATGGATGTTTGTACATATATTTGTTTGTTTGTTGCCGTTTCACTCCAACACCGTTCGACCGATCACTATGAAAATAGGCATGTGTATGTATTTTTTGTGTAGAAGGTTTTTAGCATAATTAAAATAGGGTGATCATAATTCTCAGTACCCAAAACGGGATGGTCCGCAAAAAAAATGTTTCCCCCATATATCGTTGGACCGATCACCATATAAAAAATAATTCGATTTAAAGCGCCGAGTCCCGAACAACACCGGCCACTACCGCTAGTATAATGTATTTCCATTCATATCGAAATGCAAATTAGTCAATTTACCCACATAAAGCGAAGGATCGTATCAAAATGAACATATTAACAAACATTAGCGATTATCTTCGAGTATCTGCATGCAGATGAACAGATCGAGTTTCAGTCGAGAACGAAAAAGAACAGTACAAAAGCGAGCGAAGGTAGAATAACGCGAATCGAACATGTGCGTAGACGATGGAGGTTATGTATGCAGGTGGGGCTGACGCCGAACATAAAGAAAGCGGCAAAAGTCCGAGTACTGACCGTTTTCGTTGGGCGTGGTGGCGGTGGAGGATTCCCCGTGGTTCATTTCCATGTTCACTTCCATTTCGCGGCGGATATTCAAAAGGAACCGAAATAGAAGCGTTAATTCACTAGGCGTAGGTATTGGGTATTGGCGGAATAAAGCGCCGAGGCAGACGTCAGCTGGAAACGTGCTGCCAATCGAAACGATTCTTTTTCAGCGATGGTATCATTTTGAAATTTTGTTAGATATATGTCTGTTTTTGGTGTTGGAATCGATGAGATGTTGATGAAATTGTTAAATTTTCATCTTAGGTAATGAAATTAATGCGATCTTTTTTTAATTCAAAATAATTTTAAAATCATAACTTTGAACAGTAAATCAGGGTTTCAAACAGTATTTTTTTTTTCGTTCCGGTTTGCGGTTTTCGGTTCAGTTCCGGTTCAAAAACCTGCAATAAACGATTGAATTTTAGTAAAAAAGGGTTTTAGTGTCCTAAATTTATACAAAAACGAGTTGATAACATTGATTAGTCTTATATCTCTATTACATTGCTGTTAGTTACGTTCTTTTCAATGATAAAATTCATTGATATCAAATAGGTACAAAATAAGAGACAACAGGTTTCGATAACAATTATACTTTTAATCAAAATTTTATTTTTAAACGACATAAAAAAGCAAGATGTTTGGCGTCTAGCGACATTAGTTTGTAATATAATTGACTATGAAACTACCCTGTCAATGACATGTGACAAAAACGTGAGACCGATCAGCACTATCAACTCACTTCTGCATAAAAATAAAACATCAAAACCCTTTTTACTGAATTTACATCTCGAAAAATAAAATAAACATAAAACTAATTTTTGTCACAGTTCTTGAAAAAAATAAATAAAAACCACGAATAAACAAACATTGATTGATCTATAAGCGTTAATTGCCTTCAACAAATAAATTAGCACGATTCAAGTTCGAAATGTACAACCAACCGAAAAGTCGAAACACTCGAACGCCTCGAACCGTCGGCTTTGGCCGACTACATCCGCCATTTCGGCCTCTTGCGTCCGCCCCGCTTTCGGTGTCGGTTGTCCTCGCGGCGAATCGCCAATTCCACAAAATGGGCCACGAAAACATTTGGTATTCCCACCCCCGCAAATACGGCCCCGGATCCCGGTCCTGGTAAGCCCGTTTAAATAGTTGCGGCACGTTTAATTTGCACTCGTTTATCCTCTAATGATATTTCGCGTGTGCGTGCTCGACACGTGCACGTTCCCCAGCCACCGACCAGTGGCGTCGTTTTGGAATTTTCTGTACTATTTCTATTCTTAAACGATTCTTTAATACGTTTTTATGCCTTAACTGTTAATTAGCGTCGTCGCTTTGTTATATTGTAGAGGTAAACGTCACCTTTTATTTCATAACCTCTAAACTATCTGTCAATATGGCTGCTCGTATAACCTATACTAGGTCTCGTCAACCTTTTTTGGCTGTGGGTCAGAAGCAACCAAAATGTGACTCTTATGAAGTGTTTTGGGTCAGTAGATATATTTTGAAAC